>CM066033.1:1190647447-1191050352 GCA_033557465.1 Ichthyophis bannanicus
TTGCAAGATATGTTACATTTATTACTATTAGCTACGTATTGTTGCTCCTCTGATGTCGGCTTTGTCATTAGATCACTCTGAAAGCTGGGTGGGTGGTGCAGCTGGATAATGTGCAGTGATGTCACACGTTGACATGACCAGTTCTCCCATGCTGCGGCAAAGTGGGTGCACAACCAGAGGTGGGGGGACTGAACTGGAGTTCCTCAAGGAACACACAATTAGCAGGTAAGTCTAATTTCTCTTTCTCAGCTAGGGAACTCTTTTCACTAAGTTACTCATACGACCTCTCACCAACTGTGACAGCTTACTATCTTGCTGCAGGGACTGTTGTCTGAATCTTTGTTTCAGTTGAGTTTAGAGTTACAAAGAGGAGTAAGGATACCTATACTCAGGAGGCAGCCCAAGGGTGATGCGGGGCCAAGTGATGACATTTATAGCGAGGCCTCATGGTGCATATTCCACTGGACCTCATTTGGATATATTTAGTTTATTTTAAAATCTATATAGTTACCCAATTAAAATTTTAGGCGGCTTTCAGGACTCGGAAGTGCTGGGGAACGGACTCGTGGAAAGTGACATTGAAAAATGCGAAATTGCTAAACAAAGACTTCTGCTCTGTTTTTACTAAAGAAAAAAATCCTGGAGAAGGACCACCTGGACTCCCAAATATAAAATGGGAAGAAGTAGGATACTACATCATTCACAGAAGATGATGTGTTAGCAACAAACTTGCAAAACCTGAAAGTTGGACAAGGCCATGGGCACCGAATGGGATACATCCAGGATACTGGAAAGAGCTCAGAGAGGTTCTTGCAGGGCTGTGAAAGGATGTTTTCAACAGATCCTTGGAAAACAGGAGAAGTTCCTCAGGACGACTGGAGCAAGTGGTGACAGGGAAGATAAAGTGACAAAACTACAGGTCCTGTGAGCCTTACCTCGGTGGCGAAAAAAAAAGTAATGGAGGCTCTCCTGAAAGAGCGAATAGTGGACTTTCTCAAACACCAACAGTTTGCATGAATCTGAGGCAACATGGTTTTACCAAAGGGACAATCTTTGGCCAAACAAATCTGTTTGAGTTCTTGATTGGGTGACCAGAGAACCTAGATGCAGGGGGCCATGCGACGGATTGTCATCTACCTGGATTTTCAGCAAAGCCTTTGACATTGTTCCTCATAGGAGGCTTATCAATAAACTCGAAGTAGTTTGGGAATGGGTCCAGGTGGGTGGTGAACTGGATAATAACATTGGTTGACTGACAGATGACAGAAGGTGATGGTAAATGGAGCTCACTCGGATGAAAGGAGGGTGATTAGCAGGGTGCA
The DNA here is from genome assembly GCA_033557465.1 of Ichthyophis bannanicus. Lineage (NCBI taxonomy): Eukaryota > Metazoa > Chordata > Amphibia > Gymnophiona > Ichthyophiidae > Ichthyophis > Ichthyophis bannanicus. Next base: position 1,190,648,770 of record CM066033.1, read on the forward strand.
CCAGGTCGGTCCTGAGCCCGGCACATGTTCAATGTACTTGTGAGTGATATTTGCTGAAGGAATGAATGGAAAAGTCGTCTTTTGCAGATGACACGAAAATTTGCAACAGAGTGGACTCCCCTGAGGGGAGTGGATAACATGAGGAAAGATCTACACAAAGCTGGAAGAATGGTCTAATGCTTGGCGGTTGTTTAAGATTTAATGTGAAGAAGTGCAGTTGTCTCATGCACTTGGGAAAAACAGAAATCCAAGGGAAATGTATGCGATAGGGGGCGAGAGATTGGTCTCTATGCACGGGACCAGGCAGAAGGACCTTGGTGTGATTATTTCTGAGGATCTCAAGGGTGCAAAAAACAGTGCCACAAGGCAGTGCGCAAAAAGACAGGAGAATGTTGGGTTGCATACAAAGAGGAATTACCAGCAGAAAGGAAGAGGTACTAAATCGCCACTGTATAAGTCCATGGTGAGGACATCACTTGGGAATACTGTGTTCGGTTTTGGAGACCATATCTTGGCAAAGGATGTTAATAAAAAAAAACTGGGAGGAAACTGTTGCAGAGAAAGGGCGGACCAAAAAGGATTTTGGGAGCCTGACGGTCTTCAGTGAAAGCTTTTTGAGAAGAGACTGAAAATTGAATGAAGACCTAAATATGTAACACTCTGGAGGAGAAGGAGGGATAGGGGAGATATGATTCAGACCTTTAAATACTTAAAGAGGGAATTAATGAACAAACAAACCTCTTCCAAAGAAGAGGGCAAAGCTGTATAAAACTAGAGGGCATAAACATGCAAGCTGCAAAAGGGGGGTGGGTGGGGTAAATTGAAAGGCAATGTCAGGAAATACTTTTTCACTGAAAGGGTGGTGGATGCTTGGAATGCCCCTCCCGATGAAAGTGTCTGTGGGCCAAATGCAGTGAACAGAATTTCAACCAATGGCATGGGGACAGACACAGTGGATCCCTTTTACAGCAAAAGGATTATAAATATTCAAAAAATAAACTTAACTATCTAATTTCTACAACACAAACGGGTATCCTACACGGGAGCGTGTGGGGTTCATCCCCTAAACAAAAGACATCGAGGGAGGGGTGGCTGACACCGAGCAGCAGGTTTGCTTGCACCTACTCTTGCCCATCCTTACTGGGCACAGGACTAGATGGACCCATTACTGGTCTTTATCTTGCCGGTAACTTACTATGTTACCTATGAATTCCTTCGCCATAGCCTCTTTTTTTTATTTTGTTAAGGAGTGCCACTGTGCCAATAGAAATAAATCGGATATTCCTGCCACTTAAAGCACATTCAACATTTGTTGAATGCCATTACACTTAAACCTTTAGATAAACATGCCTTTTAATGAGTGTCTTAATAACATTTGCTATGGGCCAGTGAGGATAAGGAAAGGGCTACCAGACTTCTACATTACTATACTCTTAGTGCCAACTGCCGGGCACATTAGGAAAATACTATAAACCCTGCCCATTTAGAGCCCATAGGCAAAACTGCCATATCATTTAATAGCACTACCCAGGACCTCACAAAGCATCAAACCCTACCTTATTCCCAAAAGCCAGCACTGCAAATATAACAAGCAACCAACACATCTCCGGACAATACCAATACATCTCCTACTGGGAAAGAGAAAAAAGTGGCACTATCAAATAGAAACTGCTTGAGCAGAATACATCAGCTTGGTTATACATGCAGAACACAGACCATCACCAAACAAAGAACAATCCTGTCCTAGCCCCCCCATCAGCCCATTAGCAGTTCAAGCCCCTATCAGCCATTTCCAAATCTTATCCTAGCCATCCATCAGCCCATTTCCAGTCCAAGCCCCTGCTCCCAATCGGCCCATTTCCTGTCCTAGGCCCCCCATCAGCCATTTTCAGTCCTATCCTAGCCCCCCCCCCCATTTCCAGCTCCCCCCCCGAAGAGCCATGCTTCAGAGGGAGCCGGGGAGGCCTGAAGCCACGGCTCACCTCTGCACAGTTGTCAGAGTGAAAAACGGCATTTTCCTTCATTCCGGCAGCTGTAATCTCCAGGAACAAGCAGGAATGTAGTCTTCACATATGGGTATCATCGGTACCGACGGAGCTTGCGCGGGAACGCTCCCCAGCATCCAATTAGAAAGCTTTTGGGAGCATCCCACAGCGCCTGCGTGCTGCCTTCCTGCCTTTCCCAAACTGCCTCTCTCCAGTTCTTCGTTTTCCGTGGAGCCAGCAGGTTGTCGTTCCTGTCAACCGTAGAAAATCTTTCCTATTCTCCTTTTTTTTGTGGTCGCGTCTGCCTTCCCTAGACGCTATACCGGTACAGCCGGCCGGTTCTTTCTTTTTAAAAAAAAAAAATAAATAATAATAATTTTTTTCCAAATCCGTTTCTTCAGGTGCACGCGCCATTTTGGGCACTAGGCCCAAAATTTCCTTGACTATGGAAAAACCCGTTTCGGGTTTCAAGAAGTGTACCAAGTGTGGTGGTACCATCTCCGTCACCGAACACACACGAGTGGTGCCTTAAATGTTTAGGTCTGACCACTCCATTTCGGAGTGTATTGCCTGTGGAATGATGTCTAAGAGGGGTCGGCAAAACCGAGCTGCTAAGCTCAGCACCCTTTTTCCCTCTGATGCAGCCTCTGTGGCATCGACGTCTTCCAGGGCTTCGTCTTCCTCCCATGGATCTCAGGTAACTAAACATAAGTCGGGCCGGTCCTCAAGGGTAGATCTCCTTCCAAGCATCGAGATGCCTCTGGCGTTGCCCTTGAGGTTCTTGCACCGGCTGAATTGCCCTGGCAGCAGGAGGCTTCGGCTTCCAAAGCATTATCGGGGCTCCAGGATGTTCTCGAGGCCTCGACCTCTGCAGAACTACTGGTGCCATGTTCTGGGGTACCGGCTGCTTTCTCTCCGGTGTACCGATACCCAAGCATCGGCAGTGTCGATAGACCAGAGGTTCCTGGCTATTGAACGCAGTCTGGTGGCTCTCCTTGCGGCATCGGCACCCTCGGAAACCGCGCGTCAGACAGTTCAACTGGTACCGGCATCGACTCCGGCACCGGTATCGGTACCAGTACCGATATCATCGGCATCGACATCGGTGTCTGCATTGCCGGCACCCAGTCATGCTATGCCTTCTGGTACCGATACACCGGTACTGATTCCCCCAGCACCGACTTCGGTCGGTACGGGTATCGTGCTCTACAAGAGCATCCGGACAAGAAGGTACTAAGAATCCTCGGAGGAGTCTGAGGATTCTGACAGCTCGGTCTGTATCGGAGTACTTCTCCCGGAGGAGCCTTCCTCTCCTAAACGTAGGATGTCTCCTCCAGAGGATATCTCCTTTCAGGATTTTATCAGGGAGGTGGCTCAAGGTCTTTCCATTACTGTGGCTTCTGAAACAGAGCCCAGGGCAAAGGAGTTGGAGATTCTTCAATATCCCAAGGCTCCTAAAGAGGCAGCTACTTTGCCTATCCATGAGATCTTACATGATCTCATGTTAAGAATGTGGGAGACACCTCTTACCACCTCTCCTCACCCTCGTAGACTGGATACCATGTATCAAGTGCCTCCATGTCCTGGCTTCCAAAAGACTCAGCTTCCTCACCACTCCATTGTAGTGGAATCAGCTATGAGAAGGATCAGAAGTGCAAAGAGGCATGCCTCTAATCCTCCAGGGACGTGAGTGTTGAACTTTGGATGCCTTTGGACGTCGTACGAGTACTTTCCAGGCTTCCATGCTTTCTGCCAGGATCAGTTCCTATATTTTATGTATGGGAATGTTCCTTAAGGAAGTCACAGGAGATTTGGAGATTTTTGAGAGCCCTCTCCTTCCTGATAAGAGGCAGGATTTTCTCACACTGGTTAAACATGCCCACGATGTTTCTAAGTTTTGTCAATCGTGCAGCTTTTGACTGTTTTGAGTGCATAAGCAGAACCTCTGCCATTGCCATAGGTGCACGTAGGATTGCCTGGCTCCAGGCATCTGATTTGGAGCTCTGGGTGCAGGACAAACTGGGAAATATCCCTTGTACAGGTGAGAATCTATTCTGCAAAAATTGGCAAGAGAAAGCCAATGAGTTGGATGCTGACAACTCCACTTTGGATAGGTTATCCAAAGCCACAGCTGATCCTGCAAGAAATAAATCTTTCAAGAAACCATTCTTCTCCAAAAAGAAGGTTTTATCCCTCTTATTCCCAGCAGCGACGTTCTGCAGGTCAGCCTTCCCGAAAGGGTCAGCAACCACCTAAACAAAAGAAAGCAAAGGCTGCTAAGCCTCAACCGTCTCAGCACTCTCAGCCTCCACAAGGCCTTTGACTTCCATCTAGAGAACTTAGCCTTCATGGCCCTCAATGGACCAGAGCCTTCTACCATTCCAGGAAAGTAGTGTCACTTTGCCCCCAGATGGGGGCAGATAACAGCAGAAGATTGGACACTCTCCATTATAAAAGAGGGGTGCAAGCTTCACTTTCTTTGCATGCCCCCTCCCACAATGGTAAAAACAGTTCAATTCTCACACCTCTCTCAACAACCTGTTAGTTCAAGAGGTCACTATGCTTCTTGCCCAAGGGGCAATAGAAGAGGTACCCATTCCTCAACAGGATACAGGGTTTTACTCCCCTATTTCCTTATCCCAAAGAAAACAGGGGGACACAGACCTATTTTAGACCTCAGAGAATTGAACAAATTCCTGTTCAAAGAGAAATTCAAGATGATTTCTCTGGGGACTCTGCTGCCATACCTTCAGAGTCAGGGTTGGCTTTGTTCTCTAGATCTCAAGGATGCATACACTCATGTTCTCATCCATCCAACTCACAGAAGATTCCTTCGGTTCCTTTTTCAGGGAAAGCACTACCAATACAGGGTGCTTCCTTTCGGCCTGGCCTCAGCACCAAGGGTGTTTACGAAATGCATGGCTGTGGTAGCAGCATTTCTTCGCACTCTAGGAATATTCGTCTTCCCCTACTTAGACGACTGGCTCATTCGAGCCCCATCAGAATCGGAGGCCCGGATTTTCTCTATCTTGCACAATGCGTATCCTTCAGTATTTGGGTCTGGTCATAAACATCCCAAAATCCAGCCTAACTCCCACTCAGTCTCTAGAGTTCATACGAGCTTTGCTGGATACCAGAAAAGTAAGGGCCTATCTTCCACAGCCCTGCTGCCTTCGCATTGTGCACTTAGCCTCCCAGGCAGTGTTGAAAACTCATCTCACTGCTCGGGAAATGTTAGAATTACTAGGCCACATGGCATCTACCTTGCATGTGGTCCCCTATGCTCGCCTCCATATGAGAGCAGCCCAATGGACTCTATCCACTCAATGGACTCAGGCATCAGGCTGCCTATCAGACAAAATAGCAAACAAGTCGCCTTATTTTGTTTCTCCAATGGTGGCAGTCAACCCAAAACCTGTTGGTAGGGTGCCCTTTCCAGCAGCCCCTACCCCAGGTCACTCTAACAACAGATGCCTCACAGCTGGATTGGGGAGCTCACCTGCAAGATCTCTCTACCCAAGGCACCTGGACTCCACAGGAGACCCATTTACATATCAATCTCCTAGAACTCAGAGCAATCTTCTTTGCTCTTCGAGTTTTCCATACCCAGCTAAGCTACAAGACAGTCCTAATTCAGACGGACAATCAAGTAGCTATGTTCTATCTGAACAAGCAGGTAGGAACAGTCTCTCTGTCGCTTTGCAACGAAGCTTTGCGAATTTGGGCCCTTGCCAGAGAGCATCAGATTCATCTCCTTGCGTTGTATCTACCAGGCATTCAAAACTCTTGGGCAGACAGACTCGGTCGAGTTCTGCTCCCGCACAAATGGTCTCTCCATGAAGACCAGGTAGCAAAACCTTTTCAAATTTGGGGAACCCCGGACATAGACCTCTTTGCAAGTCCACTGAATGCCAAACTTCCCTGGTTCTGTTCCAGAATTCTGGCTTAGGGTTCTCAGGCCAGGGATGCTCTCCTCCTCCATTGGGGTAAGGACTTCCTATATGCCTTTCCACCCATTCCCCTAATTCCCAAAACCCTATTCAAGCTTCAGAGAGACAGAGGCCATATGATTCTCGTAGCTCCACATTGACCACGGCAAGTGTGGTACCCTCTGCTCCTACGTCTCTTTCAAGCTCCATCCCTGGATGTTGGATCTGCTCCAAATCTCCTGTCTCAGAAGGACGGGATGTTGTGGCATCCAAATCCCCACGCTCTGCATCTCGGGGCCTGGTTGCTGAGAGCCTAGACCTACATGGTCTTAACCTTTCTCAACAAGTAAGGGATGTCCTTTATGCTTCCAGGAAACCTTCCACAAGACGCTCTTATGCTTTCAAGTGGAAAAGGTTTTTCCATTATGGTGTTCGCAGAAGGGTCTTGACCCCCTTGCGATACCTTTGGAATCATTACTGGAGTATCTCCTTCATGTATCTAATGCAGGACTTAAAACTAACTCAGTAAGTGTCCATTTAAGTGCTACTTTAGCTTCTTTAAAGCCTTTAAATGGGCAGCCTATTTCCTCTTATCCTCTCATAGCGAGATTTATGAGGAGCGTTCTGCTAACTAAGCCTCCCATTAGGCCACCACAAGTGGCATGGGACCTGAATCTGGTTCTTGGCCAACTCATGAAGCCGCCTTTTGAACCTTTAGCTACTACCTCCTTGAAATTCCTTTCCTGGAATCTTTCTCATTGCAATCACATCAGCACGTCGCATCAGTGAATTGCAAGCATTAGTTGCTGATCCTCCTTATACGAGAGGTTCCATCATGATAAGGTAGTCCTTAGGACTCATCCACACTTTATGCCAAAGGTGGTCTCACCTTTTCATTTAAACCAAGCAGTTTACCTGCCTGTATTTTTTCCAAGGCCTCATGCTTCAAATGCGGAAAGGAATTTTCATACTTTGGACTGCAAAAGAGCACTTGCCTTTTACTTGCAAAGAACACTGCAACATAGAAAGTCCTCTCAACACTTTGTTGCTTTTGATTCTTCTCATTTGGGACTTTGTCTCCAAGAGAACATTGTCCAATTGGATTGCACAATGTATTTTCTTTGCCTATCAGAGTAAGAACCTTTCTCTGGAAGGCCATGTCATGGCAGCAGCCTCAATGGCTCATCTACACTCTGTGTCTATTTACTACATCTGTCGAGCAGCGACTTGGGCCTCGGTTCATACCTTCACAGCTCATTACTGCTTGGACAAGGACTCCCGCCGGAATGCCTTATTTGGTGAGGCTGTTCTACAACACCTGTTCCATACCTAATCAACTCCTACCCACCATTCCCAGTAGGATGCCAGAGATCCATGCGGGGAAGTGGAGCCCTTTCACAAGGGCACACAACTTCTGGGGTCTCTCCCTGGCATCAGTAGCTAGGGAGTCCCCATATGTGAAGAATACATTCCTGCTTGTTCCTGGAGATAGCATAGTTACTCACCTGTAACAGGTGATCTCCCGGAACAGCAGGAATTTAGTCTTCACAACCCACCCACCTCCCCTAGGAGTTGTATCTCTCTCTCTCTTTCCTTTCCCTCTCTCTCTCTCTTTGTCTCAGCTTAAAAACTCAACTGGAGAGAGGCAGTTGGGAAAGGCGGGAAGGCAGCACGCAGGCGCTGTGGGATTCCCCCAAAAGCTTTCTAACTGGATGCTAGGGGAGCGTTCCCGCACAGGCTCCGTCGGTACCGACGCTACCCATATGTGAAGACTAAATTCCTGCTGTTCCTGGAGATCACCTGTTACAGGTGAGTAACTATGCTTTCTCTTGCAGCCCGTGCGCGCGCTGAGTGCTGGTAAACAGGAAATATCCTTTAACCTACGGCGCACCAGCGGGCTGCACGAGAACACAGCTGCCAGAGTGAATGAAAACGCTGCTCTAAACTCCAGTGGCTGAGCAGAGGTGAGCCGGGACCTCGGGCCTATTCGGCCCCCTCTGAAGCTGTTCCTGCAAATGGTCGGGAGCCGAACAGCATGTGTGGCATGAGGTTTTTGCGGGGCCCCTTGAAACGGGGGGCTCTGTGTGAACACCATTCTTGCACATGTGTTAGGCTGGCCCTGCCTGAACTAATATAGAGGCCTTTCGGATTTTGTGATATATTTGATGCTGTTATTTTTTTTGTTTACTGCTCAATGAATTGCTAATCTGTCAAGAATTAATCACTTGCTGATGAAAATACACTGTGGTATCAAATTTCACTCTTAATTGAGATAACTATAATTTAAGGGATTTTCCTGGGGTGGTAGGAAGAAAAGCTCCCTGTCTATTTTCTTTTCAGACTACAAGAGCCCACCTAAATCAAACAGAAACTTAAAACCTCTAGACTACACTGGTTGCATATTAAAGAGGGGTTTATTTTTAAACTCTTGGTATTAATAATTACAAACAGGAGATAAAAAATTCAAAGCCCTTTATTTAAAGAATAATTGCTCAACTACGTCCCTAGTAGACCATTGTGTTTTACTTAGGGTAATTATTTTAGAGGCTTTTGGGCTGGCAAACATCTGTAAGACAGTTTGACGAGCTAAAGCACTCAGCATGTCTGATCGAGAGCGATAGAATAGCCTGCTGACAAATCTGAGAGAAGAGATGAAATTAACATTTAGCAAAGAAGTTAAAACATTATTTCATTTAGTTGATTAAGTAATGTTGGGAGGAGAGCATTGGATTTATTTTGGCTGAAGGTTCAGTGATTATAGAGGAGGGACGGATAGGAGGGAATGGTGCTATTTTATTGTATACATGTATCATTCTTTAAGTATACTTATTTTTCAGTTTGTGTTATTTATTTGCCTTGTAAACAGTTTTGAATGACATTTGTCATTAAGATGGTGCAAATGATTTGGGGGTCATACTGACCCACGTTTAGCAGGGATATATGTCTGTGGCGGACGTATGTACTCCGGTAAGCATCCGGGCCCTAATCCGGTGAATAAGCTCCCTGCACGTACTGCAGAGATGTGCCAGGAGCTATGTACCCGGGCAGGAGGGGGCGGGCCGGAGACGTGCCCTGACCCAGGACATACAGGGCCTATTCTGGTGACGGCCCTGTTCACCCAGGCCTGGGTAGATGAACATGGGACTTATTCCATCACAGAGTTCTCCAGGACCAAGCAGGAAGTCAGTCCTCACTTATGGGTGACATCGGCGCTGATGGAGCCCCGTGCAGAGCATTTCCCCAGCTTTCTATGAAAGCCTTTGGGAATACTACACGCATGCGCGGACCCCCTCCCGCCCAAAGGTGCCATCTTGCTCAGTTTCTCTTTTTCCGTGGAGCCCTTCGGACGTTCGTCCTAGTCACCCGGGAAAAGTTGACGTTTTTTCAAAAAATTCTTTGCTTTTTTCTCCGAGTTCGATGCCGGTTCCCCTCCCACCGTGTTCGGTACACCGGTATCGAGCCTGTTTTCTAGTTTTCGGTTTTTGCCCTTCGTGGCTGGCGTTCGCGCCCTTTTTTCTGTTTTTCCCTGGAAGGCCGGTCATTTGACCTCGCGGGGGCCCTTTTTTCCCTGATGGCTTCCAGTGGTTTCAAGAAGTGTGATCGGTGTAAGAAACTATTGTGTCTCACCGACACACACGACTGCTGCCTTCGGTGCCTCGGCCCAGATCATGATCTGTGGCCCGTGTGGCAAGATGTCCACCAAGGCACTCCGAAGCCGTCAGCACCAGAAGAAAAGGATTTTTTCAGATTCTGCCTCCAGCCGGGCCCGGACCTTGTCTGAGGCCTCGACGTCTCGGGAGTCTGATCCCGAGCATTGCCGGGGTTCCTCGTACAGGGGGTCCCCCGACCAGGAACGCAAGAGGAAGAAACGGCTCGCGAGGGCGGCATCAGAAGAGGTCCCTTGTTCCTCGAGGGCTAGGTCTAAGACCCCCAACCGCCGTCCCGGGCCTTTGGAGCAGGAGAAGCCGTCCAAAGTACCTCGTGTAGAGCCGGAGACCATCGGACACGCAAGTCTTGTAGTCCTCGTGGATTCTCCTCCGAGGGAGCCAACGTCGGGCCTGGCGCCGCCGGGGCCCGAGTCGGTGGCTGCTGAGTGTCCTGAGCTTGGACTCAGGCTGACAGCCCTGGAGTGCAGATTGTCTGCCTTCATGGAGCAGCAGCGGGTACTGATGGCCAGCCTCGCTGGTGCATCGGCCCCGACCACCGGGACATCGACGTCGAAGTCGACCCCTGAGACCGAGCCAATACTCGAGACCATGAAGGCTCGAAGTCATCCTCGGTCAAGGACTCCCTTGACCTCCCGCTTGGAACGGAGGGCGTTGATGCCGGTGCCTTCGTCATCGGGGCGGGTTCCACCTCGACCCGCGCGGTCGGAGCCCCTCGACAACTCTTTGGATGAGTCAGCCTGGGAGATGGAGGATGAGGAGTACCCTGATACCTTCCGGACTCTGTGCATCCCGTTGGACTCACCGCAGTCCGAGCCCCAGAGTAGGTCCACTCCGGAGGACACCCGGTTCTCGGAGTTCGTGCGGGACATGGCCAAGGCCTTGGCGATTCCCGCGGAACCCGAGGAGGAGCTCGAGGCCCTCCAGTATGACTCTCATCCGAAGGAGGCCTTTACTGTACCGGTTCCTCCGATGCTGGAACGGCTCCTCTTCCGGAATGTGGGAGGCACCGGCCTTGAGCAAGCGAGTTGATTCCTTTTACCGACTCCGTTAAGAGCCCTGGCTTCGAAAAGGCACAGCTGCCGCACCATTCCATGGTGGTGGAATCGGCCATGCATCGTCTGAAGAGCCAGAAGATGGACTCCACGGTGCCCCCCGGCAGGGAGGCCCGGAACCTGGATGCTTTCGGCAGAAAGTGCTTCCAGGGCTCCGATGCTTGCTTGCCGTGTCCAGTCATACCAGCTGTACATGGGCATATACCTCCGGGACCTGGCAAAGGAGCTTGCCGGGTTCTCTGCTGGCCTCTCTGGGGAACCTTTGCAGAGGTTCCAGTCTTTGTCTTCAGGAATCCTGGTCTGTTCCAAATTCATGTCCCAAGCAGCCTACGATGGCTTCGAGGCTTTGGCTCGTGTGGCGGCTGCCGGCATCGCGGCCCGATGCCAGGCATGGCTGCAGTCATCGGACCTCGAGCCTTGGGTACAGGACAAGTTGGTCGATGTCCCTTGCCGAGGTGAAAACCTTTTTGGCAAACCCATGGCCAAGAAGGCGGCTGAGCTCGAAACCGAGCACCTGACCAGGACCAGACTGTCCCAAAAAACTTCTGCCCCTTCTCACAAAAGAAGGGCTTGGGTAAAAAGTCCTTCTACCCAAGAAAGGTGTCTGCCTACAAACCTTACCCTCAGTACCAGGCCTCCCCAGCTCCCCCTCAGGGGCTGCAGGCCAAGGGCCAGGGACATGGGCCCCATAGGCAGAAGACCCCCAAGCCTCCAGCTCCTGCTCCTACCCAGCAGGGTGGGGGTTTTTGACTCCCAAGGCATAGCCTCTCCGTCCCTGCTGTCCCATCCCTGCACAGGAGGTCGCTTAGCCCTGTTTGCCCACAGGTGGCCACCCATTACAGGGGATGCTTGGGTCTTAAGCATCATTCACCTGGGCTATATGCTTCATTTCCAACAGCTACCTCCTGTTTACTTACCAGGAGAACCTCTGAGGCCTCTCCTGCACACCAACCTCCTCCTCCTCCTCCAAGAACTTCAGGGTCTGCTTCTGGACAAGGCGGTGGAGCCTGTACCTCCTCGCCTACAGTGGCAAGGGTTCTACTCCAGGTATTTTCTGGTAGCAAAAAGAACAGGGGGCCTAAGGCCTATTCTAGACCTCAGGAACCTCAACAAGTTCTTGGAGAAAGAGAAGTTCAAGATGCTTACTCTTGGAACTCTTCTGCCCTACCTCCAGCAGGGAGATTGGCTATGCTCCTTAGATCTAAAGGATGTGTATGTTTATGTTTATTATGTTTATGTTTATTAAAACTTTATATACTGGCCAATACAGTTAGCATCTGGGCGGTTCACAATACATAAAATTGTTTAAAAGGAGAGGGCTGCGAAAAAGAGCCAGAAAAGGAACGCCATAAAATCATAGAAGAAAGGGATAGAAACAGAGAGCAGTCGGGGGACAAAGATGGCTAACAGAAGGGAAGAGGAACACAGCAACAACAAGGAGGGAGATGTAAAACAAGGGTAGGGATATAGTGTCATAAGCCTAGGGGAGGGGAGGAGGGTGGGGCAGGAAGAGAAAGATTAAATGCAGAACAGAAAAGATGGGTTTTCAGGTTGGCTTTAAAGGACAGGTAGAAGGTTTCTAGACGTAGAGAGGGGGGAAGGGAGTTCCAGAGCCTAGGACCAAGAAAAAAGAAAGCTGAAGACCGGGTGGATTCTAAGTGTGCTTGGGAGGGGAGGGGGGGTAGAAACATACGGTTAGCATGAATAGAACGTAGAGGTCGATGAGGGGTATGAAGGTGAACCTGGCTGGCAAGATACAGGGGGATACCTGAGTGGATCACCCTGTGTACAAAAATAAGGATTTTAAACTGAACACGAAAGACAACAGGGAGCCAATGGAAATGCATTAACAAAGGGGTGACATGATCGAACCGTGAGGCATGGGAGAGGACACGAACAGCAGCATTTTACACTCACATTCTCATTCATCCAGATCACAGAAAGTACCTCAGGTTCGTGGTGGGAGGAAACCATTACCAGTACAGAATACTGCCTTTTGGCCTAACTTCTGCCCTACGGGTCTTTACAAAGTGCCTAGCTATGGTGGCGGCCTACTTGAGGACTCAAGGGGTTTTTGTCTTCCCCTATCTGGACGACTGGCTCATCCGAGGTCAGACTTACCAGGAGGCCAGGCAGGCCACCTTCAGGACTGTCACACTCCTTCAAGACCTAGGCTTTGTCATAAACTTCGCAAAGTCCACTTTGCTCCCCTCCCAGAACCTCGAGTTAATAGGAGCACGGCTGGACTCTCTGCAAGCAAGGGCTTACTTGCCAGAGGACAGAGCTCAAAGGCCCCTGGAGTTGGCATCCCGGTTTCTTAGTCTGCCAGGCTCTGTCTGCAGCTCCTGGGACACATGGCATCGATTGTGCATGTGACCCCCAATGCCCGCCTCCACATGAGGCCTGTGCAGTGGTGCCTCAGAACTCAGTGGAAGCAGGCCACAGGGAGCCTAGCAGACGACGTAAGGGTTTCAAAACCTCTCCTGAAGTCTCTTCAGTGGTGGCTACACCCCCCCCAACTTGCTGCAGGGGGTGCCTTTTCAGGTGCCTGCCCACGCAGTGGTGTTGGCAACCGATGTCTCCTTACAGGTCTGGGGTGTGCACTGTCAAGAGACCTGCACCCAAGGCCTCTGGTCCCCATGGGAAGCCACGCAACAGATCAACCTATTGGAACTGCGGGCTATTTGTTTAGCCCTCAAGGCTTTTTCTCACACCTTGGCCCACCAGTCTGTTCTAGTTCAGATGGACAACCAAGTAGCCATGTTCTGTGTGAACAAACAGGGCGGCACTGGGTCCAGGCCTCTATGCTTGGAAGCACAGGGCCTTTACTCTTTTGCCCTCAGGCACCAGATGTTGCTGAGGACTGTTTATCTTCCTGGCCAGGAGAACTTTCTGGCAGACCGCTCAAGCAGAATTCTGCAGCCCCACGAATGGCAGCTGCACCCTTTGGTGGTTCAACAAATTTTCCTGAAATAGGGACTTCCATCCATGGATCTATTTGCCAGTCCCCTGAATCACCAGCTGCCCAGATTTTGTTCCAGGCAACCGCATCCCCTAAGGGTGGCGGCGGATGCCTTCCTCATTTCTTGGTCCCAGGGCCTGCTCTATGCGTTTCCTCCCACGCCTCTGGTGGCCTGAACCTTGTTCAAGATTCTCAGGGACAAGGCTTCAGTACTTCTGGTTGCTCCCAGGTGACCGAGGCAGCCCTGGTTCCCCCTGCTACTTCAATTGGCAGTGGAGACACCCATGCCTCTGGGATTCCAACCCAACCTTCTCTCTCAGGATCAGGGTTCCCTTCTGCATCCCAATCTCAAATCTCTCCATCTGATGGCATGGAGGTTGCAAGGGTAGTCTTGGCTCCCTGGGGCCTACCTCATGAAGTTGTAGAGGTGGTCTTGTCCTCTAGAAAGCAATCCACCAGGAAAACATATGCCCTAAAGTGGAGGAAGTTCTTCTTGTGGTGTCAGCAACGCAAGGAAGATCCTTTCACCTGCACTGTGCCAGTAGTGCTCCAGTACCTACTGCACTTGTCCAATCAGGGCCTTAAATCCAATTCTGTTCGGGTCCACCTCTCTGCTCTGGCAGCTCACCGCTCACTGGTGGAGGGACACTCTGTCAGTTCACTCCTTGGTGTCCAGATTTCTCAGAGGCTTACTATTGCTCAAGCCTCCTCTCTGTCTCCCGGCCCCTGAGTGGTAATTGAATGTGGTCTTGCAGCAACTTACTCGCCCACCTTTTGAACCAATGGCTACATGTCCTCTATGCTTCCTATCCTGGAAGAATCTATTCTTAGTGGCCTTGACCTCGGCCAGGCGAGTGAGTGAACTTCAAGCCCTGGTCTGTGACAGGCCATACACTCGTTTCTATAGGAACAGGGTAGTCCTTAGGACTCATCCTAAGTTCCTCCCTAAGGTTGTCTCCTCTTTCCATCTCAACCAGGAGGTGGTTCTTCCAACATTCTTCCCTAGGCCCCATACCAGCCGGGCTGAGACAGTCCTGCATACCCTGGGCTGTAGGAGGGCCTTATCCTTCTACCTAGAGCGTACGCAGGGGCATAGGAGGGCTACTCAGCTCTTCGTATCTTTTGACCCCAATAACTTGGGGGTACCTTTGTCCAAGCGTACCCTGTCCATCTGGGTGGCTGACTGTATCACCTGGGCTTACAGGGCAGCTGACCTTCCTTTGCAGGGTCGGGTCACGGCCCACCGTGTCAGGGCAATGGCTGCCTCAGTAGCTCATCTCCACTCTGTACCATTGGCAGACATCTGCAAGGCTGCAACCTGGTCCTCAAGCCAGACTTTTGCGGCCCATTGCTGCCTGGAGAGGGAGTCCCGCATGGACAGTGCTTTCGGTCAGGCAGTGCTCGGAATCTCTTTGAGGTTTAGGCAACTCCTACCCTCCAGCCCTCTGCTTGGGCTACTGGTGGAGGTATGTTTCAGTGAAATCCTTTCTCTGATGCTGAGGCTAGAGGGAGCTTATTTTTCAGCTCTGGGTCCCCGATAGCCTGAAACTGGGAAGTCCCATAAGTGAGGACTGACTTCCTGCTTGGTCCTGGAGAAAGAGTAGTTACTCACCTGTAACAGGTATTCTCCAGGATCAGCAGGAAACAGTCCTCACAACCCTCCCTCCTCCCCTGGGAGTTGCAGTTGTGCATAGTTTATTTATTCATTTTTGTGTGCTGTCTTTTAGCTATGTCATTTGACTGAGCAAGATGGCACCTTTGGGCGGGAACGGGATCGCGCATGCATGTAGTATTCCCAAAGGCTTTCATAGAAAGCTGGGGAAATGCTCCGCACGGGGGCTCCATCGGCGCCGATGTCGCCCATAAGTGAGGACTGATTCCTGCTGCTCCTGGAGAACACCTGATCTCCAGGAACAAGCAGGAATAAGTCCTCACATATGGGTAAGTCGGAACCGACGGAGCCCGCGCGGGAAAGCTCCCCAGCTTTTCAGATGAAAAGCTTTTGGGGCTTCCCACAGCGCATGCGCGCTGCCTTCCCGCCTTCCTTACCAGCTCTCTTCAGTTTCTCTTTTTCCGCGGAGCCAGCAGGTCGTGTTCCTGTCACCGCTGAAGAAATTGTTATTTTAATTTGTTTCTTTTGACCGCGTACCTGCCTTCCCCATACCAAAACCGGTACTGCCGGTCTCTCTTTCTTTCTTTAAAAAAAAAAAATAAATCTTTTTTTATTTTCTCAGCACAGCTTGGTAACTTTTGTTAGGCCTTCAGGCCTACACAAATTCTCCTCATGGAGAAACCAGCTCCTGGTTTTAAAAAGTGTACCAAGTGCAATGCTGTTATTTCTCTCACAGACACCCATGAATGGTGTCTTAAATGTTTAGACCTGACCACTCCATACCGGACTGCCCATTCTGCTCCCAGATGTCTAAACATGGTATGCAGAACCGGGCCAACAAGTTCCATGTGCTGTTTGCTTCAGATAATCCAGCATCACAGTCATCCAGGTCTTCCTCTCCGGATGGATCTCAGGTAACCAAACTTTCTGTGGGCAAATCCTCTAAAAGCAAATCTCTTTCAAAAGATCGAGAGGCTCTCAATCTTGAGTTCGAGGATTCTGCCCAGACCAAAAAACCCCGGCGGGAGGCTCCGGCCTCCAAAGCATCAGCTATGGGGTTACAGGTTGACATCGATGGCACGGCCTCGACTGATCACCTGTTAGACTGCTCTGGGGTACTGGTCGATACCGGTACCGACATCCAGGCAGCAGTGGCGTCCATGGGCAATACTGTCCAGACCATGCAGCAGGCCGTTTTGGCTTTCATTAAGGCTGCGACGCCCTCGGTACCGATTCCATCGGTACCGACCCCGGTTCCGGTATCCACACCGGAACCGAGACCATCGACTTCCAAGCGTCGATCGGTTCCGCTTGCTGGATTCAGGCTTTTGCCCGATACCAATCCCATGCCCGATACGCCCGATGTCGATATCGATCGGTACGCGTATCGTGCATTGCAAGCACAGAGAGAATACTCAGATTCTTCTGATGAGTTCAATTCCTCTGATGACTCTGCTGAGTTTGATCTTCCTGAGGAGCCCTCTTCTCTAAAGAGGAGGATGTCTCCTCCAGAGGATTTATCCTTTCAGGATTTCATTGTTGATGTAGCTAAAGCACTTTCTATTGCTACATCTGCTGAAAAGGAACCCAGATCAAAAAAATTGGATATTTTAGGATACTCTAAACCTCCTAAAGAGGTTACTCTGCCTATCCATGAAATCCTTCAAGAACACTTGATGGATTTGTGGGAGACTCCTCTAACCCTGTCTCCTCATTCCCGTAGGTTGGACACCATGTACCGGGTCCCTCCTTCTCCTGGGTTTCAAAAGACTCAGCTGCCTCACCACTCCATTGTGGTGAAGTCTGCTATGAAGAAGATAAAGAGTCCTAAAAGGCATTCCTCTACCCCTCCAGGGCGAGAATGTAAGACCCTCGACTCTTTTGGTAGAAAGATCTTTCAGGCTAGTATGCTTATAGCCAGGATCAATTCTTACAGCCTTTATATGGGCATGTTTCTCAGAGAACTTGCCCTAAAGGTACGGCATTTAGCCCCCTTTATCCCTGAGGATAAAAAGTAGGACTTCACTACTCTGGTGACACAACTTTCAGAGGTCTCCAAGTTTTCCAACAGGGCAGCCTTTGATTCCTTTGAGGTTGCTGGCAGGGCTTCGGGAATCGCTATTGCAGCCCGACGTCTTGCTTGGCTCCAGGCTTCTGACCTAGAACCCTGGGTCATGGATGGCTTAAGGAATCTGCCCTGTACTGGAGAGAACTTATTTGGTGAGGACTGGCAAATTAAAGCTGCTCAAATGGACGCAGAAAATGCCACTCTAGATAGACTTTCTAAGTCTACTTCTACTCCTGCCAAAAAGAAACCTTTTAAAAGGCCGTACTACAAGAAGGCCAGATTTTCCACAAGTACTGGCCAACAATCTTCTCAGCCTCGCTTTGCTGCTAAACGTCAGCAATCTAAGCAAGTAAAGTCAAAGTCTGCAGTGTCTGCTACACCCCAGCAGGCTCAACCCCCTCAGGGGTTTTGACTTGCCCCTAGAGAACTTACCATTTCTGGCTCTGGAACAACCAGAGCCTCTCACCATACCGGGAAGGTTAGCTCACTTTGCTCCCAGATGGGAGCAAATAACATCAGAGCAATGGACCCTCTCTATCATCAGAGAGGGCTACAAACTTCATTTCTCCAGCCTTCCTCCCCATACCATGGTGAGGCAATTCAGTTCTCCCCCATCTCTTCTGACCCTGTTGGGTCAGGAAGTCTCCTCTCTCCTTGCCCAAGGGGCAATAGATGAGGTTCCTCTTCCTCAACAGGGGTTAGGGTTCTACTCCCCTTATTTTCTCATAACAAAGAAGACAGGGGGCTTCAGACCTATCCTAGATCTGAGAGAATTGAACAAGTTTCTATTCAAGGAGAAATGCAAAATGCTCTCTCTGGGCATTCTCCTTCCATACCTTCAGAGTCAGGATTGGCTTTGTTCTCTAGATCTCAAGGATGCGTACACTCATATACTCATCCATCCATCCCACAGAAAATATCTTCGATTTCTGTTCCAGGGAAAACATTTCCAATACAGAGTACTTCCCTTCGGTCTCGCCTCTGCTCCAAGAGTATTCACAAAATGCATGGCAGTCGTAGCCGCATTTCTAAGAGGCATGGGAATCTTCGTGTTCCCATATCTGGACGACTGGCTCATCCGAGCTCCATCTCAGTCAGAAGTCCAGATTTCCTTGGACCGCACAAGGCGTATTCTTCAATATCTGGGACTTGTGGTAAACATTCCCAAGTCCCAACTCATCCCTACTCAGTCCCTGGAATTCATAGGGGCTTATCTGGATTCCACCACTGCAAGGGCCTACCTTCCTCTGGTCCGAGGCCAACGGCTAATAAGCTTGGCCTCCCAGGCTCAGTCCAGAAGTCACTTGTCAGCCAGAGAAATGCTGCAACTTCTGGGCCACATGGCCTCCACGGTTCATGTGGTGCCCTATGCTCGTCTCCATATGAGAGCAGCTCAATGGACATTGGCCACCCAGTGGTCTCAAGCATCGGGACTGCTGTCAGACCAGGTACTCACCTCAAAATGAATGTAAACCGCTCTGATCTAAAATAGAGCGGTATAGAAGAACTGTTTAATAAAATAAATAAATAAAAATAAAACGTCTGTTTTGGTCTCTCCAGTGGTGGACATCCTCCAAAAATCTGTTGTTGGGGACCCCCTTCCAACCTTCGTTACCCCAAGCAACCCTCACAACAGATGCCTCCCAAACAGGGTGGGGAGCTCATCTTCAACATCTCTCCACTCAGGGAACCTGGTCTCCCCAAGAGACCACCCTTCATATCAACCTTCTGGAACTGCGAGCAATCTTCCTTGCCCTCACAGTCTTCCATACCCTCCTTGCCAACCTGACTGTCCTAGTTCAGACAGACAATCAGGTGGCCATGTTCTATGTCAACAAGCAAGGAGGGACGGGCTCTCTGTCGCTTTGCAACGAAGCTCTCAGATTATGGGCTTTCGCCAGAGAGCATCAAATTCATCTTCTGGCAGTGTATCTTCCAGGAGTTCAAAACTCTCGGGCAGACAGACTCAGTCGAGTTCTGCTTCCACACGAGTGGTCCCTGCATATGGACCAGATACACAGAATCTTCCAGGAATGGGGGACCCCGGACATAGACCTCTTTGCAAGTCCGTGGAATGCCAAACTTCCCCGGTTCTGTTCTAGGACTCCGTGTCAGGGAGCTCAGGCCAACGACGCCTTTCTCCTGCATTGGGGTCAGGAATTCCTGTATGCTTTTCCACCCATTCCTTTGATTCCCAAGACTCTGTTCAAACTTCAGAGGGATCACGGGTCGATGATCCTTATAGCTCCACGCTGGCCACGCCAAGTGTGGTTCCCTCTACTTCTACAGCTCTCCCAGGGCTCCTCCCTGGACCTGGGAGCTGCGCCAGACCTTCTGTCTCAGGAGAAAGGGACTTTGTGGCACCCAAACCCCAAGTCCCTACATCTCCGAGCTTGGTTACTGGAGGAGTAGCCTAGTGGTTAGAACACTGGCTTGGTAACCAAGCAACCAGGGTTCGATTCCCACTAGCACTCCTTGTGGCCTTGGGCAAGTCACTTAACCCTCCATTGCCTCGGAAGAAAGGCCTGGCAATCTACTTCCGGTGACACTGCCAAGAAAACCCAGGAGCTTCTGGGTCGCCAGGAGTCAGGACTGACTCGAAGGCACACATTGCATTTGCAAGCCTTCATGAGTTTAATCTTTCTCAGCCAGTGAAAGATATCCTTCATGCCTCTAGGAAACCCTCTACCAGGCGTTCCTATGCTTTCAAATGGAAACGTTTTTCCATTTGGTGTGCTCAACAGGGTCTTGACCCTCTGGCACTTCCTTTGAATTCTCTACTAGACTATCTCCTGCATCTTTCCAATGCAGGCCTCAAGACGAATTCAGTACGAGTCCATTTAAGTGCTATTGCACATCCTTAAAACCTATAAATGGACAACCTGTCTCCTCTCATCCTCTCGTTGCAAGGTTCATGAGAGGCCTGACCCTAACTAAACCTCCCATCCAACCTCCGCCGGTAGCATGGGATTTGAACCTAGTTCTAGGTCAGCTTATAAAACCACCTTTTGAGCCTTTGGACTCTACCTCCTTGAAATTTCTTTCCTGGAAGGTTCTTTTCCTTATTGCAGTCACTTCGGCTCGCCGCATCAGTGAACTGCAGGCTTTGGTGGCTAATCCACCTTATACCAGATTTCATCATGATAAGGTGGTCCTTAGGACGAATCCTCACTTTATGCCCAAAGTGGTCTCGCCTTTTCACCTTAATCAAGAGGTATATCTACCTGTTTTTTTCCCGGCTCCTCATGCATCCAGTGCAGAGAGGAACCTTCATACTCTTGACTGTAAAAGAGCTCTCGCCTTTTACCTCAACAGGACTCAGCCACATCGAAAGTCTTCCCAACTTTTTGTGGCTTTTGATCCTTCTCATTTGGGACTTCCAGTCTCCAAACGTACACTTTCCAATTGGATTGCTCAGTGTATTTCTTTTGCTTACCAGAGTAAGAACATTTCTCTGGAAGGCCATGTCACAGCTCACAATGTGAGAGCCATGGCTACTTCTATGGCTCATCTTCACTGTATCCATAGATCAGATCTGTCGAGCAGCCACTTGGGCCTCGGTTCATACCTTCACAGCCCATTACTGTTTGGACAAGGACTCCCGCCGGGATGCCTTGTTTGGTCAGGCTGTCCTCAAACACCTGTTCCATACTTAAGCAACTCCTGCCCACCTTCCCTGAATGGATGCCTGAGATCCATACGAAGATGGTTTACCCTTGGAGGGGGATCTCCCAGGCATCTTAGCTAGGGAGTCCCCATATGTGAGGACTTATTCCTGCTTGTTCCTGGAGATAGCACAGTTACTTACCTGTTAAAGGTGATCTCTGGGAACAGCAGGAATTAGTCCTCACAACCCACCCACCTCCCCTAGGAGTTGTATCTTCTATCTATCTGCCTTCCTTTCCTCTCTCTATTGTCTCAGCTATAAACTCGAACTGAAGAGAGCTGGTAAGGAAGGCGGGAAGGCAGCGCGCATGCGCTGTGGGAAGCCCCAAAAGCTTTTCATCTGAAAAGCTGGGGAGCTTTCCCGCGCGGGCTCCGTCGGTTCCGACTTACCCATATGTGAGGACTAATTCCTGCTGTTCCCAGAGATCACCTGTTACAGGTAAGTAACTGTGCTTTACAGGTGAGTAACTACTCTGTGTTGGAATAAGTCCCTAGACGTGGGAGGACAGCGTGGTGGGCAAGGGGTCCCCACAACCCGACCCTGACCATGATAGGCCAGATCAGGGGTCAGGCTGCTGGGAAAGGGGCTATGTAAAACCCATCCCCCAAGTGGAGCCTCAGTATTTTCTCTGTCTCAGCAGGTGGTGGACTTCTCCTAGCTCCTGGCTTTCTCTGAGAAGAGATTTGGTGTCAGTTCTGCTATCTTTGACAGCTGTGCACACTGTGGTGCCCCTTCTTTACCGACAATTTTCCTTTCTTCACTTTCCAGAACTGCTCCTGGTCAAGAAGACCAGTAGAGCAGCTTTGAAGGGAAGTGCTCTTGCTCATGAGGCACAGTTGCAGCCTTTCGTTCTGACTGTTCTGTAAGCAAGACTTTCAGCTAAGTTGGCAGTAACCTTTTGTTGTTTTTTTATAAAGTTTGTTTAAAAAAAACACAAAATAAAACACCTTATTCAAGGACCTAGTTGCTGAGGAAGTTCTTGGGCAGTTTTTTCTTCTCTGGAACCTTCCTTCATCTGTTTTTTTTCCCTCCGTCAAGAGCAGGGAGTGTTTTATTTTTTTCGCAGTTCTCTTTTAAAGTGGTGTCCGATCTGTTTTTCGGCGGTATCTTGTTCTTCTGACTGCGTGTGCCTCCTTTCTTTTTTTCAGTGTGCTCAGTTTTCTGCAGTTGCCTTTTTCCTGGTTCTCTTTTTGCGGTCCGTCAGTGGCTGCTTCATGGCTCTGTTTTGCGGTTTCCCGCCATAGGTTTTGTGCCACGGCTGCCATTCTTTCTTCAGAGTCTTGATTCTTGGCTCCCGACTCTTCCTGTGACTTTCTTTTATCCTGTTGTGAAAATGCCGCCTTCCCTACAGTGCTGCTTGGGCTGTGGTAAGAATTGTAAGACTTTGACGGGTAGTTTGTGATCCTCTTGTGGTTCTGATCAAGGGGGTTCTTCTGCATCTGCAGGTCTTGGTTCCGGTAGCCCTTCCAAGTCTCTTGCTTTAGCTCCCTCTGGCTTACCTCAGGATGATGCTAGATCTCAAGATGCCCTTCCTCCGGTTTTGTTGCCTGAGCATCCTGTTCACCCTCTACAACTCTCTATTCAGTCTATGCAGACTTCAACTGAGACAGTTCTGATTTCCAATTTATGCAGCTATTCAGTCAGGCTTGGAAAATGTGGCACTCGGGGACTTCAGCTACTCCAACCGCCGCTGATCCTCTGTCTAGAAAGTGTGCCCGCCGAAGTTTGGCTGGAGCTTCTTAGTTCTGGTCAAGGATGCCTCCTGACCTCCAGGGGACTGGTGCACTGCAGGGGAAGACTGTGACAGTCCTTAGATGAACATTCTATCACTTCTGAGTCTGGCCTGGAAGAAGGAGAGCTCTCGCCATTGGAAGATGACCAGGAGCCACGAGAAGACGATCAGGGTATCCGAATATTCCAGAAGAAAGAGCTTCCTGCACCTCTTGGACTCTTCAAGTGCAACAGCATTCAGATTCCTCTAAACCTCAGGCAGACCCCATCATTGTCTGCATCAGGAAACCTAAGGATTTTCCCTTTCCCCTAGAACTACAACAGATGGTCTCCTTAGAGTGGGATTCTCCTAATGTGTGTCTGCGCTTCGCTCGTCACTTGTGGCGTGTTTACGTTTGGTCTTTGGATGATCTTGGCAAGTGGTTGTGTTTCCCTAAGGTAGACGCCCTGGTCACTGCAGTCACTAAAAGCACAACCATTCCTGTGGAGGGTGGCACTGCTCTCCGTGATCACACAGATCGCAAGGTGGAGGGCCTCTTAAAAAACACTTTCTAGTCATCGACCTTGACATTGCAGGCCTCTTTTTGCAGCGGTCTCGATGCATGAGTTCTGCTCCGATGGCTTCATTCACTTCCGGATTATCCGACTTTGCCTCATTTAAAGTCGGTCACTGCTTTTCTTGCAGGTGCCTTTTATGATCTGCTGTGCTTATCTGCTTGGTCTGTGGCTGCTGCTACAGTGGTTCGGTGTTGGCTGTGGCTCCATCATTGGAATGCGGATGCTGCTTCCAAGTCCCATCTCGTCAAGCTGCCTTTCAAGGGCTGCCTTCTTTTTGGTGAGGATTTGGAAAAACTTGTGAAGGATTTGGGGGAAATCAAGCCTCAACATTTGTCGGAGGATAAGTCCAAATCCAATTTTCATCATCTTGCCACGTTGTCCACGTCCTCATCTTATAGAATCTGCTTCAGAGATGATCGCAACTACCGGCCTGGCAAATCTTGTTCTTCTTTGAATAGGGCTGGTTCTAAGCCTTAGTCCTTTTGGGGTATCCGTCACAACTGGGACAATTTCTCTTCATCTAACAAGTTTTCTGGTTCTGCCAAATCTTCCTGTTGATGGATTCCGGGTTCAATCTGGGGTGCCTCCTGTAGGCAAACGCTTATGGTATTTTTCCAACGAATGGACCCAGATAACCGAACACAGGTTTGTGCTCTCGGCCTCACCGAGCCCATGCCGAATGTCTTCCTCATCTCTCCATGTGGTTCCTTGGGCAAGGCAGTGGCTGTACATCTGAATCTCCAGGAACAAGCAGGAATGAATCTTCACATATGGGTATCGTCGGTACCGACGGAGCCTGCGTGGGAACGCTCCCCAGCATCCAGTAAGAAAGCTTTTGGGAGCATCCCACAGCGCCTGCGCGCTGCCTTCCCGCCTTTCCCAACCGCCTCTCTCCAGTTCTTCTTTTCCGCGGAGCCAGCAGGTCGTGTTCCTGTCACCGCAGAAGAAGTTCTTTATTTTTTTCTTTATTTTTCTATGTCGCATCTGCCTTCGACGTCAGACCGGTACCGCTGGTCTTTTCTTTTCTTTCTTTCTTTAAACCCCCCCCCCCAAACTTTATTTCTTCAACTGTGCATTTTCTGTTTGGGCCTTAGGCCTAAATATTTTCTCCTCATGGAGAAGCCCGCTTCCGGGTTTAAAAAGTGCACAAAATGTGGCGGTACTATTTCTGTCACCGACACCCATGATTGGTGTCTAAAATGTTTGGGTCCTGACCATTCCATCACGGATTGTGTGTACTGCACCATGATGTCTAAAAGAGGTAGGCAGAACCGAGCAGCCAAGCTCAGTACCCTGTTTCCCTCTGATGCAGCCTCGGTGGCATCGACGTCTTCCAGGGCTGCTTCTTCCTCCCATGGATCTCAGGTAACCAAACATAAATCTAGCCGGTCCTCGAAGGGCAAATCTCCTTCCAAGCATCGAGATGCCTCTGGGCTTGCCCTCGAGGATTCCGCTCCGGCAAAATTACCCCGGCGGGAAGTTCCGGCATCCAAAGCATTGCCTATGGGGTCACAGGTTGACATCGATGGCGCGGCCTCGATCGATCACCTGTTGCCGTGTTCAGGGGTACCGGTGGCCTCCACTGGTACCGATATTCAGACTCTGGTGACGTCGATGGATCAGAAAATTCTGTCCATACAGCGCACCCTTACGGCATTTATGCAGGCTTCGACGCCTTCGGTACCGCAACAATCTCCGTTGCCGCTACCGACTCCGGCATCGGCACCGTTCCCGGTGCCGGTACCGATTGCATCGACATCGGCTTCGGTGTCGGCTGCAACGGTACCCTGTCCTACGATGCCCATCGGTACCGAACCGGTACCGCTTACTCCCGATGTCGATCCCACTCGGTATGCGTATCGGGCTTTACAGGAGCATCCGGACAGGCGATACTTCGATTCCTCCGAAGACTCTGATGAGTCGGAGGCTTCTGTCTATGCACCTGTGCTTCTTCCTCAGGAGTCTGATTCTCCAAAACGAAAAATGTCTCCTCCAGAGGATTTGTCTTTTCAAGACTTCATTAGGGAAGTGGCTAGAGGCCTCTCCATTACAGTGGCCTCTGAGTCAGAGCCTAGAGCCAAGCAATTAGATATTTTGCAATATCCTAAGGCTCCTAAGGAAGCAGCTACCCTACCTATTCATGAGATTCTCTATGATCTCATGTTGGGCATGTGGGAGACTCCTCTCACCACCTCTCCTCATTCTCGCAGGTTAGACACCATGTACCGTGTCCCTCCCTGTCCTGGTTTTCATAAGACTCAGCTTCCTCACCACTCTATTATGGTTGAGTCTGCTATGAAGAAAATAAAGAGTGCAAAGAGACACTCATCTAACCCTCCAGGACGTGAATGTAGGACTCTAGATGCTTTTGGCCAAAGGATTTTCGAGGCCAATATGCTTGCTGCCAGAATCAACTCCTATAGTCTCTATATGGGGATGTTTCTAAAAGAAGTCACAAATCATCTGCAGACTTTAGCTCCTTTTATTTCAGAAGATAAAGGGCAGGAATTTCTCACTTGGCTCAAACATGCCCAAGATGTTTCCAAATTCTCCAACCGTGCAGCCTTTGACTCTTTTGAGTATGTAAGCAGAGCCACGGCTATTGCCATAGGTGCACGCAGAATTGCTTGGTTACAAGCCTCTGATTTGGAACTCTGGGTCCAAAATGAGTTGGGAAGCCTTCCTTGTACAGGTGAAAACCTGCTTGGCAGGGATTGGCAAGCAAAGGCCACTCAGATGGATGCTGAGAACTCTGCTTTGGATCGACTTTCAAAGTCTACCTCTGCCCCTGTTAAGAAAAGATTGTTCAAAAAGACATCTTTTTCTAAAAAGGGAAGATATTATCCTGCTCATGCAGGTCATTTTGCTGCAAAGCGTCAGCAACCACCTAAACAGGCCAAGTCAAAGGCTACCAAGCTTACCACAGCCCAGCAGCCTCAGCCTCCTCAAGGCCTTTGACTTGCAACTAGAGAACTTAGCCTTTCTAGCTCTGGGAAACCCAGAGCCCCTCACCATTCCAGGAAGGTTGACTGACTTTGCTCCCAGGTGGGAGCAAATCACAGCAGAGCAGTGGACCCTCTCCATCAGAAAGGAAGGGTACAAGCTTCACTTTTTAAACCTTCCTCCTCACACCATGGTGAAACAGTTCAATTCTCCAACATCTCTCCTCAACCTTCTAGGTCAGGAGATTGCTACCCTTCTTGCCCAAGGGGCAATAGAAGAAGTACCTCTTCTTCAACAGGGCGCAGGGTTCTACTCCCCTTATTTTCTTATCCCAAAGAAAACAGGGGGCTACAGACCCATATTAGATCTCAGAGAATTGAACAAGTTTCTATTCAAGGAGAAATTCAAAATGATTTCTCTAGGGGCTCTGCTTCCATACCTTCAGAGTCAGGATTGGCTTTGTTCTCTAGATCTCAAGGATGCGTACACTCATGTCCTCATCCATCCCACACACAGAAGGTTCCTTCGGTTCCTTTTTTGAGGAAAGCACTACCAATACAGGGTGCTTCCTTTCGGTCTGCCCTCTGCACCAAGGGTGTTCACGAAATGCATGGCAGTAGTAGCTGCATTTCTCTGCACTCTAGGAATATTCGTATTCCCATATCTGGACTACTGGCTCATTCGAGCCTCATCCCAGTCAGAGGCCCAGACTTGTCTAACCTGCACAATGCGTATCCTTCAGTATTTGGGACTAGTAATAAACATCCCAAAATCCAATCTCACCCCTACTCAGTCTCTGGAGTTCATAGGGGCCTTGCTGGATACCACAATTTCAAGGGCCTATCTTCCTCAGGCCCTTTGCCTACGTCTGGTACAGTTAGCCTCCCAGATTAAGTTAAAGTCCCAATTAACTGCTCGAGAGATGTTACAACTATTAGGCCATATGGCATCCACCGTGCATGTGGTTCCATATGCTTGCCTTCACATGAGGGCAGCTCAATGGACTTTGTCCACCCTATGGACTCAGGCATCAGGTTGCCTGTCAGACAAAATAGCAAACTCCAGTCGTCTATTTTGGTCTCTCCAGTGGTGGAAGTCCTCTCAGAACCTGTTGCTGGGGTCCCCTTTTCAGCAACCGTTACCCCAAGCAACTCTCACAACAGATGCTTCTCCAAAGGGTTGGGGAGCTCATCTGCAAGATCTCTCCACCCAGTTCATCTGGTCTCCATAGGAGACTTCTCTGCATATCAATCTCTTGGAACTCAGAGCAATATTGTTAGCTCTCAGAGTGTTCCATTCCCTGCTCAGCTACAGGACAGTCCTTATCCATACGGACAATCAAGTAGCCATGTTCTATGTAAACAAGCATGGAGGGACTGGCTCTCTGTCGCTTTGCAACGAAGCTTTGCGACTGTGGGCCTTCGCCAGAAAGCATCACATCCATCTTCTGGCAGTATATCTTCCAGGTATTCAAAACTCTTGGGCGGACAGACTCAGTTGAGTTCTGCTCCCACACGAGTGGTCCCTCCACATGGACCAGGTAGCCAGGATTTTTCGAATTTGGGGAACCCAGGACATAGACCTCTTTGCAAGTCCATGCAATGCCAAGCTTCCCCGGTTCTGTTCCAGAATTCCGTGTCAGGGAGTTCAGGCCAAGGATGCCTTCCTCCTTCACTGGAGTCAAGACTTCCTTTATGCCTTTCCACCAATTCCCCTAATTCCCAAAACACTATTCAAGCTTCAGAGAGATCGAGGGACCATGATTCTCATAGCACCACATTGGCCACGCCAAGTGTGGTACCCTCTACTTCTGCATCTCTCTCAAGCTCCTTCCCTGGACTTAGGCTCTGCACCAGACTTTCTGTCCCAGGAAGAAGGAACATTGTGGCATCCAAACCCCCAGTCGCTCCATCTCAGGGCTTGATTGCTGAGGGCCTAGACCTTCAAGATTTTCATCTCTCTCAACAAGTCAGAGATGTTATTCATGCCTCTAGGAAGCCTTCTACTCGACGTTCCTATGCTTTCAAATGAAAAGATTCACCATTTGGTGTTCAGAAAAGGGTCTAAACCCTCTTGCAATACCTCTGAATTCTCTACTAGAGTATCTCCTGCATCTATCCCATGCAGGCCTGAAAACGAATTCAGTAAGAGTCCATTTGAGTGCTATTGCAGCGTCCGTCAAGCCTCTCAATGGACAACCTATCTCCTCTCACCCTCTTATAGCAAGATTCATGAGAGGCCTTCTTTATTTATTTTATTTATTTAACTGCATTTATATCCCGCTTTTCACCGGGTCAAAGCGGTGTTACATATAAGGGTGGGGAAATTAAGTATCAGGGTGGGGCCATCACAAGGTAGGCAACATTGATGATTACAACATAAAAGAGATTTTAGACATGGACAGTACAGTGTTGTTGTTCTTTTAACTAAACCTCCCATTAGACCACCTCCAGTGGCATGGGACTTAAACCTGGTTCTTGGCCAGCTTATGAAGCCACCCTTTGAACTTTTAGCCACCACCTCCTTGAAAATTCTTTCTTGGAAATTTGTTTTTCTCATTGCAGTCACCTCAGCACGCCGCATCAGTGAGCTGCAAGCTTTGGTGGCTAATCCACCTTATACAAGGTTCCATCATGATAAGGTAGTCCTCAGGACCAATCCACACTTTATGCCTAAAGTGGTCTCGCCTTTTCATCTGAACCAGGAGGTATATTTACCTGTCTTTTTTCCAGGACCTCATGCATCAAATGCAGAGAGGAATCTTCATACCTTGGATTATAAGAGAGCTCTCGCTTTCTACTTACAAAGAACACAGCAACATGGAAAGTCTTCTCAACTCTTTGTTTCTTTTGATCCTTCTCATTTAGGACTTCCAGTCTCTAAGAGAACACTGTCCAGCTGGATTGCTCAGTGTATTTCTTTTGCCTACCAGAGTAAGAACATTTCTCTGGAGGGCCATGTCACAGCTCACAATGTGAGAGCCATGGCAGCCTCAATGGCTCATCTAAACTCTGTGTCCATCGACCAGATCTGTCGAGCGGCCACCTGGGCCTCGGTTCACACCTTCACAGCCCATTACTGTTTGGACAAGGACTCCTGCCGGGATGCCTCGTTTGGTCAGGCTGTCCTCAAACACCTGTTCCATTCCTAATCAACTCCTACCCACCTACCCTGGTTGTATGCCAGAGATCCATGGGGAGGAAGTGGAGCCCTCTGCAAGGGCACACAACCATGGGGTCTCTCCCTAGCATCTGCAGCTAGGGAGTCCCTATATGTGAAGACTCATTCCTGCTTGTTCCTGGAGATAGCACAGTTACTTACCTGTAATAGGTGATCTCTGGGAACAGCAGGAATAAGTCTTTACAACCCACCCACCTCCCCTAGGAGTTGTATCTCTCTATTTATCTTTCCTTTCCTCTCTCTCTCTTTGTCTCAGCTTTAAAACTCGAACTGGAGAGAGGCGGTTGGGAAAGGCGGGAAGGGAGCGAGCAGGCGCTGTGGGATGCTCCCAAAAGCTTTCTTTCTGGACGCTGGGGAGCGTTCCCGCGCAGGCTCCGTCGGTACCAACGATACCCATATGTGAAGACTTATTCCTGCTGTTCCCAGAGATCACCTGTTACAGGTAAGTAACTGTGCTCTCTCCTCAGTCGCCTTCAGCTCAATGTGCTATGCCCAGTTCCTCACTCAGAAAAAGGTTCTGGTCACTATTCCATTTACTTCGTCATTCTCAAGAAGGACGACTCCTTCCATCCTATCCTGGACCTTAAGGGAGTCAATTGCTGTCTTCAGGTGCCATGGTTCTGGATGGAAACCCTCAGGACAGTCATTCGTGCTGTTCGACCAGGCAAATTTATCACATCCCTGGACCTGGTGGAAGCATATTTTCACATTCCAATCCGCCAAGATCATCAGCTCTATTTGTTTCGCGTTCCTTTATCAACATTATCAGTTTCGTGCCTTGCCTTTTGATCTTACGACAGCTCCTTGCACTTCTCCAAGGTGATGGTAGTAGTGGCAGCTTCCCTGCAGTGCCAAGGTACCTAAATATGTACACCCTGGAGGAGAGGAGGGACAGGGGAGATATGATTCAGACCTTTAAATACTTAAGAGTATTAATGGACAAACAAGCTTCTTCCAAAGACGGGGAAGCCGTAAAACTAGAGGGCATAACATGAAGCTGCAAGGGGGTAAACTGAAGGGCAATGTCAGGAAATACTTTTTCACTGAAAAGGTGATGGATGCTTGGAATGCACTCCCAAAGAAAGTGACGGGGGCAAATACAGTGAAAGAATTCAAAATGGCATGGAACAGACACAGTGGATCCGCTTTATTAGCAACAAGATAAAATCAAAATAAGCATAGCTATCTCTTATATCTGAACAAATAGGGGTGACCTGCACAGAGCAGTGGGTACATCCCTAAATAAAAGCATGGGGAGAGGTGACCTGCACCGAGCGGCAAGTACACCTATTCTTGCCGCCTTGCTGGGTAGACTAGATGGACTATACTGGTCTTTATCTGCTGTCATATACTATGTTACTAGCTAGACAATTGGCGGATCAGAGCAACGACCTTCGAGGAGGCTACTTCTGCGGTCTCTCAGGTCCTCTCCTTTCTGGATCTTGGCTGGGTGGTCAATTCATTTATTTGACAGGTTTTCTATACTGCATTATCTTGAATTCAATGTGGTTTCCATAAAACACAAAAAAGAAATGTACATTCAACACAAGAGTGGGTTGCATCTTTCTCTCTCATAACAGATGCAAGAAGCTCTGCGTTCAGGTCCAAGCCTTCTGGCACCTGGCAGCTCCCACTGCCTGGGATTTCCTACAACTCCTTGGTACCATGGCTTCTGCTCTTGATGTAGTCCCCTGGGCCCATGCTTGCATGCGTCCGCTTCAGTACTCTCTCCTGTCGCACTGGTCCCCATCCACTCAGGACTATCATATTTGTCTACCTCTTTCTTCAGTGGTTTGCAGCAGTCTTTGCTGGTGGCTTTGTCCTATTCATTTGTTGAAGGGCGTTCCCTTGGAAATTCTGCGTTGGCTGGTGGTCACCACAGACGCCAGCCTTGCAGGTTGGGGAGCGCACTGCCAGAGACAGGCAGCACAGGAATCTTGGTCCATTCAAGAAACCTCTTGGACTATCAGTTGCCTCGAAGCCCAGGCTGTTCATCTGGTTCCACTCTTTTTTTTTAAATTCCACTTCCAAGGTCAAGCAGTCCGAGTACTTTCCGACAAGGCCACCAGTTTGACTTATCTCAACAGACAGGGTGTGACCAAATGTCCTGGAGTGGCCCTGGAAATTAGTCTTCTATTTCCCTGGGCAGAATCCAACCTCCTGGCTCTTTCTGCACAGCACATTGAGGGAATGAAGAACATTCAAGCAGATTTTCTGAGTTGTCATATGCTGGACCCCAGTGAGTGGGAGATAGCTCCATGAGTGTTTGCGAACATTGTGCGTCAGTGGGGTCATCTGACTCTAGATCTAATGGCGACCTCTTCCAATGCCAAGAGAGCAGTCTTTTTCAGTCGTTGAAAGGAACCGAACTCTTACAGCCTAGATGCTGGTTCAGACCTGGCCCTCGGATCAGTTTCTCTACATTTTTCCTCCTTGGCTGCTAATCGGATATGTACTCCATCAGATAGTCACACTCCGGACAGGTAGTGCTGGTGGCCCCGGATTGGCCTCGGCATACCATGGTATGCCGATCTTCTCTGCCTCTTGCAGGAGGCACCCTTACTCTGTGTCTGGAGATGTATCCTGTTTCAGGGGCTGGTTCTCATGGATGACCCTGCTCCTTACTCGCCTACGACTTGGCTATTGAGCGACATCGCTTGCATCGCAAAGGGTACTTGCCACAAGTAGTGGCCACTTTACTACGGGTTTGATAGTCTTCTACCTCACATGCCTATGCTCTGATCTGACATCTTTTTTTCTTCTTGGTGCTCTAAGTGATCCCTCTCCTTCCTTCAGGACGGATTTGATAAGGATTCCGCCCTTAATTCTTTAAAGGTGCATATTGCGGCCTCTCCATGGGCGGTCTCTTGCTTCTCATGTAGACATTTCCTGTTTTCTGCATGGCATTCGCTCCCTGAGGCCTCCCAATCGTCCCTTCTTTGGATCTATCTTTAGTGCTTCACGTGCTCACCCTTGCCCCATTTGAGCCTCTCCGTAGGGTATCTTCAAAGATTTGACTCTCAAAACTGTTTTTTTTATAGCAGTCACTTCAGCACGGCGCCTTTCGGAGCGCCAGTCACTTTCTTGCCGGTATTCTTTTCTGCCTTTTTCCCCGGAGGGGGTTACCATTCGTCCTCTTTTCTGCCTAAGGTCCTTTCGGATTTTCATGTCAACCAATTGATTGTGCTTCCTAACATTTCAAGGAGAAGTCTTAGGGTGGCAACAGAGTCCTTCACTTGTTGGATGTTGGTAGGGTGTTACGCCTTTACCTCAAACTCACTAATACGTTTTGGCTCTCTGATCACCTTTTTGTCCTGGCTTATGGTCCGTGAAAAGGAGCGGTTGCTTCCAAAGCAACCGTTGCACGCTGGATCAAGCAAACCATTGAGTCAGCTTTAATTTTATTGAACAAACCTGTGTCCGTAGGTCTTCATACACATTCTATGTGGGCTCAGGCTACCTCCTGGGCAGAATGCTAATGGGCAGCTCCACTAGATATTTGCAGAACGGCCACCTGGTCCTCCCTCTCTCCTTTTGCATGTCACTATCGCTTGGATGTCCAAGCTCGAGAAGCAGTTTTCTTCCGAGCCGCTGTCTTGGCTGCAGCTGTTTCTTCCTGCCCTGGAGTGGTTTAGCAATGGTACTCCCTCCTAGTCTGGACTGGTCTAGCAGGATGTATTTGGAAGGAGAAATTTTACTTACTGATAATTTCCTTTCCTGGAATCCTGCTAGACCAGTCCAGGACCCGCCCCTCTAAACTGTTTAGTCCGTCGCCTAGCTAAGACTCTCGTCACATATCTGTGACATTGCTGTACCTCGCCATGTACATAGTTCCTTGGCCTGTGGGTCCTGTTTCACATTGTTCAATTTAGCTTGTCATAAGAGTTATTTATTTAGGAACTTATTTTTGGTCTGGCTTTGTGCTTCCTTGGCTGTTTGAACTCCTGCTGCTTGTTATGACTATACTGAAGCCCCCCTTGCGGGATGGGATTTTATACAAAAGGTGATGTCACAAAGCTTCGGGAATTTTCTCCATCTCACTATCTGCTGGCAGGGGGACACAACCCACTAGTTTGGACTGGTCTAGCAGGATTCCAGGAAAGGGAATTATCAATAAGTAAAATTTCTAAATCTGGTATCAGAAGTTGTGATTTCCCTTGGTACCCTTATCCCCTACCTCCAAAAAGCAGATTGGCTGTTTTCTCTGGACTTAAAGGATGCCTATAGCCACATTCAAATACATTCTTATTTTGTCACATGCGATTTTTCAGTGAGAAATAACACTGATTGCCTTTTAGCCTCACATCATTGCTGCATGTTTTCACAAAGTGCCTCTCAGTAGTCACAGCATATCTATGCAGACTGGACATGCACATGTTTTCCTATTTGGACAACTAGCTGATATATCTCAGGAAGGAGCTCAAGAATCAAAATGCACAACCATTTGTATGCTAGAGTTACTAGGGGTCCTTATAAATTTATCCCAAGTTATTCATCAGAGCTCTGCTAGACATGACCTGAGCAAAAGTCTTTCTTCAACGTGGAAGAAATTAGAGAGTCAGCAGACATCAGCATGGAACATGGAGAACGTTGGGCTACATGGCTTCAACAGTGAACATAACGTCTTTGATAGTCTCAAAATTAGACAAGCTCAGTGGACCTTATGTGCAGTGGATGACTACAAAAGGGGGACTGCTACTTCAGGAGAGAGATCTGCAATTGTAAGAATTTACTTCTGGGAATTGTTCTAGATCTAGGGGAAAAAGGAATTCTTTAGATTAAAGCTGATTAATCTGTGAACCCAGTGTATTTGTTAAATCAGTTAGGGCCTAGTAGCAGCAGAGAGCTTTCTGGTTAAATTTATACCCCAATACTCCCTCTATCCAAGCAAGAGCTGTGGGACTCCCCCTGGAAATTGGTCACAGATTACCATAGAAGCACAGGACAGGGTACTGTCTAGCAGCTAGCTTTTCATAGGCCGTCTTTCCCTCCCTCCCTCCCCAACACCCACCCACCCAGGGGATAATTGTAGCTTTTTTAGGTGCTTAAACCTCTTAAAGGAAAGGAGGTGCCATATTCACTCTCAGGTGCAACTGTTTATCCTCATCAGGCATACATTATTTATTTATTTGGAAACCTTTATATACCGCCTCTTCCAGAGATCGGGGCAGTTTACATTGAACAAAAGTAACAACAAGGAGCCATACATTGAACATTCTGAACATTAGAACATTACAAAAAACAGTTGGACTTAGTTGAACATTAAAGTCCTGAGTTGGACTTAGTTGAACATTAAGGTCCTGAGATTAATTAAACTTCAGGTGAACAAAGTACATTAAATGTATTAGGTATAGTTTTATTAGTTTAAGTATCACTAGCAACCCTTAGTAAGTAAAGAACTTAAATATCTAAACATAACTTAAACTAAAATGCAGACAGCAGTCCAGCAGTGAGATGGGGGCTTTCCAGTCTTTTGCATTGAGTCTCACATGTATGATTTTCACCCAGTTGGTGAGGGGTCTTACGTGTGCACTAGGTGCAAGGAGCTCTTTGCTCTCAGGGAACGAGTCCGATCTCTGGAGGCTAGAGTAGCAGACTTGGAGATAAGGAAGACAGAGAGGTACATAGATGAGACCTACAGGGATATAGTCCTGAAGTCCCACCTCCATAGTAACATAGTAAATGATGGCAGTTAACAACCAGTATGGTCCATCTAGTCTGCCCAGTAAGATGGCAAGAGTAGGTGCACCTGCTGCTCCGTTCAGGCCAACCCTCCCTATGTCTTTGTTTTAGGGGTGAACCCACTGCTCCGTGTAGGACACCCGTTTGTTGAGAAATTAGATAGTTAAGTTTATTTTGATTTTATCATGTTGCTGTAAAGGGATCCACTGTGTCTGTCCTATGCCATTTTAAATTCTGTCACTGTATTTGCCCCCAACACTTTCATCGGGAGGGCATTCCAAGCATCCACCACCCTTTCAGTGGAAAAAGTATTTCCTGACATTGCCTTTCAATTTACCCCCTTGCAGCTTCATGTTATGCCCTCTAGTTTTACAGCTTCCCCGTGTTTGGAAGAGGTTTGTTTGTTCATTAATTCTCTTTAAGTATTTAAAGGTCTGAATCATATCTCCCCTGTCCATCCTCTCCTCCGAAGTGTACATATTTTGGTTTTCAAGTCTCTTCTCATAAGACTTCGGATGCAGGCTCCAAATCATTTGGTCGCCTTCCTCTCAACAGTTTTCAGTCTTTTTACATCCTTTGCAAGATATGGTCTCCAAAACTGAACACAGTATTCCAAATGAGACCTCACCAGTGACTTATACAGTGGCATTAGTACCTCTTCCTTTCTGCTGGTAATACCTCAGTCTGGCAACATCCCTGTTGCCATGGAGGAGAGAGGTCACGTGACAGGAGAGCATCACCCTGTTGTGGCAGGAAGTGATCCTGTAGCTAGGACCTGTCCTCCAGGTGATGTAAAACCTCTTGCACCGAGGAAGTTTCTCCAGGGCCATGTGCTCAGGAGGGAAGGGTTAGGACAGTCATTATAGTTGGTGATTCGATCATTAGGTATGTAGATAGCTGGGTGACTGGTGGACATGAGGTTCGCCTGGTAAGATGTTTGCCTGGTGCGAAGGTAGCAGACCTCTCACGCACCACCTAGACAAGGTCTTAGATAGTGCTGGGGAGGAGTCTGCTCTCTTGGTACATGTCGGTATCAATGACATCGGAAAATGTGGTAGGGAGGTTCTGCAGGCTAAATTTAGGCTTTTAGGTAGGAAGTTGAAATCCAGAACTTCCAGGGTAGCATTCTCCAAAATGCTCCCCGTTCCACGCGCAGGACCCACAAGGCAGGCAGAGCTCCGGAGTCTCATTGCGTGGATGAGACGATGGTGCAAGGATGAGGGTTTTGGATTTGTTAGGAACTGAGGAACATTCTGGGAAAAGGAAGGGGCTCTTCCGAAGGGATGGGCGTCACCTTAACTGGGATGGAACCAGGCTGCTGGCATTAACCTTTAAAAAAGAGAGAGAGCAGCTTTTAAACTAGATAATAGGGGAGAGCCGACAATCGCTCAAGAGCGCATGGTTCGGTACAATGTATCCTTGAAGGCTACTACCAAAAGAATGAAGTAAGAACATATCAGCAGAGAGGTTCCAATAAAGACAAAAGTAGCCCAAATACCCTTAAGTACGGAGCAGACAGAGCTTAAAGAGTCCAAATTACCCCTGTCTACTGATAGATTAATATGAATAAAATACAGTCTCTAAAATGCTTTTATACAAATGCTAGAAGCCTAAAAAATAAGACAGGAGAGTTAGAATATATAGCACTAAATGAGAGGTTAGATATGATTGGTATCTGAGACACGGTGGAAGGAGGACAACCAGTGGGACACTGCGATACCTGGATACAAACTATATCGCAATGATAGAATTGATCAAATTGGTGGAGGGGTTGCGCTATGTTAGAGAGGGCATTGAGTCACAAAGGATTAAAGTTTTGCAGGAAATAAAAATTTGCTGTAGAATCTCTATGGATTGAAATTCCATGTAAAAAGTGGAAGGCAATGGCATTGGGGATGTACTATCGACCGCCTGGACAGAATGAACAAATGGATCTTGGAAGCCCAGACCAGCTGTATTCCACGCTTTAAGAAAAGTGGAGGGAAGTCCAAAAAACTGCCAGCATGGTTTAAAGGTGAGGTCAAAAAAGCATCTTTCAGGAAATGGAAAAAAGAGCCCAACGACAAAACCTGAAAACAGCACAAGCACTGGCAAGTCAAATGCAAGGCATTGATAAGGCAGGCAAAGGGAGAATTTGAGAAGAAGCTTGCTGCGGAAGCAAAAACACGAAATAAAGATTTTTTTCAAGTACATTCGTAGCAAAAAACCTGTGAGAGAGTCAGTTGGTCCATTAGATGATAGAGGGGTTTAAAGGGGCACTAAGAGGCGACAAGGCAATAGCGGAGAGACTGAATGAATTCTTTGCTTCGGTCTTTACTGAGGAAGATGTAGGGATGTTACCCATGACTGAAGTGGTATTTAAAGGTGCGGAAGAATTGAAGGAAATATCGATACATCAGGAAGATGTATTACAGCTATTAGATAAACTGAAGAGTAGCAAATCACCTGGGCCGGACGGTATGCATCCAAGGGTGTTGAAAGAACTGAAATATGAGATTGCAGACCTGCTTTTAGTAATCTGTGAACTTTCATTAAAATCATCTGTAATACCTGAAGATTGGAGGATCGCCAATGTAACGCCAATTTTTAAAAAGGGTTCCAGGGGTGATCCGGGAAACTACAGTCCGGTGAGCCTGACGTCAGTACTGGTAAAAATGGTAGAAACCATCATAATGAATAAAATTACTCAGCATATAGATAGCCATGGCCTAATGGGAGACAGCCAACATGGCTTTAGACAAGGAAGATCTTGTCTTACTAATCTGTTATGTTTTTTTGAAGGTGTGAATAAACAGGTGGACAAAGGTGAGTCGGTTGATATAGTGTATCTGGACTTTCAGAAAGCCTTTGACAAGGTCCCTCATCAGAGACTTTTGGCAAAACTAAAGAGTCATGGGGTAGGAGGCAGTGTACTACTGTGGATCAGGAACTGGTTAAAAGATAGAAAGCAGAGGGTAGGGCTAAATGGCCAATTTTCCCAATGGAGAAAGGTGAATAGTGGTGTACCCCAGGGATCTGTGCTGGGTCTGCTGCTTTTTGACATATTCATAAATGACCTGGAAAGGGGAATAACGAATGAGGTTATCAAATTTGCAGATGAGACAAAACTATTTAAAGTTGTTAAAACCCAAGAGGATTGTGGAAAATTGCAAGAGGATCTTGATAAATTGGGAGACTGGTATCCAAAAGGCAGATGAAATTTAATGTGGACAAGTGAAAAGTTATGCACCTAGGGAAGAACAACCCAAACTATGGTTACACGATGCAAGGTTCCACATTAGAAACCACCGCCCAGGAAAAAGATTTAGGCGTCCTTGTGGATAACATGGTAAAACCCTCAGTCCAGTGTGCAGCGGCGGCCAAGAGAGCAAATAGAATGCTAGGTATCATAAGGAAAGGAATGGAACATAAAACAAAGGATATTTTAATGCCTCTGTATCATTCCATGGTGCGACCGTACCTTGAATATTATGTGCAGTTCTGGTCGCCGTATGGATATAGCTGTAATCTTCTTCTTAATATGTAATCTTTCGGTCTACTCTCCGTTTGGTCCTGGGTTCATTTCACAGAGACAGTAGGGTAAGCAGCACAAATAAGATAACCAAACAGGTGTGGCTTGGAAAAAGGGTTTTATATAGAAATAGGCTTATTACAAAGATACAGAACAGAGGTAGGAGGTTGTTAGAAAGCTGCTTCAGTTTACTTCAATGAATCTGTGTGTGTGTGTGTGTGTGTGTGTAGCTGACTTATCCTGCTGTCCACGGAGAACGCCCGTTACATGTAAGTAACCCCGTTTTCTCCATGGATTAGCAGGATTGCGTCAGCCACACTTGGTGACGTCCTCCGGGCGGCGCCATAGGTACAGAAGTGCTCTCCAGAGCTCAGAATTGAGACTTCTGAGCATGCCCAGGTAGCCCACCTTACCGGTCCGCCCCCTAGCCCGGCGAGTGTGTTCCCAGCTTGTCTTACCGGCTAGGGAGCGGCCTCGTGGATATGACCTCCTCCAGGGGAGGCGGGCGGGATTGTGTGGCTGACTTATCCTGCTGTCCACGGAGAACTCCCGTTACAGGTAAGTAACCCCGTTTTCTCCATGGACTAGCAGGATTGCGTCAGCCACACTTGGTGCCTCCCTAGCTGGAGTCGTATGCTGAGGTGGAGGAGGCCAGAGTAGTAATAAGAGCACGGAGACCTGGAGCTAGTGCAAACTCTTTACTCAACATTGCAACTTAGTTCAACAACAAATATGATTGTTCATCATTTTTTTTTTTTTTGAAGGTGCAAACAGACCTGTGCAATACAGATACGGTAATGTGCAAAGGTGCAATACAGGCATGTGCAATACAGTGCAAGGGTGCAATACAGGCATGTGCAACACAGGTACAGGCATGTGCAACACAGGTACAGTAATGTGCAACAAGAGTAACAGTGCAACAGTGCAATAACATGGTGCGCAATGCGCTACAGGCAAACAGTACCCTGCCGCCGGCCACAGTGATACGTCAAGGCTGCAGTGACCATGTGGCCGTGGGTATATCGTGAGGGCGTGTGCCCTAAATGCTCCTAGGGGTCCCGGGCAGTGCCGGGGTTCCCTTTCATCCCATAGTGGTAGAGAGGATGGCAGTACCCAGGGCGCAGTCCTCCATGGACCTGAGATCAAGGCAGTAGTGTCTCTGGAACGTGTGCGGGGAGGACCAAGTGGCCGCTCTGCAGACATCGATCAGCGGAACCGAGCGAAGGTTGGCAATAGAGGTGGCCATCGCTCTGAGGTGGTGGGGGCCCACTCTCGGCTGCTCCTTGGTCCCTGTAGGGTCAAGACAGTAGGCAACACAGGCGGTCACCCAATGGGAGAGGGTCCTCTTGTTGACAGGTCTGCCCGGCCTGTTCGGGTCAAAAGATACAAACAGTTTCTCGCCCTTCCGGACAGTTTGTAAATAGGTAAATAGGTCTGGAGTGCCCGGAGACAGTCCAGGGTATGCAACCTTCATTCTTCGTCTGAAGCGTGAGGCTCCGGGAAGAATGTGGGTAGCTCGATGGACTGATTGACATGGAAAGCAGATGGCACTTCAGACCAACCCGAGGTTCGTGCCCAAAGGGATGCGCGGCTCTGGTGTAGTTGCGTGTAAGGGAGGGTATGCTACTAGTGCTTGCAGTTCACTGATCCTCCTTGCGGATATGATGGTTATGAGAAAAAGCGTCTTCCAGGAGACGAACTTCATGTCGGCTGATTGGAGTGGCTCGAAGGGCTCTTGCATCAGACGCTGTAGGACCGTATTGAGGTCCCAAGGTGGCACAGGATGCCTGACCGGAGGTTTCAGATTCGACAGGCCTTTCATGAAGCGTGCTGTGAGAGGCAGTGCCGCAATAGAGTTGGCCCCTACAGGCGGCGCGTGGAAGGCCGCTATTGCAGAGAGGTGGACCCGGACGGATTGTGTCTTCAGACCGAGGTGAGACAGAGAGCTAAGATACTGCAGTACGTTGGGAAGCGGGCATGTGGTGGGTTCGAGGCCTCGCGCCACACACCAGATGCTGAACCTCTTCTATTTGAGACCATAGGACTTTCTGGTGGAGGGTCTCCTGGCCGCTAGCACCACGTCCTGTACCTCTGTAGGAAGTTGGAGTCCAGAAA
The DNA here is from genome assembly GCA_033557465.1 of Ichthyophis bannanicus. Lineage (NCBI taxonomy): Eukaryota > Metazoa > Chordata > Amphibia > Gymnophiona > Ichthyophiidae > Ichthyophis > Ichthyophis bannanicus. The sequence continues at coordinate 1,190,689,433 of CM066033.1, forward strand.
GGCTCAGCCGCTCAACCTCCAGGCAGTGAGAGATAGGGCTTCGAGGTTGGGATGGCGTGTGCTGCCCCCGTTCTCGTTAGTAGATCCGGTCTGAGGGGCAGGCGCTTCGGGGTTCCTTGTGCTAGGCGCAGTAGTAGAGCGAACCACATCTGGCGCGGCCAGTGGGGAGCCACCAGGATGGCCTGGTTTTTGTCTCGGATGATTCATTGCAGTGTTGCCGGAATGAGGGGGGTCGGCGGGAATGCGTACACCAGAGACCACTCCCCCCAGTATACGTCGAATGCATCCGCTGCCAGCCTCCTGGCTGACGGGTGTCTGGAGCAGAACAGGGGGCATTTGGCGTTCTGTTCCATGGCGAAGAGGTCGATGCTCGGTGACCCCCAGTGTCGGAATAAACTGTCGGAGACCTCCGGGAGGAGAGTCCATTCATGCAGCTGCAGCTGTCTGCTTAGCTTGTCCGCCAAGGTGTTCTGGTCTCCCGGGAGATAAGAGGCCTGAAGGTGGCATGCATTCTCCAGGGCCCAGGACCATATCTGTAGCGCTTCCCTGCATAGGGAGCGCGAAGCAGTGCCCCCTTGCTTGTTGATGTAAAACATGGCCACCTGGTTGTCCGTCTGGATGAGGATGGATCTGTCACGCACCTGTGGCAGGAATGCTTTTAGGGCATATCTGGCTCTTAACTCCAGGATGTTGATATGCAGGAGCCTCTCCTGCAGGGTCCACACCCCTTGGGTGTTGAATTGTTGGATGTGGGCACCCCAACCTGTGGTGGATGCATCTGTGGTTAGGATCACTTGATGTTCTTTGGGGTGGATGTCTTTGCCCACTGAGAGATTCGCCGGTATCGTCCACCAGCGGAGCTGAGCGCTGGTCTGGGGGGTCATAGGAATGCGGGTGGAGATGAGCTGAGAGTGTTGATTCCAGTGGGTGTGCAAATGCCACTGCAATGGGCGCATCCTCAACTTCGCCATATGGAGGACTGAGGTCGTGGCCGACATATGCCCCAGCAGGCGTAGTATGGACCTCGCTGAAGAAGTCCTTGTCATGGCCTCCTTGGATGCCAGGGAGGTGATGGTGAGCAGTCTGCATTCTGGAAGGTAGGCTTTCGAGACTGTGGTGTCGATCATAGCTCCTATGAACTCTAGCCTCTGAGAAGGCGCGAGGTGTGACTTGTTGAAGTTGATGACAAATCCTAGGGAGGATATCGGTGCCATGGTTGTCTGTAAAGCCTCCTGAAGCTGCGGGGCGGAGGGTGCTGTGAGGAGCCAGTCGTCCAGGTATGGGAAGATGGAGATGTTCCGCTTGCGGAGGTGAGCTGCTGCTACGGCCACACACTTCGTGAAGACCCGTGGAGCAGGGGATAGACCGAAGGGAAGGACTCTGTACTGATAGTGTTGTCCCAGCACCTGGAAGCGGAGGTACCTCCTGTGCGACTTGTGGATGCGGATATGAGTGTAGGCATCCTGTAAATCCAGGGACGCCATCCAGTCGCCGGTCTGGATCAGAGGGAGGATGGCGTTGAGTGAGTACATCCTGAACTTCTCCTTGGTGATAAACTTGTTGAGTCGTCGGAGGTCCAGGATGGGGCGGAAGCCTCTTGTCCTTTTGGGAATAAGGAAGTATCTGGAGTAAAAACCAGAATCCCTTTCGGCTGTGGGTACCTCCTCTATGGCTCGAGAGTTTAGTAGATGCAATAGTTCTGCGGCCATGGCTAGGTGCAGGTGGGGGGGGGGGTGTGTCGCTGATGGGATGAGAGCTTTGGTGTGGTGTCGTTACAAAGCGCATGTGGTAGCCCTCTTGGATGATCTGCAGGACCCAGGAGTCCGAGGAGATTCGTAGCCATTCTGTCAGGAAGTATGTCAGGCGGCCCCCGATCCGGAAGGTTGCCTGTAACTTGGCGTCAAAAGGAGGGCCCGCTCTTGCTTGTGGGTACGTTGCCCTTCTTTTGCTTGCGGTCCCTCTGGGAGTTTCGTTGGTGTGAGGAGCCGTGATAAGAGCTGGTCTTGTACCTGCTGTTTTGCCATTTCCGGTTGGAGGGGTACCTTTTGTTGGAGGGGTAATGTGTTTTCCTCTGAAAACTGTTTCTGTGAGTGCCCCCGTGGCGCTCGAATCCGTCCTCCGCCAAGGTCTGTAAGGTGGTACAATGTTCCTTCATAACATTGACAGTGTCCTTGACCTTGTCGCCGAAGAGTGACTCGCCCGTACAGGGTGCATCTGCGATGCCGTCGTGGGTGTCCTCACGCAGGCCAGATGCCCTTAGCCACGCCCACCGTCTTGCTGAGATAGCTGTGCCAGCGGTTCTCAGTGCCGTGTCGAAAGAGTCGAAAGTTGTGCTGGCTAAGTGTTTGCTGCACTCGGACATATCCATAAGTGCGCTGGATGCCAACGCTTGAGATTCCTTTGGAAGGGATGCGATGGCGGTTTTGCGATTAGCTATGCAGGCGTCCTGGAAAAGCACTTGTTGAAACTGATGCGCCGCGATCTTTGCGTTGAGCATGACTCCTTGGAAGACCTTCTTGCCGATGTCGTCGAGGAGCTTGTGGTCTCGACCCGGTGGGCTATTGGCGTGCGTGCGCGAGGATTTAATGCGTTTGAGGGCTGAAGACACCACAATGGATTGATGCGCCATTTGGGGTGACGAGAACCCTGGGACAGGTTGCACCTGGTACTTCGTCTCAAGCCTCCTGGGAAAGGGGCGGCCGGACGCCGGGGTCTGCCACAGCCTCAAATGATTGTCCCGCAATGTCTGGTGGATAGTCAGTGCAAAGGCGGGCTTTGGGGTTGCGAGGTATTTTAGAACCTCAGGTACCGGCTCCTCCTTATTATCTGAGCCCCTCAGGGATAAGGTGGAGGCGAGTTTGTCCAGGAATTTAGGGTACCTCAGATCTTCTGGAGGGGGTGGAGGATCCTCTGGCTCCGGGGAGTGACTCTTTTCTGGGGTCGCGTGTTCGTGGGATGCAGACCCCACGACTGCCACCTCGAGATCCTGTTCCTCCGCGGTGCTTTCAGGGGACGGATTACCCGGGAGCCGGTTGTCTGGAGTGGATGCCCGATTGTCCAGGACGGTTGGAGCCGCTTCCCGGAGGTCCGACGGGCTGTCCGTCAAGGGAGCGGGCTGAGGGGGTGGAGGAGGAAGAGTCAGAGGAGCAGTGTGGGAGGACTGCTTCAAAAGTTGAGACAGAAGGCTTACAATGGCTGCAGAGCTGGATCTGCTGGACTTGCTCCGGTGGCTGCGGTAAGGACTGGAGGAGCTTGAGGAGCTACTGTTGCTGCTCCTGTATTTCTTTCGTTGGCCCCCGCGATCTCCATGGCGTCGGGAGTGATGGTGGCGTTTTGGGCGCTTTGAACTTCTCCTCCGGCTGGAAACGCTGCTGCTGCAGCTGCTGCTGGAACTGCTGTGCCTCTTGCCTTTGTTCCGTTTGCGCTGGGTCCTCCTGCTTCTCTTATGGGTTTCTCTGCTTGAGCTGCTGCGGTAGCGCCGATTAGGTACATTGCCTAGAACCCATCAGGTACATCACCTAGAACCCAAAGACACCCAGCGATACCATTACCAGACAAACTTATGGTATCCCAACAACACACTAAGTTTGCTACTCATACCCATAGTGGTGTATATGTTTCTATGAAACCCCCGTTCATATGATTCCATGTAGTAAGTATTGTAAATAGTTTACCCCTGTTACCCAAGTTTTTTGTGACCTATTGTAAATAGTTTAACTCTGTTACCCAAGTTTTTTGTGACCTGTTATCTGTAAACTCATACGTGTTAACTGTACTGAGCATTTTTGTTCCATGTGAACCGCACTGATGGTGAATAGTGCGGTATATAAGAAACTGTAAATAAATAAATAAATAAAATTGCGCCGACCTGGCTTACCGGGGCATCGGATGCAGAGGGAGGACGGTGGGTGGAGTCGGAGGACCGGCGCCGACGGCAGCGCTCCCTGCTACTGCGTGGCTCTGAGGGTTGTGATGCAATCGCCCTGCCCCTAGAGTGGGCGGAGTTGGAGGACTGATGGCTGGAGGTGGAGGACCGAGGCTCGACGCCATCTTTTGGGTCCGCTTGGTCTCCCGATGTCTCTCTCGCAGGTTAGGAGCCGGCGATCGACATATCCAGACCCGATGGTAGCACCGAAGAGGGGAACAGCAAACACAGTGGCGGAGGGCCCGCAGGGAAAGCCTCAACACCGCGGCAGGGGATGGAGGCCGCAACGGGCACATCCGGAGCCGGGGCAAGCCGCGGGGAGACAGCCGGAGCAGGATCAGGTACATTTATAGGAGCAGAAGCAGTACTTGCGTTTTCGCTGAAAAATTCTCTCAAAGCGTGGCCTCTGAATTTCAGGGCTCTCGGGGACATCCTCCCGCAATGTGCACAGTCCTCCACCTTGTGGTCCAAGCCCAGACAGCGCAGGCAGATGTCGTGTGTGCCTGCAAGGCCCATCTTTCTTTTGCAAAGGTGGCATTTTTTAAATTCGGGTTTTGGCATTGTTTCAGTTAGTTTTAGCGGGATATTCCTTCTTGATTGAAGATAGTTGTGGATAGGAGAGCAGGGTCCGTCTTGCTGGCAAGGCGGAAGGAAGAATACTGGCCGGGCTAGGGGGCGGACCGGTAAGGTGGGCTACTTGGGCATGCTCAGAAGTCTCAATTCTGAGCCCTGGAGAGGCATAATGTCCTGCTGGTGTATGCTGACATCTCCCACACCTTTTTTATTTTTATTTATTATTTGTGCCTGGAAATGGTGGAAGCAAACCTGTGGTACCTGTCCCAGCTGCCATTACATGATAGTAGGCAGCTTGTCTAATACCTCCTGTATTAAATACCTTGCTATGTCTAGCAGGTCCCCTGTCCTGCACAGTACTGTCTCTAGTGTTTTAGAGATAAACAAGTCCCCTTATGAGTCCAAACCTCGTGTCTTAGGTAGGGCACAGAGTGAACAGTGCATAAGGGCTGCAGGAATTTTTGAGGAGGTTAAAGCCGAAAGGTACCAGGATGCTATGAGTGAGGATAGGAAGAAATACTAGACTGCAGCTGACTCTGGTATTCAATGTAATAGGAAATGCCAAATTAGCAGGTCAAATGAGCCTGGATGTAGGGGTAGATGTTGGAGAAATTCAGTGTACCTACCTTAAAATGTTGTTGGTGTTTTTGTAGGACATGTGCTGCATGTGTTTCATTTTACAAACACAGGAAAATTATGATATGCATAGCAATATTTGTACAGTGGTTAAAATAATAGGGTGACTAAAAACATTACAGACATGATCAGCATTAGGTGAGTAACCAAATAACAATTCCCACACAGACGCATGAGCATCTTGTAGCAAGTGTGTCCATTCTCATAAGTGATGGTGTGATTCACTTCAGTGGATGTTGTTCTAAGGTGATCAATATAGGCATGGAGTTCTGTAAAGTTGAGCAGTTTATGTAGTGTCTCTTCTCCCCTGCCAAGTGATAATGGATGTACAGCATATGAGATAAAGTCTGGAATGTCCATAGAGTCATTGGTAACCAGCGGTGTGGAATAAGTTGTCCCGTTAATGGTGATGGAGACCAGTGGTGTATGACTGCACCAGGTATTGTTTGAACTGTACAACAAAGTGTTCTTAGAAGGCAGATGTCATGCATTCTGGGAGCAACTGAAAAAGAAACATTCTTTGTCCTGACAGGAAATATTGTACAAAATCTAGGCAGGAGGACCTAAAAAGTAATGTTCTGGAGGTGTCCTCAATTCTTGTGTCCTTTCTTGAGAAGTGGAAACTGGTGGCGCCCACTGTACTTGAATGATGTTTAATGAATAGAACACTGGCTTGTCCTGTACGGAACAGAAACTCAGGATGACCAGATCCTTTCCTTCCGGGAAAGGTGGGGATATTTCTTGATAATGTGGAGTTAGCCCAGCCAATCGTGCATATTCGGATGATAGTTCCTGTAATGAGACTGGGGTAGAAGAGAGCAGATACAAGAACAACAGGAAACCAAGACATAATAAAAGCTAACTTGTTTCACTCTACTAGGGAGTAAACTAGTGCTCCCCACTTATATTATGTAACAACAGAAATAATGTTTACTACTTATTTACATAACTATTAGACACATGTCCATTATATAGGACACATCAACTATACAGCAGAAGTAAATAGTTACCATCCTCAAGCGACTTTTGTTTAGAAAGCATTTGTCCGTGCTGTCTTCAGAAAGCAGCTGTCCGTGCTGTCTTCAGGTGGTATCTGAAAGCAAAGACTGATAAACACGTATTACCCACACGTATTACCCATATGTGTTTCCAATACTACTGGTTCTGAGCTGCTTGTAAGTCCTGTTTTAATTTTCCTATTTCTACCTGCAGTATGTGTTTGTTCCCATTTAATTTTCTCTTTTTCTAATCCATCTCTCTGTGCTTTGAGCTCTTGAAAGGGAATGTAACCTGAGGAGTTTCTAAAGTACCTCTGCTTTGTCCTCTCCAAGGTTTTCTGTATCCTTTGTCTGTATTTTTTGTGTATTGAGAGGATCCCTCAGCTTGCCACTTCTGTGTTTCTGATACTGTTATGACCTGCGAGGGCTGGGTCTTCCAAACAGACCAAATTCTGAGCATTAAAGTATCAAAAGGGGTTGCTTTAGGGCAGGGGTCTGCAACCTTTAAGACGTAAAGAGCCACTTGGACCCGTTTCTGAAGGGAAAAAAAACCTGGGAGCCGCAAAACCATTGCGACATTTAAAACAAATCTAACACTGCATATATTGTTTCTTACCTTAATGCTATATACGACCCCCTACTTTTCCTGTTAAAATATAGGTGTTTGGCCTATACTCGCCGTATAAGACTACCCCTCTTCCTTCACACACCAAAAAAAAAAACGCCAGAAAATATCACAACAACAAGTAACAATATTTGATTTCAAAATTATGATGATTTTGTAGTCAAATCACTAATATGAAATAAAATTATTTTTTCTACCTTTGTTGTCTGACCAATTTATTCTTTGATCATGCTGGTCCCGATCTGAGGCTTCTGCTTTCCTGTCTTCTCTTAGCTCTCTTTCTGTGGTCTATGGTCCATCTGCCATTTCTTATCTCTTCTTTCGTTTTCTTCACTTCTTTCCATCAGCCTATTTCCAGTCCCAGTAACCCTCCCCAATATCAGCCCCTTTCCAGTCCTCACTCCCAGTACCTTCCAGTGCTAATCCCCCCTCAACCCCATTACCAGTGCTAGCCTCCCCTAATCAGCCCAATACCAGTCCTACCCCCCATCAGCTCATTACCAGTCCTAGCCTCCCCTAATCAGCTCATTTCCAGTGCTTGTCCCTCAACCCCATTACCAGTGCTCCATCCCTCCATGTCAGCCCCCTCCCTCCCTCCATCCATATCAGCTCCCTCCCTCCATGTCAGCCCCCTCCATCCCTCCATGTCAGCCCCCCTCCCTCCATCCATATCAGCTCCCTCCCCCCATGTCAGCCCCTCCATCCCTCCATGTCAGCCACCCTCCCTCCATCCATATCAGCTCCCTCCCTCCATGTCAGCCCCCCTCCCTCCATCCATCCATATCAGCTCCCTCCCTCCATGTCAGCCCCCTCCCTCCATCCATCCATATCTGCTCCCTCCCTCCATGTCAGCCCCCCTCCCTCCATGTCAGCCCCCCTCCCTCCATCCATCCATATCTGCTCCCTCCCTCCATGTCAGCCCCCTCCCTCCATCCATATCTGCTCCTCCCTCCATGTCAGCCCCCCTCCCTCCCTCCATCCATATCAGCTCCCTCCCTCCATCCATATCAGCTCCCTCCCTCCATGTCAGCCCCCTCCCTCCATCCATCTCAGCTCCCTCCCTCCATGTCAGCCCCCTCCATCCCTCCATGTCAGCCCCCCTCCCTCCATCCATATCTGCTCCCTCCCTCCATGTCAGCCCCTCCCTCCATCCATATCAGCTCCCTCCCTCCCTCCATGTCAGCCCCCTCCATCCCTCCATGTCAGCCCCCCTCCCTCCATCCATATCAGCTCCCTCCCTCCATGTCAGCCCCCCTCCCTCCATCCATCCATATCAGCTCCCTCCCTCCATGTCAGCTCCCCTCCCTCCATGTCAGCCCCCTCCATCCCTCCATGTCAGCCCCCTCCCTCCATCCATCCATATCAGCTCCCTCCCTCCATATCAGCTCCCTCCCTCCATATCTGCTCCCTCCCTCCATGTCAGCCCCCCTCCCTCCATGTCAGCCCCCCTCCCTCCCTCCATCCATATCTGCTCCCTCCCTCCATGTCAGCCCCTCACTCCAGCCATATCAGCTCCATCCCTCCAGGTCAGCCCCCCTCCCTCCATCCATCTCTGCTCCCTCCCTCCCTGTCAGCTCCCCTCCATCCCTCCATGTCAGCCCCCCTCCCTCCATCCATATCAGCTCCCTCCCTCCATGTCAGCCCCCTCCATCCCTCCATGTCAGCCCCCCTCCCTCTCTCCATCCATATCAGCTCCCTCCCTCCATGTCAGCCCCTCCTCCCTACATCCATCCATGTCAGCCCCCTCCCTCCATCCATGTCAGCCCCCCTCCCTCCATGTCAGCCCCCCTCCCTCCATCCATATCAGCTCCCTCCCTCCATGACAGCCCCCCTCCCTCCATCCATCCATATCAGCTCCCTCCCTCCATGTCAGCCCCCCTCCCTCCATGTCAGCCCCCTCCATCCCTCCATGTCAGCCCCCCTCCTCCATCCATATCTGCTCCCTCCCTCCATGTCAGCTCCCCTCCCTTCTTCTGCAGCCGCGGCTCCCTGCCTCTTACGGAACCGCGGCTGTGCTTTTAAAATCATCTCGGAGCCCTTCCTGTCTTGACGGGCTCCGTGCAGCATTGTCCCGCCTCCAAACTTCCTTTAGAGGCGGGACAATGCTGCACGGAGCCCGTCAAGACAGGAAGGGCTCCGAGATGATTTTAAAAGCACAGCCGCGGTTCCCTAAGAGGCAGGGAGCCCATAACGCCATAAATACCGGGCGGGCAGTGTGCTCCGGAGCCGCGGCAAAGGTGAGAAAGAGCCGCATGCGGCTCCGGAGCCGCGGGTTGCCGACCCCTGCTTTAGGGTCTTTCAGAAAATAACAGAAGGTGTTTTGTAATCTCAGGGGATAGCAATTACAGTGATCCCTCGTTTTTCGCGGTTAATGGGGACCAGAACCTTCCGCGAAAGCTGAAAAACCGCGAAGTAGTATTTGCCCCTAGGAATTTTTGTGTATGCGGGTACTGTACAAGAATGTTTTAAATATGTAAACAGTATTCATACTTTACTCATTTAAGACAAAAATTACAACAGTACTGTATACGTATTTACTTAAACGTGTCAGTGCTAATTACAATAGGGTTAATTACAAAACCTTATACAGTAATAAATATTACGCGGAGTTATCACACGTTTTGCTTCTTTGTTGAAGGTTATTGAAGCAGTTTTGCGGATGTTTGCTTCCTCTTTCTTGATGTACCGCACTGTAGATTCATTCACCCCGTAATGGCGTGCCACAGATGCATAACTTCTGCCCTCTTTGATCATATCTAAAAGTTTCACTTTTTTGCTGATGGTCATCATCTTCTTCCTCTTGGGCGCCCCGGAGGAAGCTTTCGCAGGGGCACAGCGCTTAGGCGGCATTATAAGGGCTTAATTAATAAAAAAAGTTATCGCCAACACAACACTAAAATACAGTACTGTATGCGAGACAGTCAACATCATGGACAAGACTGGCGAGATACAACAAGAGAAGATGCTAGGTGAGGCTGCAATGATGCGCAGACAATCAACTCACAGGGATAAATCCACTCGTACTCTTATTGTCGATGTAACACCGGAAACCAGTCACGCGCCTTTATGAAAGCCCATGGTATGTACAGTACATGTACTCTGAGTCAACTCATCTCTTTGGTTGACATGCAGGGATCCTTCTCTCTCGTGCATCAACATGAAACAACGCTCCTTTCCACAATGTGGCTGCTGACCCGCGAAGCACTGAAGCCGCAAAACATGAAGTGTGAAGTGGCGAGGGAACACTGTATAATAAAAATGTCTTATGTGTGCTCTCCCCATAATCTTCTGCATTGGGCCAGGACTCCTGCTCATCAAGAACTGCTTTTAAAATCCAGGCTCTATATGCAAACTCTTCCAGTGTATCATTTGGTAGAAGTGAAATAATTTTAAATACTTGCATTGGGGAACAGTGAAATAGTTTCTCAATACCCCTTTTAACCAACTGGTATGGGTGAGTGAGAGAGCCAACTTTATAATAGTGTGTCCCCAGAGCCAGATGCATAAGTCTATCAAAGTCTGATTGTTTTCTTCTGTATTTCCCTAGACCCCAGTGAATCAGAATATCAGTGGCCCATTTGCACCAGTCATTAACATTAAAAGGCATAGGGCCAGTTTTCTCAACTATTCTTTCCATGTCTCTCTCTTTTAAATTGTCCTGCAGCATCACTTTAACTGGTGCTCTGAGTTCGGTACTGGGTGCCGGGTCTGAGTCATCTGAATTATCCTCCTAACACATGTCCTGGTTATTGCTCTGTTCTGGCTGAGATAAACTATTAGGATTTTCTTCCTGTGATTCATCTTTATTTTTTCCATTCCTAAGTCCAGCTATGCATTCTTCTGTATTCTTTTGTTTCTCAATAGCTTGGATGCATGGCTTATAGAGTGTGTCATAGGCATAGGGGGCTGAGGGAGAAATGGTTGTTGGCCAGAGCGTATATTTATTTTGTCTTTCAGAGGCCAATTGATCCTTAATGTGCCTCAATTCAAGTTTAAGTGCTTCTAATTGCTCACTAACAGTTATAAAAGAATTTGAGGCTTGTATCACCTGATCCCTTTGCATAGAAATGCAAATTTGTGCCTCTCAAGGTCTTTGGTCAGTTGGGTACAATGAGAAGTCAGTTCAGTATTGTCCTGTTTCATGCTAATGAGCCCCCTGCACATGCCTTGGATAAAAAGGCATTTTCTTTTATTTGTTTTCTTTTTGAATTCTTGATAATGGTTTAACATTTGTCTTTGAATATTATATCATGATGACTCAGGAAATTCACCTTCAAAGGGACCACCTTTTCTCTTACAGTATGTCAGTACAATTTGTTTCAGTTCTTTAAAATCAAAGGCTTCCATATTTGAGACTGCAGAAAGGCTGTAGTTGGACTATCTCAAATGTGCAACCTTGGAAGGAGGAATGCTCACTTTTATGAAGAAGTGAGACTTAGAATTATAGTTGGAATGGCATAAATTTTATGGGTGTTCAGTAAAGAGTACTGGCATAAAGACCACGCCTTAAAATTATACCTGAATAAAAAGTGCTTATCACCTTTTAACAGGGTGGAAGTTTAGGATGAAATTATAGTAAGAAGGGTGTTAGGAGATTAACAGAATTGTAAGTTATACCTGACAGGAGACTGAGAAGTAAAAGGCAAAGGGACAGGAGGTAATAGTGTTACCAGGAAAGATGTATATTGTATTCAATGAGGGACTGTTTACCTGTGTACCACTTCCAAACTAAAGCTGGACTATCTCTCTGTCTTTTCTTAGCAGCTCAAGTACTAGAGAAAAATCTGTGCCTTGTAACAAACTGTAACAAGCCTCTACCTACAAATAAGAAAATTGCAAGCCACTCTATGTAATGTCCGTAGGTGTAGGTAATATTAAAATTCTGGATTATTACAGAGCCTTTTGACAATAAAAATCTCACCTTCTCTAACCCACAAAACAAAGGTATCACTGGAACGTTTCACTAAATCCAGCCTGTAACCAAAATTGTCAATTGTACATGGTCACAAGGGCTTTTGATTTTCCTGTCGCACCCTGTCTGAAATCCACTTTAATGTATCAAACAAAATTATTACTTACCCAACCCAACTGGAGATCTGCTGTGAAGTCTGAGACGAGCCCCCATAAAATGTAATCTTCTTAATATGTAATCTTTCGGTCTACTCTCCGTTTGGTCCTGGGTTCATTTCACAGAGAGAGTAGGGTAAGCAGCACAAATAAGATAACCAAACAGGTGTGGCTTGGAAAAAGGGTTTTATATAGAAATAGGCTTATCACAAAGTTACAGAACAGAGGTAGGAGGTTGTTAGAAAGCTGCTTCAGTTTACTTCAATGAATCTGTGTGTGTGTGTGTGTGTGTGAGAGAGGTAAGAAAATGTGGGTCAGAGCCTCATAGTAAGAAGAATAGGGAGAGAAAGAGAGAACAAGGGGGAGGGGAGAGAAGTGGGTGTCAGAGCCTCATGGTAAGGTGTGTCTGATGAAAATAGGAAGAGCGAGAGAAAGAGGAAGTATTTCTGTCCTTTATAGTGAATTTTCTCTAGCACCTCTCTTTGAGGTCTGCTATTCGTGATTTAGCAAGGAGGGGCTGCAGACTCATCTTATCAGGCCTGGAGACTGACATCACCAGGGGGTCAGAGTTAATCTCATCTTGTAAACTACCCTCATTAAGTTTGGAGACTGACATCACCAGAGTAACAAAGCTGCTTGAAATCCAAGGTCTGGGAACAGCCATGACACCTATGCTGGGCATAATGTCCTGCTAGTGTATGCTGAGAATAGCGTTATTAGAAAAGGTGCAGAAAAGAGCCACCAGAATGGTAAAGGGGATGGAAGGATACCCCTATGAAGAGAGGCTAAAAAGGTTAGGGCTCATTAACCTGGAAAAGAGACGGCTGAGGGGAGATATGATAGAAATCTATAAATTAATGAATGGAGTGGAACGGGTAAACATAGATCGATTGTTTACGTCATTTGAATATAGAAAGACTAGGGGACATGCAATGAAGCTACAGGGTAAACTATTTAAGACTTATAAGAGAAAATATTTTTTCACTCAACGTGTAATCAAACTCTGGAATTTGTTACTGGAGGATGTAGTAAAAGCTGTTAGTATAGCTGGGTTTAGAAAAGGTTTGGACAAGTTCCTGGAGAAAAGGTGCATAAATCATTTTTAAAAGGGACCTGGGATATCACTGCTTGACCCAATACAAGCATTGTGGAACCTGTGTCTTTTGGGGAAACTGATAGGTCCTTATGACCTAGATTGGCCACTTTTGGAAACAGGATATGTTTATGTTTATGTTTATTTAAAATTTGATATACCGCTCAGACCCAAAGGTATTAGAGCGGTTTACAATACTACATCATATAAGGAAATAAGAAAAGAACGCCATTACAAAATAGGACAGAGTAGGGGACAGAAACAGTCAAACAGATAAGAGAAGATGAAGAACATGGAACAGCACGTTACCTTAATATACATGCAGGACATCAAAATAGCCTCCAGACGCAGCCGCCACGGACCAACGCCTAAGGGCCACGCCAAAGGCCAAAGGATACTGGGCTTGATGGGCCTTGGTCTGATCCAGTATTGCATATCTTATGTTCTTATGATGCAGGCCACTGACAAGCTTGGAGATGTCATATTTCTCTGTTCTGTTCTGGGACTGTCTCTTAGCGGATGGTCCCTTCCAGCCTAGTGCCAGGAATTTCTTTCCAAATTCCTCCTATAAAAAAAAATACCAACGGCAGATAATATTACTTCTACTACTACTTATCCTTGATATAGTGCTACTAGGCATACGCAGTGCTGTACACATAAGAGAGAGTCCCTGTTCTACAGAACTTAATAGTCTGCTAAGAAAGACAAACGTAACTAGGGAATGGGAGACTAGGGAATTCTTAAAATAACTGATTAAAATACACATGAGTGTGAACAAGAGAATAAGGGAGTTAGGAACCTGAAGCAGCCTCGAAGAGAAGAGTTTTTAGCCTTTTTTGAATAGGATCAGAGATGAATCCTCATTCTCTTGTCCACTACTTATTTGTATCTTGCTATGCTCTAGTCCCCATTTTTGTGATGTTTTTTCGTCTTGATTAGACTGTAAGTTCTAATGAACCGGGACTGTCTCTTACATCTATATATACAGCATTGCATACACCTTGTTGTGCCATACAAATTATAATTAATAATTATTATTAGTAGTAGTAATAGTAGAGCCTGATGTATCTACTCGTGTAGTCTATTCCAGGCATATGATGCAACAGGGTGTAAAGAATGGAGTTTGGAGTTGGTAGTAGAAGAGAAGATGTGTTTAAACTGGGCTGGGTAGTTCTAGTAGATGGGTTTCACATTGAGGAGCTATGGTCCCCCTTAGGAGAATCTTCATCAGATCAATTTCCTAGAGTTGAGAGAGAGAGTGACTTTTCTCCAGGACCAAGCAGGAAGTCAGTCCTCACATATGGGTGACGGCGCCAATGGAGCCCTCATGCGGAGCATTTCCCCAGCTTTCAAAGAAAGCCTTTGGGAATGCAGCGCGCATGCGCGGTCCCCTTCCCCTGGACTTGGGCTCTGCACCAGACCTTCTGTCCCAAGAAGAGGGATCTTTGTGGCACCCGAACCCCCATTCGCTCCATCTCAGGGCTTGGTTGCTGAGGGCCTAGACCTTCAAGATTTTCATCTCTCTCAGCAAGTCAGAGATGTTATTCATGCCTCTAGAAAGCCTTCTACTACACGTTCCTATGCTTTCAAATGGAAAAGATTTACCATTTGGTGTTAAGGGAAAGGTCTAAACCCTCTTGCAATACCTCTGAATTCTCTACTAGAGTATCTCCTGCATCTATCCCATGCAGGTCTGAAAACGAATTCAGTAAGAGTCCATTTGAGTGCTATTGCAGCGTCCCTCAAGCCTCTCAATGGACAACCTGTTTCCTCTCATCCTCTTATAGCAAGATTCATGAGAGGCCTTCTTTTAACTAAACCTCCCATTAGACCACCTCCAGTGGCATGGGACTTAAACCTGGTTCTTGGCCAGCTTATGAAGCCACCCTTTGAACCTTTAGCCACCACCTCCTTGAAATTCCTTTCTTGGAAAGTTATTTTTCTCATTGCAGTCACCTCAGCACGCCGCATCAGTGAGTTGCAAGCTTTGGTGGCTAATCCTCCTTATACAAGGTTCCATCATGATAAGGTAGTCCTCAGGACCAATCCACACTTTATGCCTAAAGTGGTCTCACCTTTTCATCTGAACCAAGAGGTATATTTACCTGTCTTTTTTTCCAGGACCTCATGCATCAAATGCAGAGAGGAATCTTCATACCTTGGATTGTAAGAGAGCTCTCGCTTTTTACTTACAAAGAACACAGCAACATAGAAAGTCTTCTCAACTCTTTGTTGCTTTTGATCCTTCTCATTTAGGACTTCCAGTCTCTAAGAGAACACTGTCCAACTGGATTGCTCAGTGTATTTCTTTCGCCTACCAGAGTAGGAACATTTCTCTGGAGGGCCATGTCACAGCTCACAATGTGAGAGCCATGGCAGCCTCAATGGCTCATCTAAACTCTGTGTCCATCGACCAAATCTGTCGAGCGGCCACCTGGGCCTCGGTTCATACCTTCACAGCCCATTACTGTTTGGACAAGGACTCCCGCCGGGATGCCTCGTTTGGTCAGGCTGTTCTCAAACATCTGTTCCATTCCTAATCAACTCCTACCCACCTACCCTGGTCGGATGCCAGAGATCCATGGGAGGAGGTAGAGTCCTTTTCAAGGACACACAACCTGGGGTTTCTCCCTGGCATCTGCAGCTAGGGAGTCCCCATATGTGAAGACTCATTCCTGCTTGTTCCTGGAGATAGCACAGTTACTTACCTGTAACAGGTGATCTCTGGGAACAGCAGGAATAAGTCTTCACAACCCACCCACCTCCCCTAGGAGTTGTATCTCTCTATCTTTCCTTTCCTCTCTCTCTCTTTGTCTCAGCTTTAAAACTCGAACTGGAGAGAGGCGGTTGGAAAAGGCGGGAAGGCAGCGCGCAGGTGGGATGCTCCCAAAAGCTTTCTTACTGGACGCTGGGGAGCGTTCCCGCGCAGGTTCCGTCGGTACCGACGATACCCATATGTGAAGACTTATTCCTGCTGTTCCCAGAGATCACCTGTTACAGGTAAGTAACTGTGCTTTACAGGTGAGTAACTACTCTTTCTTTTTTGCTGTCTTATGCTATGATATCATACTGAGGCAAGATGGCAGCTTTGAGCGGGAAGGTGACCGCACATACGCGATGTAGTTCCAAAGGCTTTCTTTGAAAGCTGGGGAGTTGATCCGCGCGGGCTTTGTCGGCACCAAAGTCACCCATATGTGAGGACTGATTCCTGCTTTCCCCAGAGAACACCTGTTAGAGGTGAGTAACTACACTTTCTTGCGCTCTGTGTGTCTGTACTGCTCGCACAGCCCTAAGTATTGTCCTGGGAGTGTTATCACTGAAACCTGGGCTTTTCATTGGTTCTTTGCAGTATTCTGTTGGTAGGGGAGCACAACCTACCTGTCTGGACTGATCTAGCAGGATTCAAGGAAAGAACATTATTTGGTAAGTAAAATGTCACCTTTTTCATAGCTCTGCTGCTTGCTGTAAAGCAGGAATCGGCCCCCTCCCTTAAAAATAACTTGGAAAGTTGTTGTGTCTACAGATGATGTAGTATGCCAGTGTTGGAAAGATGGCTTGTTAACTTTCCTGTGCTAATTGCTGTCTGATAGTACATATAATCTGCATTTTGCTGATCCTCAAGCATTTTAAAATACCTCTTTACCTCTTATGTTTTGCATGACATACTCTGCTTCTTTTAGGGCTGTTGCTGCTGCTGGTGCTAACTCTGAGGGTAGAGCAGAAATTGAAAGGCCAGGGACCTCCTTTACATATTCCACTATCTGGTCTACCTGTGGGTGTGGGCAGGTGTGTGGGGCTTTGGTTCTGACAATATCACTTCCTACTTCATCCCCATTTAGCATGCTAGTAGTAACATTTTCCAGGACCCCCCCCCCCCCCCCTTTTCAGTATTTGGTGATTTTGAGGAAAAATCCTTACATAAGGATTCATCAGAATATTTGCATGGACTTTAGTAAACATGCCCCACAATGTGCTGCTCAGCTGAATAAAGAGCTGTTTCTGAAAGCCTTGTCTAATCTTTGGGTGACTTTTTTCCCCCCTATGTTTGCACTTCAGCATACTTTCTTATTTTCTGCCTAACATCTTCCACTGTGTTGTTCTCTATCTCAGTATAAGAAAGGGAAAAAATGGTGCCTGCTCTGCTTGCTTTTGCTTTTCAGTCAAATGCTGATATCGGCTGTGGGTTTTGGG
This sequence comes from Ichthyophis bannanicus, assembly GCA_033557465.1. Taxonomy (NCBI): domain Eukaryota; kingdom Metazoa; phylum Chordata; class Amphibia; order Gymnophiona; family Ichthyophiidae; genus Ichthyophis; species Ichthyophis bannanicus. Next base: position 1,190,706,541 of record CM066033.1, read on the forward strand.
GGAAGGGTGGCTGAGGCTTGTTTAAGTGCTTCTTCAAATGTTTTAACATGATGGAAATGACTTGTGCATCTGCTTTTTGTCTGCCTTGTCTCCTTATACTCTGTCATGGTATGTGGCTGAAAACGATTCCCACTAATAAGGGCTTTGTTCCAATCTATCCCTCTCCATTTCAGTGCATTATAAAGTGAAGCAGAGCTCATTCATTGCTGTTTGCGAGCTATTCATCCTAAACCATGCAGATCCTTATCCAGTACATCAACAGGATATGTAGGACCAGACAGATGAAAGCATTTATAAACTAGATTCAGGATCTTAAACGTGTTTCTAACATTGGCAGCCAATACAACTCATATAGGATTGGGGTAATTCTGGTCTTTCCTGCTGCCAACCTGGCTGTAGTATTCTGCAGAAGTTGAATATCTTTAAGATTGTAACACAAGCTCCTGATGCATTGAACTTCAGTGGTCTCTCCAGTCAGTTACCGGTATTAATAGATTAATAACTGTTGTTAAATCCTTTCTGAGCATAAAGGTTGCAACTTATACATTTGACTGAGGTGCAGAAATGTCCCCAAAACTACTGCTGATATTCAGACAGAGGACTGTGTGTCTTAAATTTCCGCTGGCATGAAACTGCTAGTTTGTTGCACATACAGTTGTGGTCAATATTATTGGCACCCTTGCAGTTCAATCTCTTAATGTCCAATATCTCCTGAAAATAAGTGTCCACTGAAATGGCTTTGGACTGTAAATGCACACATATTTGATACACAAAAGAATCAAATAAAACAATACCAATTAAAAAAGGAAATAGTATAAAAACTGACATTTCCAAGACATGATTATTGGCACCCTTATAAGCAATTTATATCAGTTTGAACAGCAAAACCACATTCCTATTGCAGTAAAATTAGAGACACACGTGATCAGTTGTCAGTACTCACATGATGTGAACCAACCAATGAATGATGGCTCTATGTTTAAAATGGTCACATTCTACTCTCTGTTCCATTTTATAATGGTGGAGTGGAGGAGTGGCCTAGTGGTTGGGACAAGGTACTTCAGGCCGGAAGGTCGGGGGTTCAAATCCCACTAGAGGACAGCAACCTTGGGCCAGAAGGACTGGGGTTCCTAGTCCTACAGGTGCTCCTTGTGGTCTTGGGCAAGCCACTTAACCCTCCATAGCCCATGTTCCCTGTAAAATAGTTATCTCAATGCCCTGTTCAATGTAATTTCAGTTTGTTCAATGTAAACCGCACTGATGCAGAATAGCGCGGTATATAAGAGAATGTAAATAAATAAATAAATAAGACAAGTGAACTTCATGAGACAATCAGAAAAGCTATTATCACCAAACTTCAAAGGGGTACAAGGCCATCTCCAAAGACCTTGGGATTTGTGTGTCTACATTTCAGAATGTTAAGAAGTTTCTGCTCATGGAACTGTCAAGAACCTCCCAGGACGTGTTGGAAAGAGGGAAATTTAATCCAAGAAGCCTTCATAGGTTTATTTAATTTAATTTAACAGTTTTTTATGCCACTTTACCTAGTCTTTCCTAATAGTTGGGCCAGCACTGCTTGCTATCTAGTAATCAGTGGGTGCCTTTAGCCCCATACACCAAAACCTAAAAGAAAAAAAGAAAAATCTCCTTCTGCCAGCTGATACCTGTCACTTTGTCGCTATTCCTGCTGTATCATTCTTGCTGCTGCTTTTTCTCCATCTCTCAGTACCTTGCTGTCCTCTTGCCACTAATATTGTGCCCTTTACCTCTCTTCTGCTGGCTTGGGTGATTCATGCTACCTTTCTTTTTATGTTGCTCTGTGACTTGTGTCGGCACTCTTAAGATGTTTTATAGCCTTCTCCAGGACCAAGCAGGAAGTCAGTCCTCACATATGGGTGTCATCGGCACCGATGAAGCCCCAGCGGAGCATTTCCCCAGCTTTCTATGAAAGCCTTTGGGAATGCAGGCACGCATGCGCGGTTCCCTTCCCGCCTAAAGGTGCCATCTTACCTCAGTCTCTTTTTTTCCGTGAAGCCCACCGGACGTGTGTCCTGTTCTCCCGGTTAAAATTAGATTTTTTTGGCGATTTTTGCTATTTTTTTCTCCTGGTTCGACGCCGGTTCCCCTCCCGCCGGGTTCGGTACACCGGTATCGAGCCCGATTCTTCTTTTTCGGTTTTTGCCCTTCGTGGCTGGCGTTCGCGCCCTTTTTTTCCATTTTTCCCTGGAAGGCCGGTCCTTTGACCTCACGGGGACTCTTTTTTCCCCCGATGGCTTCCAGCGGTTTTAAGAAGTGTGATCGGTGTAAGAAACTGATGTCTCTCACCGACACACATGACTGCTGCCTTCGGTGCCTCGGCCCCGACCACGACCCTAAGTTGTGCGGGCCATGTGGAAAAATGTCTTCCAAGGCACTCTGAAGTCGCCAGCAGCAAAAAGAAAGGCTTTTCTCGGAATCGGCCTCCGGCCGGGCCCGGACCTCGTCTGAGGCCTCGACATCTCGGGATTCCGATCCCGAGCGCCGTCGAAGCTCCTCGGACAGGGGGTCCCCCGACCGGGAATGCAAGAGGAAGAAGCGGCTCGCGAGGGCGTCGGAGGAGGAGGTCCCTGGCTCCTCGAGGGCCAGGTCTAAGACCCCCGACCGTCGCCCCGGGCCCGTGGAACACGAGAAGCCTGCAAAAGTTCCTCGCGTGGAGCTGGAGTCTGCTGGAAACGTAAGCCCCATAGTCCTCGAGGACTCTCCTCCCAGGGAGCCGACATCGGGCTCGGCGCCACCGGGGCCCGAGTTGGTGGCTGCTGCGTCTCCCGAGCTGAGTCTCAGGATGACAGCCTTGGAGAGCAGATTGTCTGCCTTCATGGAGCAGCAGCGGGCACTGATGGCCAGCCTGTCTGGCGCATCTGCCCCGACCACCGGGACATCGACTTCGAAGACGACCCCGGAGACCGAGCCGATACTCGAGTCCATCGTGGCTCGGAGTCGACCTCGGTCGCGGTCTCCCTCGACCTCCTGTTTGGGACTGAGGGCGTCGATGCCGGTGCCTCCGGCGTCGGGGCGGGTGCTCCAGGGCCCCGTGGGGTCGGACCCAGACTCCTCCTCGGACTAGTCAGCTTGGGAGACGGAGGACGAGGAGTCTCCTGATACCTTCAAGACTCAGTGCGTCCCTTCGGACTCATTGCAGTGTGAGCCCCGGAGTAGGTCTCCCCCCCCCCCCCCCCCGAGGACACTCGCTTCTCGGAGTTCGTCCGGGATATGGCCGCTGCCTTGGCTATTCCAGCGGACCCTGAGGAGGAGCCTCGAGCTGAAGAGCTCGAGGCCCTACAGTATGACTCTCCTCCGAAGGAGGCCTTTACTGTTCTGGTTCCTCCGATGCTGGAACGGCTCCTCTTTCGTATGTGGGAGGCACCGGCCTCAGCGCCGGTTCTAAGCAAGCGAGTCGATTCGATCTATCGACTCCGGAAGAGCCCTGGTTTTCAAAAGGCACAGCTACCACACCATTCTATGGTTGTGGAATTGGCCATGCATCGTCTGAAGAGCCAGAAGATGCACTCCGCGGTGCCCCCTGGCAGGGAGGCCCGGAACCTCGATGGCGTCGGTAGAAAGTGCTTCTAGGGCTCGATGCTTGCTTGCCGTGTCCAGTCCTACCAGCTGTACATGGGCATGTACTTGCGGGATCTGGCTAAGGAATTGGCCGGGTTCTCTGCTGGTCTCTCCGGCGAACCCTTGCAGAGATTTAAGTCCTTGTCCTCGGGGATTCGGGACTGCTCGAAGTTCATGTCCCATGCCGCCTACGATGGCTTCGAGGCTTCGGCCCGAGTTGCGGCAGCCGGCATCGCGGCTCAACGCCAGGCATGGCTGCAGTCATCGGACCTCGAGCCATGGGTTCAGGACAAGTTGGTCGATGTCCCTTGCCGAGGTGAAAACCCTTTTGGCAAGCCCATGACCGAGAAGGCCGCTCAGCTCGAAACTGAGCACCTCACACGGACAAGGCTGTTGAAGACCTCTGCCCCTTCTCATAAAAAGAAGGGCTTGGGTAAAAAGCCCTTTTACCCGAGGAAGCGCACTGCCTACAAACAGTACCCGCAATATCAGGCTGCCTAAGCTGCCCCCCAGGGTCAGCAAGCCAAGGGCCAGGGTAATGGGCCCCGTAGGCAGAGGACCCCCAAGCCTCAGGTCCCTGCTACCACTCAGCAAAGTGGGGGTTTTTGACTCCTTGAGCGTAGCCTCTCCTCCACTGCTCTGCCAACCCTGCACATGAGGTCGCCTCGCCCTCTTTGCCCACCAGTGGCCCCTTATCACCAGGGACAGTTGGGTGCTGGAGATAGTCCACAGGGGCTATGCCCTCCATTTTCACCAACTGCCTCCACTATATTTTCCAGGGGAGCCTCCAAGGCCTCCTCTACACACAGACCACCTTCTACAAGAGCTTCATGGTGGACAGGGCGGTGGAGCCTGTGCCTCCCCACTTGCAAGGTCACGGTTTCTACTCCAGGTATTTCCTGGTGCCCAAAAGAACCGGTGGCCTTCGACCCATTCTGAACCTCAGGAACCTCAACAAGTTCCTAGTGAAGGAGAAGTTCAAGATACTTACTGTTGGGACACTTCTGCCCTACCTCCAGCAGGGAGATTGGCTATGCTCCTTAGATCTAAAGGATGCGTACACTCACATCATCATTCACCCAGACCACAGAAAGTACCTCAGGTTCATGGTGGGAGGAAACCATTATCAGTACAGAGTGCTGCCTTTCGGCTTCACCTCCGCCCCCAGAGTCTTTACAAAGTGGCTAGCGGTGGTGGCGGCCTACCTGAGAAATCAGGGAATCTTTGTCTTCCCCTATGTGGACGACTGGCTCATCAGGGGTCAGACGTGCCAGGAGGCCAAACAAGCCACCCTCAGGACTATTGCTCTTCTACAGAGTCTGGGGTTTGTCATAAACTTCGCAAAGTCCACTTTGCTCCCCTCCTAAAACTTGGAGTTCATAGGGGCGAGGCTGGACTCTCTGCTGGCAAAGGCTTTCTTGCCAGTAGATAGGGCCCAAAGGTTGATGGCCTTGGCACATCAGTTTCTCAGCAGGTCCCTGGTCTCCGCCCGACTCTGCCTGAGGCTTCTAGGCCACATGGCTTCGACAGTACATGTGACCCCCAATGCCAGGCTCCATATGAGGTGGTGCCTTCGGTCTCAGTGGTCACAGGCCACAGGCAGCCTCAAAGACAGGATAAGGGTGTCCAGACAATTTCTGAACTCCCTCTACTGGTGGCTGCACCCACCCAATTTTCTGAAGGGGTTGCCTTTTCAGATTCCAGGGTACACAGTAGTGGTGACCACGGACGCCTCCCTGCAAGGCTGGGGAGCTCATTGTCTGGGCAAGTGCACCCAGGGCCTGTGGTTTCCCTGGGAGGCTGCACAGCAGATCAATCTTCTCGAACTCCGAGCTATTCGGTTAGCACTCAAAGCTTTCACTCCTACCCTGGCTCACCAGTCTGTCCAGATACAGACAGACAACCAAGTTGCCATGTTTTATGTGAACAAACAGGGCGGAACCGGGTCCAGGATCCTTTGTCGGGAAGCTCAGGACCTTTGTTCTTTTGCCCTCAAGCACAACATGCTCCTCAGGGCTGTGTACCTTCCAGGCCAGGAGAACTACCTGACAGACAGATTAAGCAGAATACTGTAGCCCCACGAGTGGCAGCTGCACCCTTCAGTAGCTCAGAAGATCTTCCTGAAATGGGGTCTCCCTTTGATGGATCTCTTTGCCAGCCCCATGAACAAGCAGCTGCCAAAGTTCTGCTCCAGGCAACCGCATCCTCTGCGGATAGCAGCTCTGATATCCTGGTCTCAGGGCCTCCTGTATGCGTTTCCTCCCACGCCCTTGGTGGCCCGAACTCTCTTCAAGACTCTTCAGGACAAGGCCTCGGTCCTGCTGGTGGCTCCCCGGTGGCTGAGACAGCCCTGGTTTCCTCTTCTGCTTCAACTGGCGGTGGATCCTCCACTACCTCTGGGGTTGCAACCCGACCTTCTCTCACAGGAGCAGGGTTCCCTTCTGCACCCCAATCTCAAAGCTCTCAATTTGATGGCCTGGAGGCTGCAAGGGTAGTTTTGGCTCCCTGGGGCCTGCCTCAGGATGTTGAGGAGGTTGTCTTAGCCTCTAGGAAACAGTCCACTAGAAAAACCTATGCTCTCAAATGGAAAAGGTTTTCTGTGTGGTGTCAGCTACGTACAGTTGATCCTTTCTCCTGTACTGTGCCAGTAGTCCTTCAGTACTTACTGCACTTGTCAAATCAAGGCCTTGAATCCAATTCTGTTCGGGTCCACCTCTCAGCTCTAGCAGCTCACCACTCTTTTTGTGGAGGGCCATTCTCTGTCTGGTCACCCCTTGGTGTCCCGCTTTCTTAGGGGCTTGCTTTTGCTCAAGTCTCCCATCCGTCCTCCTGCCCCTGAGTGGGAGCTGAATGTGGTCTTGCAGCAGCTGACTCGCCCACCCTTTGAGCCGATGGCTACTTGCCCTCTACGCTTCCTGTCCTGGAAGACACTCTTCTTGGTAGCCCTTACCTCGGCTAGGCGAGTGAGTGAGCTTCAGGCCCTGGTCTGTGATAGGCCTTACACTCGCTTCTATAGGAACAGGGTAGTCCTTAGGACTTATCCGAAGTTCCTCCCAAAGGTTGTCTCCTCTTTCCACCTCAACCAGGAGGTGGTTCTTCCAACATTCTTCCCTAGGCCTCATGCAATCCAGGCTGAAGCAGTCCTGCATACCCTGGATTGTAGGAGGGCCTTATCCTTCTACCTTGACCGTACTCAGGGGCATAGAAGGGCTACTCAGCTCTTTGTCTCCTTTGACCCCAATAAGTTGGTTTTAACTGTGTCCAAGCGTACCTTGTCCATCTGGGTAGCTGACTGTATCACCTGGGCTTATAAGGCGGTTGACCTTCCTTTGCAGGGTCGGGTTACGGCCCACCGAGTCAGGGCAATGGCTGCCTCAGTGGCTCATCTCTGCTCTGTGCCCTTGGTAGACATCTGCAGGGCTGCAACTTGGTCTTCAAGCCAGAACTTTGCGGCCCATTACTGCCTGGAGAGGGAGTCCCATAGGGACAGTGCTTTTGGCCAAGCAGTACTTCGGAATCTCTTTGAGGTTTAGGCAACTCCTGCCCTCTGTTGGGCTACCGGTTGAGGTTGTGTCCTTGCAAAGCCTTTCTTTGATGCTGGGACTAGAGGGAGTTCTCTTGTTCAGCCTGGGTTCCTCGGTAGCCCAGAGCTAGAGAGTCACCCATATGTGAGGACTGACTTCCTGCTTGGTCCTGGAGAAAGAGTAGTTACTCACCTGTAACAGGTGTTCTCTAGGAGCAGCAGGAATCGGTCCTCACAACCCTCCCTCCTCCCCTTGGAGTTGCAGTTGTGCATAGTTTATTTTTCATTTTGTGTGCTGTTCTTTGCTATGTCATTTGACTGAGGTAAGATGGCACCTTTAGGTGGGAAGGGAACCGCGCATGCATGCCTGCATTTCCAAAGGCTTTCATAGAAAGCTGGGGAAATGCTCTGCTGTGGCTTAATCGGCGCCGATGACACCCATATGTGAGGACTGATTCCTGCTGCTCCTGGAGAACACCTGTTACAGGTGAGTAACTACTCTTTCCTCCAGCTGTTCTGGGGGCCTAATTGGCTGTCTTCCGGTGTTGCTTTCTGCGTCTTTCAGCCAGTGCTTGCACTGCTTTAAACCACTCACACTGCCTTTGGGGTCATCCGGACAGCATTGTTAAGTGGGTTTTTTTTTTATACCATTGTCATTTCAGTCAAAACAATTTACTTTGTAACTTAAACTTGCTAATGTATATTAAACAGGGACATCGATAACTTGGGTTTTTCCTGGGGCAGTGGAGGGTTGGGTGTCTTGGGGGGAGTGCTAGTGGAGGTTGAACCCTGGTTTCTTGTTTCCCCAGGGCAGTGCTCTAACCATTAGGCAACTCCTTCACTCCTTTATTTATGTATTTCCCATTATATTTATGTATTTGGATTTATTAACTGCCTTTATGAAGAAATTCACCCAAGGGCAGTTTACAGCAGGTTTCCCTTGATTTATACAGTTAGCTGAGTCAAAACACGCGGGTCCAATCCTCATTGCATCCAAACTTTGAAGAGTGCAATCTTGAAGCGCAAAGCTCCAAAGTAGTGTGAAAAGCACCGCAGTTTCAGCTCAGCTTTTGCTTCGATCCAAAGTGTGGCAACATCACCGAGATAAACCCATCTCAGTCTAGTAACCCAACGTTGTGTTTCTGGCCAAAGGCATTCCTGGCCCATGGTTTCTCGGTCAAAGCAAAAGCTGAGCTGAAATTGCAGTGCTTTTCACACTACTTTGGAGCTTTGCGCTTGAAGATTGCACTCTTCAAAGTTTGGATGCAATGAAGACTGGACCCGCGTGTTTTGACTCAGCTAAGTGATCTCTCTGTTGAGTAATTGATGTTTATAATTTGGTGTTGAGAGAAAATTCTCTCAGGACCTATTTTGTGGTTTCTCCACTAAAAAAGATAACAAAGGAACATTACACCTCGAGAGGAATTGTTTCTTCACGGTGAATGTTCCGACAAAAATTATATGTTCATCTTCATGGACATAGCAGCCGCCTTCGATTCAGTCTGCCATGCCCGCCTCCTGCAACGTCTCGAGGAGAAAGGTATATGTGACACAGCACTAGACTGGTACAAGTAGTATCTATCGGATAGATGGCAGCACGTACGATCAGGGGAGTCAACATCCAAGCCTTTCCACCAGAATCAAGGAGTCCCGCAAGGATCCTCTTTCTGCCCTGATGTTCAACATCTACATGCAGCCTATCTGTGATATCATCTGGTCATTCAAAGTGAATTGCCTGTTATACGCCGATGATGTTCTCCTGTACATGCCATTCTTGACAGAGTGCCCTGACCTCTCCCCACTGACCGATTTGTTTCAACGCAGTATCAAGCTGGCTACAAACCCAAAATCTCCGAATTCAACATAAGAAAACTGAGGTCCTTTTCATTACAAGGAATCCAAACTTCATCACACCACCCTGCCTGAAAGTCAAGGATGCAGAACTTCTTACCAAACCCTCGATAAGATACCTTGGAGTCACCATGGACCAGTGACTAGACATGAAGGCACACATAAGTAATATAGCAAGAGCAGTGTATCACAAGATCCGCGCACTCAGACACCTACGCTCCCTGCTCGAACCTGATGACTTCCGGACAGTTTATCAATCATTAATCATACCACATTTTGACTACGCAAATGCCATACTCCAGGGTCTCCCTCAATCTACCTTGCACCCGTTACAGCTTGCGATGAACTCAGCAGCAAGAGTTCTCCAAGGGTCACCCAGATGGGATCACGTGACAGCCATCCTGAAACTGCTCCACTGGCTCCCTATACAAGGCAGGCTCACTTTTAAAACCTTAATACTGACTTTCAAAGTCATAAGCGGGCTCTCCCCTGCATCTCTAACTGACCTCATACAGAGCATCCCCTCTAATAGATCCAGAAGATCACAAGCTATCAATAAACTAATAGTCCCAAAAGAAACAACCAAGTGCACCCAGGCAACGGTAAACAGAGCTTTCAAGTTCTGTGCGCCTAGATGCTGGAGCACCCTCCCTCCCAGCATCCGGGCAATCACTGATCTAGCCCAGTTTAGGAAAGCTTTAAAACATCACCTCTTCCTCTTGCATTACCCTGATGGCAGCGCTACAAGAGCCTCATCACCGAGCTAACCAGTGCAGCACAAAGAGTTCCCCTTAGTCGCTATTGTACAGATGTAAATAGTTGCCCATGTTCTTGACCCAAGTTCTAGTACCTGTTAATTGTAAACGCAGATCAACCAGTTTGAAATGTGTAGATAGTTGTTACATGTAAACCGCACTGATGAGGAATAGCGTGATATATAAGAGAATGTAAATAAATAATAAATAAAAATCTCTTTCCAGGTTGAAGAGCCTTAACCTTTGTAGCCTCTCCTCATAGGAGTAGCCTTCCATCCCCTTTACCATTTTGGTGGCTCTTCTCTGTACCTTTTCTAATAGCGCTATATCCTTTTTAAGATACGGCGACCAGAACTGCACACAATATTCAAAGTGCTGTCACCATGGAATGATATGGAGGCATTGTAATATCCTTTATTTTATTTTCCATTCCTTTCCTTATGATACCTAGCATTCTATTTGCTCTCTTGGCTGCCGCTGCACACTGGGCCGAGGGTTTTAACATGTTATCCACGATGACGCCTAAATCTTTTTCCTAGGGGTTTTACTCCAGGTACTTTCTGGTCCCAAAAAGAACAGGTGGGCTAAGGCCCATCCTGGACCTGAGAAATCAAAACAAATTCCTGCGCTTGGAATATTGCTGACGTACCTCCGGCAGGGAGATTGGCTCTGCTCCTTGGACCTAAAGAATGCTTATACCCACATTCTTGTCCATCCTAGTCACAGACAGTAACTAAGATTCATGGTCGGAGGTGACCACTACCAGTATAGGGTACTTCCCTTTGGCCTGGCCTCCGTCCCATGGGTCTTCACTAAATGCCTGGCTGTGGTGACAGCCTCTCTCTGTCTCCAAGGGGCCTTCGTCTTTCCTTACTTGGACAACTGGCTTGTAAAAGGGAACACAGCCTTAGAGATGCTGCATGCCACAGGCCGCACCATCAGGGTCCTGCAACATCTGGGTTTTTTGATAAATCACCCAAAATTCCATCTCACCCTAACTCAGGTCTTGTTTATAGGGGCCTGGCTGGATACCCTTCAGGCCGCGGCTTTCCTCCCCCAAGACAGGACGGATCGCCTCGCAGCCCTGGTGACAGAGGTGCAGCGCCATTGCACTATGTCGGCGCGGTCAATGCTTCGCCTCGTCGGCCACATAGCCTCCACGGTCCATGTTGTCCCCGATGCCTGTCTCCACATGCGGACAGCTCAGTGGTGTCTCCGCTCACAGGAGGCCCAGGCCACATGCAGGCTCTGGGACAGGGTCTTGGTGTCCTATCAGCTGGTGGAGTCCCTCAGTTGGTGGCAGGTTCCGCAAAACCTGCGGAGGGGCATGCCATTTTAACTCCTGAGCCCCCAGAGGATCCTCATGACAGATGCTTCCCTACTGGGCTGGAGTGCCCATTGCAAGGAATTGCGCACCCAGGACATCTGGTCCTTCGAGGAGAGGCAGGAGAAAATCAACCTGCTGGAGCTCAGGGCTGTTTTCCTTGTGTTCAGTGCTTTCCAGCACCGCCTTCAGCATCGGTCAGTGCTTGTTCAAACGGACCACCAGGTCACGATGTTCTACCTGAACAAGCAGGGGGACACAGGATCCTACTGCCTTTGCCAGGAGTCAGTAGCCCTCTATTCGTTCATGACCAGATAGGGTATGCTCCTCCGGATGGTGTACCTCCTGGGCCAGGACAGTGCCCTGGTGTACAGACTGAGTAGGGTCCTCCAACTGCATGAGTAGTGCCTGAACCCCCCGGGGCAGCACAGCGACTCTTCAGATTATGGGGCACCCCAAGCCTCAATCTCTCTGCCAGCCCCGACCAACGCTCAGCTGCCGTGTTTCTGCTGCCCACAGCTGCATCCAGCCCGGGTGTCACTGGATGCCTTCCTCATCTCGTGTTCGGTGGGCCTGTTGTATGCCTTCCCTCCCATGCCTCTGATAGCGCAGACCCTCTTCAAGGCCCAGCAGGACAAGGCTTCCCTGATTCTGGTGGCCCCGAGATGGCCCAGGTTTCCTCTCCTGCTTCGTCTCCCCCACGGAATCCTCGGTCCCTCTCGGGAGCTCACCGGGGCTTCTCACTCAGGAGGAGGGCTCAATCCTCCACCCCAACTTGGGATCCTTGTCCGTCACAGCATGGCTGCTGAATGGGTCACCCTAGCGCCCCTCCACTTTCCCTAGGAGATGGAGGAGATCCTTCCCATCTTCTGCAAGTTCTCCACAAGGCAGGCCTACACCTTCATGTGGCACCGTTTCTCCTTAATTCTCCTGCCCGGTACAGGCAGTACTGAAGTACCTTTTCCATCTTTCTCAGTCCAGGCTCAAATCCATCTCCCTGAGAATGCATCTGAGCGCACTCTCCGTGAACCACCACTCCATAGAGGGCAAACCTCTTTCTGTGCAGCCCCTCATCACCTGATTCATGAGGCGCTTACTGCTGTCAAAAAAAACCCCATCTGGCTGCCCCCGGCGGAATGGGATTTTGGTGTGTTCCTGGTGCAGCTTACTAAGCCATCCTTCGAGCCCTTGGCTACCTGCCACCTCCAGTACCTATCCTGGAAGGTAGCCTTCCTGGTGGCACTCACCTCGGCACACCGAGTCAGTGAGCTCCAGGCCCTGGTGGGTGAGCCACCTTACACCGGATTCTACAAGAACAGGTTCATGCTCTGCATCCACCCGCAGTTTCTTCCGGCAGTGGTATCCGATTTCCACCTCAGTCAGGAGGTGGTACTCCCTGTCTTCTTTCCATAGCCCGACACTGACAAGGTGTCGGCCGTTCTTCATATTTTAGATGGCAAAAGGGCCCTGTCCTTTTATCTACAGTGCACTCAGAGCCACTGAAAAGCCTCACAGCCTTTTGTCTCATATGACCCCCAGTCATCTGGGAGAGGCTGTCACCAAGTTGACCCTGTCCATCATGGTGGCGGACTGCATCACCATCGCCCATAACCGGGCTGGGCTGCTGCTGGAGCACCAGGTCTCGGCACATAATGTTAGAACTATGGCAACCTCGGTTGCCAGCCTCTGCTCGGTTCCCAGGCAGACAGCTGCCAGGCCGCCACCTGGTCTTTGGTCCACATCTTTGCAGATCACTACTGCCTGGAGAGGGAGTCCCGGCAGGACAGTGCCTTTGGTACAGTGTACTTCGTAATCTGTTCCGGGTTTAGGCAACTCCTGCGCTCCAACTCTTCTTGTTCAGGCTACCGGAGCCATGGTTCTCCCTGGACACTGAGATTATCCGAGTCTGTACTCAGATGCACTTGCGGCTGCTCACGACTATGCCATGCTTTTTCTACCGGTCCTCGGTAGCCTGTAGCTAGGGAGTTCCATATGTGAGGACTGACTTCCTGCTTTTTTCCTGGAGAAAGCGTAGTTGCTCACCTATAACAGATGTTCTCCAGGAACAGCAGGAATCAGTCCTCACAACCCTCCCTCTTCCCCTTGGAGTTGCTCTTCATTTTGGCCATCTTTTCTTTATCGGCTCTAGCTATGTCATCTTACTGATCAAGATGGCACCCTTGGGCGGGAAGGGGACCACGCATGCATGGTGGCATCTCCCAAAGGCTTTCTTTGGAAGCTGTGGAGATGCTTTTGTGAGGGCTCCATTGGTGTCAACGTCAGTCATATGTGAGGACTGATTCTTGCTGTCCTTGGAGAACACCTGTTACAGATGAGTAACTACACTTTACTGTCCAACCTGTGATGTTGGGCTCTGTGTGGTGCCATGTTTCAAGGACTTTCATACTAAACTGTAGACATTCTGGACCTTATATTATAAATACTTACTTGTTTACTTACTATTTTACTTATGCTGTTTTTTTTTTTTTGCTAAATGCCAGTAGTGGCAATCGCCCGCTATGCGTTCCGTGGCCCCATTCAGTAACATGTCTGTGTTTAGTAAAAGACCCCCTTACTCTATTATACCTATCTCAAAAAGTGTTAATGGGGAGTGCTAGTGAGCCCAGAGAGGAATGGCTGGGTTTCTCTAAAGCTCCAAGCCAGGATCATCCTGTCCCCGCAAAATTTGACGGATCGTGATTTTTTTCATTCTCCCCTCTCGCTGATTTGAGGGTAGGAATGGGATCCGATGTTAATTTTGTTTAATTTTTGTGTCCTGAACAAAGTGGCGGTCACTCACTGATGCCAGATGCCTTCACCGGCGTTTCTCTGCTCCCGGTCTATCGCCTGGGGTGCCTGAATCAACGGAGTACTGGTTAATTAGGGCAGTATGTCAGATCGCGATGTACTTCAAGATGTGTCTGAAGCGAGGAGCACTTATCCCACCAAGGATCGCCGATTAATTGTGAGTGCTTGGTACCAATCGTCTTACCGGAGGTGGTAGTGATCGGTAACTGTGGCGGATCTTTCTTTAAAGGTCCTGCCTAGCCGTTTTACACTCCAATCGCTATTTGCAGCTTGCTCCTACCAATTTCTGTAGTTCTGGATATAAAGGATGCTACTGCTCCTGTTAGCTTTCAGGCTATGTGACTCTGAGGCGGGAAAAAGTGTCGGGGCGGCCATCATCACATGGTAGCGACATGCAGCGTTGGAATGCTGAGGAGAGCGCTTGCTGCAGCTATTTCGTGTCATAGCAATGCTGACAGCTTCAACAATGTGTGATGGAGTCTCCTGTGTGCGGTCCGTGGTTGGGATAGAGCAGGAGTTGCTGGGAAGTGTCTTGTGTGAAAGATTTTGGGACTGTCAAATTTGTTATAATCGAGTGACAAAAGTAATCAAATCTGACAAGTTAATTCTGAGGGAACCGGCTGTAGTCTAGTTTTCTTTACTATTCTCTGTCAGAGAACGGCTAGGATCGCCTGAAACACAGGGGTGAAACTTCACTAGCAATGTTTGGACTATTATGAAATCTAATTTTCCCTGTATGTATGGATGTCATCTGCAACAAAAAACAAATCAAATATTTGATGACTGCCTTTGACAGGGTTGTATGGATGTTCCTCACTGTACTCTGTGCTACAGTCTCCATATTAATCTGATGCACTGATATTTTGTGTGCATGTAGCCCCATCTAGAGGCTGCTGCCCTTATTGCACTTCACTTATCTATTTTTTTTTAAGTACTCTTTGGGTCTGTGCAGAGAGTTAGGAGCACTATTATTGTGGCTCTCCTTCAGAGGAACTATCATATGCTGAGTTATTCATTTTGCCTTTTTCGTTAGTTTTTTTCTGACCCAGTGCTGGAATTTTGGAATAGAGTTCTAGAAAGTTCTGAATACCCTTCTGGGATTGCTGCATCGTTTAGAATGTCTGCCAAGAATGCCTCTGCGCTCTCAAAATTCTCTAGAAAAAATGAACATTCAACATCTAATCACACGGCCGATGCTGCTGGTTCTTCTTCCTTGACTTCTGAATCAGGGGCAAACCAGTCTTTGGGAGCTCAACCGGTTTCTAAAGCGGATTTGCTGGAAATCTTACAAGAACTGCGCTCCTTCCGGTTTGACTTTTCTAAAGCTATTTCTGATCTTCATTCTGATTTTAAATCTCTAGATGATCGAGTAACTCAAACGGAATTGAATATTGGAGAACAAATGGATTCCATGGTGGAGCTTCAATCTAAGATTTATAAATTGGAGCAACTCACGGCAGATATGAAAGAACGGCAAGATGATATTGAGAATAGACAACGGAGAAACAACATAAGAATTTGGGGGGTGCCAGAATCTCCTACTACTGCTGTTAACCTTATCACATTAGTACAAGAGATTTACGTTTTCTGTGTGCCAGGGTGTGATACTCCAGTTAAAATAGAAAGAGCGCATCGCAGTGGTAGTGTGAAGTCTGGGGGAGATATCAGAACTCATCCCATCATCGCTTGCTTCCAAACTTCTGAAGACAAAGCTGCGTTGATGAGAGCACTTCGTGGTAAACGTTCTTTTTTCTTTAGAGACTGGGAGCTTCAAATTTATCAAGATTTATCCGCCTTTACATTGGAAAAACGTTGAAGCTTCATGCCATTGACACAGCTTCTACAACAAAAGCAGATTAAATATCGCTGGAACTTTCCTTTTGCTTTAATTTTTGAGTGGCACAATAAAACCTAAAAAATTAAGGACCTATTGGTTTGTATGGACTTTGTGGATAAGATTCAATATGGAGATAATCGTATGCCACGTCAGCGCAACCTGCGGCCGGATTGGGAAGTTTTGACACCTAAAAGAAGAAAGATTCCATGTTCTCGTTGCCAATCAGAAGCAGATGCTGATGATTCTGCTCTTAAAGCTATGGACACTGCTGCTCCTCCGTGAAGTCATTGGACTTTGTCTCTCTGTTACATAGTCATGGTTTGATTGTTTTTGTGGTATGGGATTTACTTTACTTATGTCAAGAGGGTTATTTTGTTTAAGATAAATATGATGTAGAACTGAGGTTATATTATAGTTGTCATGAAAGGATGCGGCATTGGTCTAGGAGGGAGGGGGAGGGGAGATCTGCATGTCTAAAGTTGTACGGTTTAGGTTTGTGGGCGGGATGTAGTTGACTGGGGATTAAATGTGGTTCTTGTCACCCCTTTGGTGACTTGGATGTCGCTCCAGTTCTCGTAACTTTGGTATGAGGAGGAAAGATCCTTTTCTTTCAGGACCAGAGTTATGGGGGAGGGTTTTTTTTTGGGCGGGGGGATTAACAGGGGGGGAGGGGTGCGGGTTCGGGGGTTGGGGAGGTGTCCTTTTTGGAAGAGTTTGGGGTATAGGGGAATCTCTGGGTACATAGTCTATATACTCAATGATGACAGTGTGACGGTGTGGAACCAACTGGCTATTTCAGGTAAGCAAACTTGTATTGGCTATTATGCTTAAATTAATAACATGGAATATTAGGGGATTGCATCACCCCATCAAGAGGCGCAGGGTGCTAGCCCAAATTCATAGGGAAAAAGCCGATTTGGTGTTTGCACCATCAGGCTTATTTTCTAAAGCCTATCCACAGGTTTTTTATTCTAATTTTACTTCACATAGGCGGGGGGGGGGGGGTGGCGATTTTAATTTCCAAGGATTGTCCCTTTGTGGTGTCTTCGCGCATTTCGGACCCCATGGGGCGGTTTCTTCTCATTTCTGAGTCTTGCAATAACTTTCCAATTACTTTGCTTAATGTTTATATTCCTCCCACAGATGTTGCGATGTCGTTGCTTGATCTTCTTGATGTCCTCCGGAATCATGCTACGGGGGAAATTTTGATGGGGGGAGATTTCAATAGTCTCACTTCAGAGCTAGATAGGTCTGCACCTTGGGGAAAGGGAACGGGTGGGTCTAAAGCACTAAGGACTTTTCTTTCCAACTCTGACCTCTGAGATGTTTGGAGAGAGCTTCACCCTGGAGAAAGAGATTATATATTTTTCTCGCCCAGACATCAATCACATTCCAGAATTGATGCCTGGTTGGTGTCCCAGTCGCTATTACCCTCTATCTCCAGAGTATACAGTGGTGCTAAAGGTCCATCGGATCACTATCTGGTAGCCTTAGATTGGTATTTAGCAGATCAGGAAATTCCCCCTAGAACTTGGTCTTTGAATAGACAGCTTCTGAAAAATAAGAAATTTGTGAAGCAAATCCAAACCTGTTGGAAAGAGTATTTACAATTTAATGACTCACCTGAGATATCTTGTTCTTTGTTATGAGACACAGGGAAAGCTGTCATGAGGGGACATTTGATATCACTTTCAAATGCGTTTCGAAAACAAAAGTTGTTCCAACAGGAGCAGTTGCGCGCGCTCAGATTAGTGAACTTGAGCGGTTACATAAGCATACTAGAGTAGGAAAATTTGGCGTAAGTTATCATATCTGAGAGGCAAATTAGAGGTTTTGGAAACGGCTGAGATTGCATCTCATATGCAGAGAATAAAGCGTAATTTTTACGAACATTGTAACAAGGCCGGTAAGATGCTTCTGTGGCAATTAAAGCGGCAGAGGCTGAAAAAGAAAATTTCTGCTATTGTGGATGATACATGCACCCTACTTAAAAAATCTACAGAGATGGCTAATTGTTTGCCAACATTTTATAAATCTTTATATACGTCGCAGTTTTCAGTTGATGCGCATGAATTGAATTGCTGGCTGCAGGAATTTAATCTTCCTCAAATATCAGAAGATGTCTTTAAATCTTTAGAGAGACCTATTCAGTTAGCGGAGGTGCAAGAAGCTATCCGACGATTGAAAAATGTTAAGGCTGCTGGACCAGATATGTTCCCAGCAGAATGGTACAAGGTCCTCTCGGATCAAATTGCCACTGTTTTGGTTTATAATGAGGTATTAACTCAAAATAAACTGCCACGATCTATGTATCAGGCTTCTATTATAGTGATTCCTAAAGAAGGTAAAGATCCGACACTCTGTACTAATTACAGACCTATTTCTTTACTAAACATAGATTATAAAATTCTGACAAAAATATTTGCAATGAGACTGGATTCCAATATTCAGGAAATTATACACCCTGATCAGACTGGCTTTATTAAAGGTAGATATGGTTTTGAAAATGTTCAGAGACTCATTAACATTTTACTTGGATTGAAGAAAAATACCATAAAGTATGCTGTGCTATCTTTAGACGCTGAAAAGGCCTTTGATAGGGTAGAGTGACCGTATTTATTAGCAACATTGCTCCATTTTGGATTTGGCCCAAATTTCCGGGGGTGGATTGAGGCTTTATACAAGACTCCGAGTGCGATAGTACAAGTTAATGGTTTTCAGTTGTCCCCTTTCACATTGGGCAGAGGGACAAGACAAGGTTGTCCACTCTCCCCGTTACTCTTCGCTCTTGCTCTTGAGCCCCTTGCGATTCGGTTGTGGGCCCAGGCAGAAGATCTTGGTATTAAAATAGGACAGCAAAATCACATTGTTTCATTATATGCTGATGATACATTGGTTTTTCTCAGAGATCCAGACCGTACCTTACATATAATCGTGGACTTACTTCATAAGTTCTCTTTTATGTCTGGTTTTAAGGTTAACTTCAGTAAATCAGTCTTGTTATCTTGTTCTAAAGGGAAGAGAGAGGATAGCGGTGGTTCGGCAGACTTTTTTCCCATAGTTTCTCAGTTTAGATATTTAGGAATTATTGTACCTGCAAAATTAGAAGACTTATACGTTTTAAATTATCCACCTTTGTTGAAGGCGGTGAGGGAGGAGCTTATACAGTGGTCCTCTTTGACAGTTTCCTGGTTAGGTAGATTGAACATGATTAAGATGCTGGTATTACCAAAATTTTTATTTCTTTTTCAACAGTTACCAATATCCGTCCCTAGAGGGTTTTTGGTGGAACTAAGACAATTACCAAATTTATCTGGCAAGCTAAACGTCCGAGGATTAATTGGCAGACAATGGTCCGCCCTAAACCTCTGGGGGGTTTGGGTCTTCCCAATTTTGAATTATATTATCATTGCTCTTGTCTTCGCATTCTTCATTTTTGGACACATAATCAGAACTCGTCTTGGGCTCAAGCTGAGGTGGCTTGGCTGACTCCTATTCCCTTATTAGCAATACCTTTTTTGGATGCTTGTATTGGACAGCAACTACTCGTTCGTCATGCTCTCTTGGAACCAGTGTGGAGAAGTGGGAGAAATTGTGCAAATTATCCTTGTTGCCTTCGAAATTATCTCCTTCTACAGTGTTAGGGTCCCTTTCCTTCCTTGGGTGTGTTGGAGAAGGACTTCGATCTAGTAGTGCTCAGACTAGTATTTCCTTCATGTATGATAATCTTAAATTCCTGTCCAAACCACAAATGGAACTTCTCTTTGGCCGGGAGGTGTCAGTCTTTCAGTATCTCCAATTTAGGCATTGTTTCTCAGAAAGGACGTTTTTCGATGCTGGAACAAGGACTCCAAGACAATGGGAAACTATTCTCTTTAAAAGCGCTCGATCTAAGGCTCTGTTGGCTAGACTTTATAAAGCTCTTTCCATAGATGTCGCTGCCTCGTACTCTCCTCCAGTCTCTCAAAAATTTTGGGAGAGGGAATTGTCGGATAAAATGGAGGAATTTTGGGATTAAATTATTTCTTATTCGCATAGGTGCTCCATTTCCTTATCGCTCGTGAACACACAATTGCGTATATTTTTTCGGATGGCGGTTACACCTGAGAAGTTGTTTCGGTGGGGCAGAGCGGATGATCCTCTATGTTGGCGTTTATGTGGTCAGAGGGGTACATTTCTTCATATATGGTGGGAGTGTAGTTACATCCAGACCTTTTGGATGGCAGTCCTCTCTCAAATCACCAATAGACTGGAGGTGGAGCTTCCTTGTTTGCCAGAGCTTTGTCTTTTGGGCTATATCCCGGGTATGATACTTTCTCCTGATAAGAGTAGGTTTGTAAATTGTTTATTGTTAGCAGCTCGTTCGGTAATTGGGCGCTTCTGGAAACGTTTGTTTGCTCCGACCTTGTTTGAATGGTGGATAAAGATTTGGGATATATATCAGATGGAAAAACTTACAGCAATTCTTAGGGGCCAGACGGATAGTGTGTCGCCATTTTGGGAGATGTTTTTACCTCTTGAGGGGGTTTGTCCCCACTAGTTTTTTTTTTCTTTTGTATATTGTTTTCTGGAATGAGCCAGTAGTTGGTACACACTGTTACTTATTATTGTAATGGATTTGTGTTTCAGCTTAATATAGAGCCCTGTGTGAGAAGAGGTAAATCTCAATGTGGAGGGGGGAGGGGGGAGAGTGGGAGAGGGAGTTTCGGTATATGTTTAAGTCTTAAATAGGTATTGAATAGTTTTAGGGCCGTTATATTTGGTTACTTACACTATGAGGATGTGAGTCTGTCTGGTTGTTTGGCTTTCGATCCCCATAGAATGGTTATTCAGGGTCAGGAGGCAGTTAGAATTTTTTAGGTAGAATTAGTGATGCCAGGTATATTAGCGAGACCGTTATTATGCCTTGTTTGTTTATGAAATGTATTTCTTTCTTATTTTTCTTATCTTTTTACCTTTCTTCTCTTTCTATCTCTCTCGCTTGGTTCTGTGCCAGGGTATGGCATACTATTTGTGGTTGAATGCGGTTGCATGATACATGTATACTACTGTACCTCGGATTATTGTCCTTAGATGCGCATATTACTGGTTAGTAATATAAGCTCGGGGTTTGGTTGGTTGGTTTATCTGATATCCTATGTGAGAGGCTTGTAGTTCCTCAGTTGTGGGTTGGGGGTGGTTGAGGGAGACTGTCTGATATTGTATTGTTTTGCTGTATGTATGTTTGTGATTATACCTATATAATAAAAATTATTAAACATAAAAAAAAGTGTTAATAAAGATACTTGTTTGGATGTGCTAATGGGAGAATCCAAGATGGTAGTCGACTGGTGCGCTGGTTCTGACTGATTTTCCTAATGTGGAAGAGGAAAGCTAAAATGGGTAAGAAGCCCTCTTCTGCCCCGGCAGTTTCCTCTCCATTACTTACGGTGGTCTCAGGAACTTTGGGTGCCTTTTTGATTTGTCACAGAGCAGGCGGCTTCGGCGGTGGAACAGTGTCCATTGGTGGCTCGTCTGAGTCGGGTAGCTCAGCAGCCAGCTTGGGACCAGATATCTCGCCCCTGAGCTGGTAGAGACCCCTCTAAAGTGGCGTTGCTGGTGTCTAGCCCCGAGAGCCTGCAGGAAGGTTGTCCCTCTGACGGTGGTGAGCAGGCTCCTGTGAGAGGGCTGGCTCCGGGGCATGGTGGAACGCTAGCTGGAGCAGTTCCGGGTCATCCTCCCAGCAACCACAAACCGCGGAGGGCTAATGACTGTGCAGTTGTGGAGTCAGCTACCTCACCGATGGATTTGCTCTGCTCTGAAGATGGAGCTGGAGCTGTTGGAGGTTTGATGGTGTTTTCACTTGCTCGCCCTGAAGTTTTCACATTAGAATCTCTCTGATCTGCCATTGTGACGTTAGAAACTTTTGTCTTTCAGTTTCAAGCTCTTACTACTCAAGTCCGAGGTAACACTCTGGCAATACAAAAGCAGGCTGAAGAAATATCATCTTTACAGGTCAAGGTGACTTCATTAGAAAATTATATGGACACCTCTTATTAAGAGCTCCTTAATTATAAAGTTTAGTTTGGAGATGTTAGAAAATTCTGTTAGACTTTTAAATCTTCGTTTGATAAATGTTCCTAAATCTTCTCATGTGAGTGCTAGGGAAATATTTGATGTATTTAACAGACGTTATGGGTGTCCTGGTAGAATCCCACTCCCCTTTAACTAAGATTTATTATTTGGGTTAAAAAAGGTTTCGGGTGATGGAGGTAATACCAGGGTTCATCATGCGGATGATTTAAATGTATCGGCTATTTTGGAATTATTTTGGAATTATCTGATTATAGAATCTATTATTCCATCAACTTTGCTTGTAATATTTGTGCTTGCTACTGATCGAGAGTGGTTCTTTAAGATGTTCTTTTGTAAAAGGACTATCTTGTTTAAAGGATTGGCTGTACGGGTTTTTCCTGATTGATCTAAAGAAACAACATAGAAGGAAGGAATTTCTGCTGCTCCGTACTGGGGTTCAGCAGTTGGGGGGCTTTTTTTTTACCTTAAATTTCAACCAAATGTATTTATACTTTTTGAGCCTTCCCAACTGCTGGCCTTTTTGAACTCTCATAGATCAATCAGTTCGGAGGCACTCACTCTCTCTATTACATAAATATACTGCCTGTTTTGCACTTGTCTGTTTCCTTTCAGTAATGGCTAATGGTGTTTCCTTATCGTCACTCCAGTCCAGTCCCTTCACTTCTGGGTTGCGCAACCCTTCCAGCAGCTTGGAGGCTGAGCCCAACCTTTTTGGGGATGGAGCGGTATAAATACCACTAGGACCACCCCCAGGCTCCAGTATTCTCAGCCTCCAAGCAGCTGGAGGGTTCCGTAAGCCTAGGGCTTACTGGAGTCTTCCCTTTTTTTATTCCTTTTTTTATTCAAATTTACTCTTACCTTTACTTTTACTTTCGTTTGTAATTATTTGATTTACCTTTTAGTTGTTGCAGGTCCTGTGCCTTTAATTCTCCTGCTTGCTCTCCCTCCCCCCCCCCCCCGACTGAACGGGCCGGGGATCGGAGGTGGTTGCCCCGTAGGCAGCAGTGGGGAGGACCGCGCAGAGCTCCTCTGCTGCTTATCCGGCCGGCTCCTGCACAATTTCTTTGCAGCCCTGCCCTGCCTCGCGCCGAAGCCCTCCTGGTGGCTGAGCGCTAGAGGCAACGCCGCGATTTCATTCTCACCGCCGGCCCCGTCCTGGAGCAGAGGGACGCGGGGGTGAGCTCCGGAGGCCACGATTCCAGCGGGAAGCTGTTTTAAACGGCGGCTTTCCGGCTCTAGGGGAATCGCGCTGTCCAGTCCTGATCCTGCATTCGGAAGGAAGATCGGGGCTGTGAGCAGACTCGCGGCTCCCGTTTAGGCTCCACATGGTGCGGCCTACCACGTGTAGAGCCAACGGTGGCAGTTTGGGAGTCGGGCCCAGACATCTCAGCAGAAGAATCCTTAAAACCGCAAGTACTGGGGATTGTTTTAAGGGATGTGTATTTCTTTAATTATTTTAGTTTTGGTTTCATTTTGGTTATTTTAATTTTGTTTCCATTTTGTTTCAATCTTTAAAGGGGAATTGCTAATTTTGCAACTAGTGGAGAGCATACACACTTAATAGAGGAACGGGTTAACTCTGTATCAGAGCGCTACAGTCTCTCCTTGGTTAGACCCAGCGTTTCAGCCTCAAAGCTCAGGAGGGGCCCCTGTAACCTTTTCAAGGTCATGGCGGCCAAGTCTCGGTGTCCATCCTGTGGCACCCGGCGAGGTACTTCCTCGGAGGCAGGGGTCTGCAGAGGTTGTGCTGCAGTGGCTGCCTCCGTGGAACAAGAAATTAACTTGGCCATGTCGCAAGCTTCCCAAGGCTCCGGAGATCCCCCTACAAGGGGAGGGGGGTTCCCAGCTCCCTCCTTCTACGTCCTTGGATTTATCCACTCCTCCCTTGCCCCCCTCCCCCCTTTCTATGGGGGAAGGGGAAGCCGGGGATTTTTTCTCCCCTGACTTCGTCCTGTTACTACACAAGGCCTATTGCTTGCGTAAGCAGGGCTTGGGGTCAGGAGATGCTGGAACGTCGGCAGAGGTCAAATTGGCCAAGCCCATGAGAGTAGGCAATCCGGCAAAGCGCCCCCGTCTGAGCTCTGAGGAGCCTCTCCCGTCCCTCTCACAGGATATCCCTGAGGATGAGATCTCCGACAAGGAGTTGGACGAGGAAGAGGAGGAGCTTGAAGAGGGGGAGATCCCTGAGGAAGATCAATCACGTGTAATCAGGGTCTTTCGTCGGGAGGAGCTCCCGGCATTAATTAATGAATCCCTGAAAGTTCTCAATGTAGCCTCGGATATGCCAGCAGAGGAGGAGGCGTTGGAAGATCCTCTAATCCAGGCCATCAGGAGATCACAGAAAGTTTTCCCTGTCCACAGAGTTGTGCGTCAGATGATCCAGGAGGAATGGGATCAACCAGAATCAAGCTTAAGGGGGGTCCGATCTATGACCCGCCTATATCCGCTTCCAGAGTCAGATAAAGAGCTGCTGAAGTCTCCCAGGGTGGATGCGGCAGTGTCAGCGGTTACGAAGAAGACTACCATCCCAGTCGAGGGCAGCACGGCCCTCAGAGATTCTCAAGACAGAAAATTGGATACGCTTCTGAAGCAAGCCTTTGATATTAGCGCCCTGGCATTGCAGGCCTCCGTTTCAGGGGCCTGGGTAGCACGGGCTTGCTTAAGATGGTCACAACAGCTTCAATCAGTGGAGGGCCCCGCGGACGAAGCTCAGGCCAACGCTGCTAGACTGGAATCCGGAGCTGCCTACTTGGCGGATAGCCAGTATGACCTCATTAGAAGCCTGGCCAAGAACATGGCCTCGGTCGTGGTGGCTAGGCGGTATTTGTGGCTACGGAATTGGGCCGCCAACGCCTCCTCCAAGTCACGCCTCAGTCGCCTTCCTTTTAAAGGGAAGCTGTTATTTGGAGAGGATTTAGAGAAACTAGTAAAGGACCTTGGCGAATCTAAGGGAGGCAGGCTTCCGGAAGACAGACTGAAGCAAGGGCGTTCCCTGGCCCCTGTACGTAACCAATCTAGGGATCCCCGGAGGTTTCGTCCAGCCAGGTCAAACCCCTTTCCCAGGGGCCGTTTCCCTTCAAGGGGTCAAGGTTTTAGAGGGTTTCGAGGAGCAGGTAGAGGCTTTGGTGCCTATTCCTCCTCCTCGGGCCCTAGAAAACAGCAATGAGACAACGGGGGTCCAGGGGGACGGACTGCCGGTCGGCGGACGCTTAAGGCAGTTTCTTCCCGCCTGGTCCCGAGTCACATCCGATCAATGGGTCCTAGAGGTGATCAGAGAGGGCTATGCTCTCGAATTCGCAAAGCAAATACAGCCAGCCTTTGTTCAGTCTCCCTGCGGTTCGCCTACAAAGAGCGCGGCGATAGAGGCAACTCTTGCCCGACTAATATCTCTCAGGGCTGTGGTCCCGGTTCCACCAGACCAGTACGGCTCGGGTCGGTACTCGATTTACTTCGTGGTCCCAAAGAAAGAAGGGTCTTTTCGCCCGATACTGGATCTGAAGCAGGTCAATCGCTGTCTCAGAGTACCTCACTTCCGGATGGAGACCCTACGTTCGGTCATAGCAGCCGTAAGGGACAGGGAGTTCCTTACGTCCCTGGATCTGACAGAAGCCTACTTGCACATACCAGTCAGAAAGTCCCATCAACAGTTCCTGAGATTCGCAGTGCCCAGAGGCCACTATCAATTCCAGGCTCTGCCCTTCGGTCTAGCTACGGCTCCAAGGACCTTTACCAAAGTGATGGTGGTAGTAGCGGCTTCCCTACGGAAAGAGGGAATACTAGTGCACCCTTACCTGGACGATTGGCTGATCCGGGCAAAGTCGGAAGAGGAGAGTCGCTCGGCAACGGCCAGAGTAGTCCAAGTTCTAGAGGAGCTGGGGTGGATCATCAATCGAGCAAAAAGCAGGATGACCCCCTCCCAGGAACTCAGATATCTCGGGGCAAGGTTCGACACCAACAAAGGCAGAGTGTTTCTGTCACGAACAAGATCAAGAGACCTAAGGCTTCTGGTCACGCAGTTTCTGCACAGAAGGAGCCCCTCAGCGTGGCATTATCTTCAGGTCCTGGGTACCATGGCGGCGGCTATAGAGGTAGTTCCATGGGCCAGGGCACACATGCGGCCTTTGCAGCGGGCCCTATTGCGGCGTTGGTCCCCTCAGCATCATCCTTTGTCAATGCAGTTACCCTGTGCTCCACGGACCAAGCAGGCACTTCAATGGTGGCGGTGCCCAAGAAATCTGGATCGCGGGATGCCTCTCGAACCTCCGCAGTGGTTACTGTTGACGACAGATGCCAGTCTGGCAGGCTGGGGTGCCCACTGCGAGGACCAGTTCGTCCAGGGTCGCTGGACTCCTTTGGAATCTCAATGGACCATCAACAGGCTGGAATTGCGGGCCGTCGTCCTAGCCCTCAAGGCTCTCGAGCCCTTAGTGCTGAAAAGAGCAATTCGCGTCCTCTCCGACAATGTCACAGCAGTGGCATACATCAACCACCAGGGCAGCACCAGCAGGTCCCGCCTTAGAGAAGGAGGCGGATGTCCTATTCCACTGGGCCGAGGTTCGGTTGGAAGCGCTCTCAGCTCAGCACGTGGCCGGCACGGACAATGTCACGGCAGATTACCTCAGCAGGTGCAAGATAGACCAAGGAGAGTGGGAGCTGGACCAGGGGACCTTCGACCAAATAGTTGCCCTTTGGGGTCTCCCGGTCATGGATCTCATGGCACGGTTCTCGTCCGCCAAGGTGGCCCGCTTCTTCAGTCAGAGGAGGGAAAGAATGTCCGAAGGACTGGATGCCCTGTCCCAGAAGTGGCCTTCGGAGGGGCTCCTCTATGTGTTCCCCCCCTGGGCTCTGATCGGAAAGGTCCTCCAGCGGGTGGAGGCTCACCGAGGATTGATAATTCTCATAGCCCCGGATTGGCCTCGCCGTCCCTGGTATGCGGACCTGGTGAGGTAACTTGTCGCCCAGCCTTGGCGGCTTCCCTACAAAAGGGACCTGCTGAGGCAAGGGCTGGTTCGGATGCCTCACGTGGATCGATTCTCGCTTACGGCCTGGCTATTGAAAGGGCGCGGCTCCTGAAGCGGGGCTATTCAGGAGTGGTAATCACGACGCTGTTGAAGGCAAAGAAGCGCTCAACCTGCCTTTCCTACGTGAGAGTTTGGCGCATCTTCGAAGCGTGGTGTGCGGAACACCGGAGGAATCCTCTTTCGGCCTCGGTCCCCGAGATCTTGGAATTCTTGCAAGCAGGATTTGACAAAGGTCTAGCGCCCAGTTCCCTACGGGTCCAGCTAGCTGCCATCGCTTGCTATAGAGGTAAGGTCCACGGCAAGTCCCTAGGGGCCCACACGGATGTGTCCAGGTTCCTAAGGGCGGTTAAGCGACTGCGTCCTCAACGGAGGTCGGTCATCCCCCCTTGGGATCTCAACCTAGTACTAAATGCCTTGATCGGGGAACCCTTTGAGCCGGTTAAGAGGGCCTCCTTAAAGGATCTAACCCTGAAGACAGTTTTTCTGGTCGCAATTTGTTCAGCTAGGCGGGTCTCAGAACTACAAGCGCTGTCTTCTCAGCCCCCCTTTCTATCTTTTCTCAAGGACAAGATTGCCTAAGATTATTTCCCCCTTTCATGTGAACCAGGTAGTTACTCTTCCGTCCTTTCCGGCCGAGAGGTTAGAAGGAAGGGATAGCAAGCTTCGCCTACTAGACGTCCAGAGGGCGTTGAAGCGTTACCTCTCCCGCACAGCCCCCTTCCGGAAATCAGAACGCCTGTTCATTCAGTTCGGAGGTCCACACAAGGGGGAGGCGGCGGCCAAGGCCTCCATCTCCAGGTGGATTAGAGAAGCTATTGCCTCCGCCTATATCCTGAAAGGGAAACAGGTGCCAGGGGGCCTGCGGGCGCACTCAACTCGGGCACAGGCTACCTCTTGGGCAGAATTCAGTCTAGTTCCCCCTCTGGATATTTGTAGGGCAGCGACTTGGTCCTCCCTGCATACCTTTACCAAGCATTACAGGCTGGACGTACAGAGTTCAGCGGACGCTCGGTTTGGTCTTGCGGTTCTTCAGTCCAGTATGTCGGACCCCACCCAGGGTTGAACTGCTTTGTTACATCCCAGAAGTGAAGGGACTGGACTGGAGTGACGATAAGGAAGAAGCAATTAGATCTTACCTGCTAATTGGTGTTCCTGAAGGAACGACAGTCCAGTCCCTGATCCCACCCGGGTTTTTTCCGCCAGCCGTTAAGGTCTATTAGTCAGGGGCGGAGCGGCGGACCGAGCATGAGGCAGGTGCTGTGGAGAGGTGTGAAAGTGAAGTACGGCTCGGACAGACGCAAGTTAACCACCTCCTTCCGTGATCCTTCCTCCTCTCCTACTCCTAATCCTTAAAAAAAAAAAAAAAAAAAGTTCAATTTGTTAGTTATACGTATTTTATGTAGGTCATTAATGGAAGTTCGTTAAGTCTGCTTTTTCATTCGATTACTGGAGCCTGGGGGTGGTCCTAGTGGTATTTATACCGCTCCATCCCCAAAAAGGTTGGGCTCAGCCTCCAAGCTGCTGGAAGGGTTGCGCAACCCAGAAGTGAAGGGACTGGACTGTCGTTCCTTCAGGAACACCAATTAGCAGGTAAGATCTAATTGCTTCTTTTCTTTGTGATTCCCCTCCATTTTTTGGGCTGGAATAGGGTATGGGGTTTTCTCATTGGGCATACACCATGTAGTTCTTCTAGTAGATTTTCTGTTTTTTGTTGAGTCAGCCTAGTTCCCATTTTTCTGTACAAGTGTTCTACTTGGAATTTATTGTAAAATAATAAATATAAAATAAAAAAAAAAGATATTTGTTTGAATGCATAGTTGGAAAATGAATTCCCCAGGTAGCGGTTGGCTGGGTGCTATGTATTTTCTCTAGTTAAGGGGTTAAGGCTGACCTGGAGCAATCTGGAGTGGTGGTTTCAACCCACACCATACGCCATGCATGAAACAAAGAAAGACTTTATGGGCAAAGGCCAAGGAGGACTCCACTGCTCAAAGACAGACATAAGAAGACATGCTTGATCTTTGCCCAAACCTACCTTGAGAAACCATAATCCTTCTGAGAAAATGTTCTGTGGACAGATGAAACCAAACGTGAGCTCTTTGGCAGTGCAGACCAGCAATACATTTACAGGCAAAGAAATGAAGCTTATAAGAAGAAAAAAACACCCATCCTACAGTTAAATATGGTGGAGGTTCCATAATATTGTGGGGTTGTTTTACTGCCTCAGGAACTGGAGGCCTGGAACATATTAAAGGAATCATTAAGTCAGAGGACTACCAAAGTATTTTGGAGCAAATTGTGCTACCTAGTATCAAAAAATTTAGTCCTAGGTCAAAGGCCATGGATCCTCCAACAGAACAGTGACCCAAAACATACATCCAAAAGTACAAAAGAATGATTAAAAAGGAACTAATGGGCTGTTTTTTAAACTGGCCAGCAATGAGTCCTGATCTCAATCCAATCGAGAACCTTTGAAAAGAGCTGAAATCTGCCATTGATAAAAGGAATCCTGGAAACATTCATGAGCTGGAATAAATGGCAGGTGAAGAGTAGGAGAAACTACCAGCAGACGGATGTACGAAACTTATAGATGGCTACAAGAAATGGTTGAAGGCTGTCATCACTGCCAAGGGTTATGCAACCAAATGTTAATGAAGGGTGCCATTAATTTTGTCCAGGTCATATTTTGTTTTTTCTCAGAAATTTCTACGTTTACATTGCATAGATATCTTTTTTTGTTGTTGTTGTATGACTTTGAACATACTATTAAAATATTATGATGACATACAGTTGGAATATTTCCAGTTATTTCTCAAGATATTGTACACAATATACCTAAAATGCAAGGATGCCAATAATGTTGACCACAACTGTATTATCCTTGATCTTACATGTGCCAAATTAAAATACTTAAACTCAGGCTGTCTTTCAAACATAGTGTGAAGTCCATTTAAATAGTATATAATCCAGTGCTTTTCAAACCTTTGCCCCCATTTTCAAACTTATAGCCCCATTTTAACAACTGAAAGTTCATGTGACCTTAGATAATGATGAAATCATAAAAGTAGGTCTTTGGCTTCCTTCCTCTCCCTCCACTCATCTAAAGCAGGAAAGTAGTAGTCAGCGCAGGGTCCCCTGTGTCAGTGTGTAGTGTGGGACTACAGACCCCAGTACTCAGCATGAGTTTCCAGTTTAACAGGAGAGAACAAGAGCCTGTGAATGTTCACTGGCTCACAGGCCACATGCTGACTGGTGACTGCCACTATTTAGCATTTTATTTATTTAACTAGGCTTATATACTGCTTTTCTACCAGTCAAAGCAGTGTACATTCAGGTACTGTATACATATTTTTCTCATGTCTCCGAAGGGCTCACAATCTCTGTTTTTTGTACCTGAGGCAACGGAGGGTTAAGTGGCTTGCCCAAGGTCACAAAGAGCACCTGCGGGACTAGAATCCTCAGTCCTTTCGGCCCAAGGTTGCCGTCCTCTAGCAGGATTCGAATCCCTAGCCCTTCAGCCCAAGGTAACTTGCCCCAGCCACTAGGCCACTCTTCCCTGTGACTTATGCCACTGTGGCATAGGTCACAGTGAAAGTCCAGAGAGAAGGGGAAATAGCCATGTTTCTGTGACCTCATTTGGGGTCCCGACACCAAGTTTGGAAACTGTTGATATACTGTTGTCCACCCAGCTAAAATTTGGAGCATGCACAACCATATGTTGTGGTGGCTTTTAAGAGATGAAACCTTAATAAATTGTATGGTGTATTTTGTCCGTTAGTCTGCTGTCATTGAAGAAATATGTCCTGTAAGTGTTTAGGCTACACCAGAAAGAGGAGCCTTTTGTTAGATATTACAACTGTGCAGTCTCTAAAATAATCCACTTCATAGTTCTGATTTTTTATTTATTTATTTATTTATTTATTTACAGTCTCTTTTATACCGCGCTATTCGGCATCAGTGCGGTTTACATACAACAACTTACACATCTCAATAGCTGATTCGTGAACAAGGTAATAGAACTTGGATAACAAGGGGTCAACTATGTACATCTGTATGGCAAAATAGGTATCACCTCGCTGGACGTAGTAGAAGCAGCAGCTGTTTGTGTTTGATATAATCATATCGACTTTGCTGTGGCCACAGTAAAAGAGTTGCTTTGAAAAGGTGACATGACATTCATTATGGTGCATTCGAAAAGTAAGTCCTTAGTGACTTTTGACATGTAGTAATCTAGTGTACTGTCTTAAAGATCTGTAACATTTTTGTGTCTCAAAATTTATGGATTTAAATTAGCAGCACTTCCTACTCAATTGTACAATTCAAAGGGGGCATTTTCAAAGCCATTTAGGTAGTTTGCAGACTTGCAAACTATCCAAATGGCGTTCTGCGGGATATTCAGCGGTAGTAATGCCGTGATGTTAGCTAGCTAGGGTTGGTGTGTTCCAGGGCGGATTGGAGGTGGTACCTGGGGATAACCAGGTAGTCGTAATTATTCAGCTGCTAGCCAGTTATTTAAAACGGTGAAAGTTAGACACTTGAAATGTTTGCTTAATTGGGTAGATGCCGAGTATCGCTGCTGCCTGGTTAGCTTTGGCACTATCTGGCCAATCTATATATGCAATGCCAGTGGCCAGATATGGCTCCACTATTGAATATAGGATTCATCAATACTAGATTGTACAGATGTAAATAGTTACCCAAGTTTGAACCAAGTTCGAGTACCTGTTAATTGTAAACACAGATCAACTAATTGAAATGTGTAAGTTTGTTGTTCCATGTAAACCGCACTGATGTGGAATAGCGTGGTATATAAGAGAATGTAAATAAATAAAATAAAAAAATATCCGGTTTTAGAGTTCAGCAGCAACGGCTAGCCATTGAATATTACTCCACCACTGCTGAATATTCCACATCCCTCAAATGTTTGGGGGTTATTAGGACAACCGCGCTGATGCCGAATAGTGCGGTATATAAGCAACTGTAATAATAATAATAATAATAAATAAAACCTTTTCCTGTAGCAAAAAGATCTGTGCACAGATACATTTTTCCCCCTAAGGAGGTTCCACTATTGAATAATTGCTTGTGTGCAATTGGAATATTGTTTTTCTTTTCTCTTTTAATTCTTCTGTTTTGTTAACTCCCATCAACCAAACACTAAACTCTGTGTAAAAACATCTTCCATATTGTCCTACTAGACAGTTCAGACAAGAGGGGCTGTGTTCCCCTTCCAGCAGATTGGTGGAGACAAAGAACCAATGAAAGCCCCAGGTTTCAGTGACGTCATCCCCATGCCTCTATTCGCCTCAGCCACCAGAGGCTGAGTATTTCTTTGTCTCCAGCAGATGATGAATGGATTTTCTCCTCTCTGAAGAAAATTTTTATAAAGGGTTCCAGGGGTGATCCTGGAAATTACAGACTGGTGAGCCTGACGTCAGTACCGGGAAAAATGGTAGAAACCATCATAAAGAACAAAATTACTGAACATGTAGATAGTCATGGTTTAATGGGAGACAGCAAACATGACTTTGGACAAGGAAGATCTTGTCTTACTAATCTGTTATACTTTTTTGAAGGTGTGAATAAACAGGTAGACAAAGCTGAGTCGGTTGATATAGTGTATCTGGACTTTCAGAAAGCCTTTGACAAGGTCCCTCATGAGAGACTTTTGGCAAAACTAAAAAGTCATGGGATAGGAGGCAGTGTACTATTGTTGTTCAGGAACTGGTTAAAAGATAGAAAGCAGAGGGTTAAATGGCCAATTTTCCCAATGGAGAAAGGTGAATAGTGGAATACCCCAGGGATCTGTGCTGGGTCTACTGCTTTTTAATATTCATAAATGACCTGGAAAAGGGAATAACGAGTGAGATTATCAAATTTGCAGATGACACCAAGCTATTTAAAGTTGTTAAAACCCATGAGGATTGTGGAAAATTGCAAGAGGATCTTGATAGATTGGAAGACTGGGCATCCAAATGGCAGATGAAATTTAATGTGGGGAAGTGCAAAGTTATGCACTTAGGAAAGAACAACCCAAACTATGGTTACACGATGCAAGGTTCCACATTAGGAACCACCACCCAGAAAAAACATTTATGCGTCATCATGGATAACATGTTAAAACCCTCCGCCCAGTGTGCAGCAGCGGCCAAGAGAGCAAATAGAATGCTAGGTATCATAAGGAAAGGAATGTAAAATAAAACAAAGGATATTATAATGCCTCTGTATCGTTCCATGGTGCGACTGCACCTTGAATATTGTGTGCAGTTTGGTCGTTGTATCTTAAAATGGATATAGCGTTATTAGAAAAGGTACAGAGAAGAGCCACCGAAATGGTAAAGGGGATGGAAGGGATACCCCTATGAATAGAGGCTAAAAAGGTTAGGGTTCTTTAACCTGGAAAAGAGTCGGCTGAGGGGAGATATTATAGAGATCTATAAATTAATGAATGGAGTGGAATGGGTAAACGTAGATCCATTGTTTACGTCATCAGAATATAGAAAGACTAGGGAACATGCAGTGAAGCTTATGACTAATAAAGAGAAAATATTTTTTCATTCAACATGTAACCAAACTCTGGAATTTGTTACCGGAGGATGTAGTAAAAGGTGTTAGTGTAGCTGGGTTTAAAAAAGGTTTGGATAAGTTCATGGAGGAAAGGTTCATAAGCCCTTATTAAAAGGGACCCGGGATATCACTGCTTGACCCAATACAAGCATTGAGGAACCTGTGTATTTTGGGGAAACTGCTAGGTACTTATGACCTAGATTGGTCACTGTTGGAAACAGGATATTGGTCTTGATGGACCTTGGTCTGACCCAGTATGGCATATCTTATGTTCTTATGAGAGAAAAAGTTTGATTAATTGCTCGTGAATGACCACCTTGAGGGTGACACACTCACTTGAGCCCGACGTGGGAGGATCCATTAGACTGTCATCTTTTCGGTAGCTAAAGGAGGAGAGAAAATTGATTCAGGTTCATGCTCTTATAAGTGCCTTTTGAGCAGCCAGAAATTGGAAGGATTTGGAAGGATCTGGAGGAGTGCAGCAGCGTCACACAACCTCAGCGCCCCCTCTCTCGTCATCCTTTCCCCCCCTGCTCTCTCTCGAAGATTGCAGAAGGCTCTCAGAGGGATCTGCCTGCCAGCCACCTTAAACGCAATGTTGCAAAGCCAGTAAAACAGTTTCAGGGGAGTAGAGCTAAGCCCGGCACAGATCCTCTGCCAGGTGCTCTAAGAGGGTGAGTACCAAGGCTTGACCTCATCATTATCCCCATTTCATCTGTGGGACGCAATTCAGGATGGACCACTAGTGGCTGTTGGCGCTGTATGGGGGGTTTTCTGCCTTTTTTTAATGCGTTGATAGTGTTTTTACTTATTTTGCACTTGGCGGTCGCACAGTCCTAGTGTGCATTCAGCCCAAGTGGCTCCAATGCATCTTCCATCCATAGTGCCTGTAACTCATGTTGAAATAAAAACACAGTTAATACATACCTTTTGGACTGCCGCAGTCTTAGCGCACGCCGTTGTGATACTTGCCTTAACTCTGTCTTCTTCCAGGAAACATTGTTTAACCTGTGGCAAGCGAGGTGCCTCATCTCCGGATTCTGGATTCTGTTCGTCTTGCATGGCAGCTTCAGAGTAATCCCCACCCTCTGTCGTGGGATGCAGTAAGTCCGGCCTTGCCTGCTTCAGGGCAGGAGGTGACAAATAACGCTTTGGATATGAATATCCAGCAGGCTGGATGCTTCAGCGACCTTACTGTGAGCTGTTCCTCGTCCTCTGGGATCTATGGTGACTGTGCCCCTTGATGTTGGGGGCTCATTTATGAGAGGAGAGCTTCCAGACTCTGGATTGTCCTCCCCAGAATTCTTTTCTTTCTTTGCAGCTGATCTGGTCCTTCGGGCATGGAAATTTGGACCCTGTGGCCTCTGGGTGCCCCCGGGTGCAGTCTCATGTAGGACAGACTAATAGTGGAAGCCCTCAGATTGCCTTTGGTTAAGCGACCCTGGGGAGATCTTGACTGTGGCTCAGATTCAGATGGGTCAGTACTGGGCTCTGATGTGGACGAAGTAGTACTCTCACCTTAAGATTGTGAAGAGGCTGGGTTGATCAGCTTATTCTGGGAGGAGGAGCTGGCGGTGTTGATTGCCAGGGTTTCATCCGCCTTGAACTTGATGGATGCTTCCAGCACTGAGCAGGAATCCAAAGGTGCACCCACTTCTTCAAGGGGTGTGGAAATCCACTACTGTCTTCCTGTTCCTGATGTTGGTGAAGATCAGTCTATGATGGTGGCAGCAGTCAGGTAGCTGAGTAAGGGCGTGCCGTTGGATAATTTCTCCTGGATCCTTCAGACGATGGATGCTAGTCTCTCGGACTGGGGAGCCCATTGCCAAGAATGTGTGGCCCAGGCCGTTGGAACCACAGGGAAGTGGTTTGGTCCATTAACTGTCTTGAGGTGAGGGTCATCAGATTGACTCTTCTGCACTTCCGGCCCCTGGTGAAAGGCCAGGTGGTTCGAATGTTTTTGGACAACACCACGGCAGTGGCTTATGTCTATTGACAAGGCAGCACGAGGAGTTCTGGTGTAGCTCTGAAAATGGCTCTCCTGTTGGCCTGGGTGGAGAAGAACCTCCTAGCCTTGTCGGCTCAGCACACTGTCGGAGTGGACATTGTGGAAGCGGACTTCCTCATTCATCACTCACTGGATCCTGGAGAGTGGTAGTTGAGTTAGGAGGCTTTTCAGTTGATTCTGTGCTGCTGGGGTTGCCCCAAAATGGATCTGATGGTGACCTGCTCTAGTGCCAAAGATTTGTCATTTCTTCAGTCTCCACACAGAGAAAGCCGTAGCCCAGCCTTGGCCAAATCAGCGCTTTTTGACATGTAGTAATCTAGTGTACTGTCTTAAAGATCAGTAAAAGTTTTGTGTCTGAACCTGCTGTCATGTTTCTGATGTGGCCCCTGGTAGGGCCTGTCATTTGGCATATAGAATGCCATCTGGGAAGAATTGCTCTGGTGGCGCCAGACTGGCCAAGGAGAGCATGGTTCGGAGACCTGTTGCAGCTCCTGTAGGTGCCGCCTAATTGGTTGCTTCCATCTCAGGGCCTATTGTAGCAGGGATCAGTCGCCCTGGAGTACCCAGTTCCCTTCTCGCTTAAGGCTTGGCTCTTGAAATGAGAGGGCTAATGCATAAGGACTAGTCTCTGGCAGTGGTCTTGACTGTACTTGGAGCCTGGCGGAAGTCTACAAAGCTAGCATATGTGCGGGTCTAGTGCCTCTTTGAGCAATGATGTGGCACTCGACAGTTGGCTCCTGAGGCGACCAAGGTGCCGTCTCTGTTGGTCTTCCTACAGGATAGCCTGGAGAAAGGCCTTTTCTTTAACTCCCTGAAGGTTCAGGTGGCTTCTTGGCCTGTTTCCAAGGTCCGATGGCTAATAAGTCGCTAGCCTTGTACCCAGATATCTCGTGGTTTCTCCAGAGGGTTCAGCCTCTGTATTTTCCCCTCTGGTCTGTGATCCCTTCCTGAGATCTATGTCTGGTGCTCAAGGCCCTCATGGCAGTGTCTTTTGAGCCATTGAAGCACGCTGCTTCAAAGGATTTGATGCTCCAGACTATCTTCATTGTTGCAGTTTGTTCCGCAAGGTGGATTTCCGAGCTACAGGATTTGTCTTGTCTAGATCCTTCTTTTTCTCTTTCAAAGGAGGCCATTTCCATTTGGCCTGTGCCTTCCTTCTTTCCTAAGGTGCTGTCTCCTTTTCATGTGAACCAGGTGGATCTGCCTGCCCTCCTCCTATATGGAGCAGTATCACGTGTGGGGAAGGATAAGGATCTTGCCTTGTGGATATCCGGAGAGTGCTTCTCCGTTACTTGGAGGTTATGAATTCCTTATGTAAGTCAGGCAATCTTTTCATGCTGTTTGCTGGCCCATACAAAAGTGATGCGGTGGCCAAGTCAACTTTGGGGAACTGGATTAAGGAGGCCATTGCCTCGGCGTATCTGTTATGGAACCAGCTGGTTCTGCAGGGTTTGCATGCCCATTCTACCCACGCACAAGCGTCCTCATGAGCAGAGCAGAGTTCGGTAACCCCTGCAGACATTTGTCAGGCAGCAACATGGACATCATTTTCCACTTTTGTCAAAAATTACTGCTTGGATGTCCATGTGCGGGCAGAGACAGCCTTTGGCTCAAGGATTGTGCGAGCTGCTGTGTCTTCATACCCAGTGGAGTTGTAGCTTTGGTACAAACCACTTGTCTGGACGGGTCTAGGAGGACGATATGGAAGGTGACATTTTACTTACTAGCTAATGTCTTTTCCTTGAGTTCTGCTAAACCAGTCCAGGGCCCGCCCCTGAAACTCTATTTGCTCTGTTCTTCTGCTGTGGTACCCTTGGGTCCAATTTGATTTTTATACTTGGCTCTGCAGATTCAGCTTCTACTGACAGCTTTCTGTTTATGCTATCTTTTACTTCCTGTTGCCCACAATTGAGGTTGTGTGAGACTTGCAATATTTCTCCCATATGCTTTGGGATGAGTACTGAGTGGAACTCTGGAGGCTGAGGCAAATAGAAGCATGGGAGTGATGTCATTGAAACCTGGTGTTTTTATTGGTTCTTTGTCTCCACCAATCTGCTGATATGGGAACACAATTCCATTTGTTTGAACTAGTCTAGCAGGACTCAAGGAAAGGACATTAAGTGGTAAGTAAAGTGCAACCTTATTGGTGGCAGATGGCAAGTAAAGTGTGAGGAAATTTAAAAACAAATTCACTGTCTTGATTTCAAGTCAGCTGCTTGAAAGATGCATATTTCTTTAAATTGAACAAATATAATGGCAGTGGTGTTTATCATGAACAGAAGTACAAGCAGACTTTACTGTTAAGAGTAGAAGACACTACTGCTTTAGAATCTTACCTGTTGTTGTGAAGCCCTTGAAGCTTCTCTTTTGATAATCTTTTGTGAAAAAAGACTGGTGGATGTGTATGAATTCATGAGTAACTGATATGTTTCTCTTCTTTTAATAGACTCTGTTAGAAACTTGCGGCAAAGCACTCTTGCTAAACGTTCAAATGCTTCATCTGGAACAAATACAAAAAAAACACCTACAAAGTCAGCTTCTGTTCAGAAAGAAGATTCCAAACAGCAAGACATATGCCCAAAGCCAAGTGATTCACCTAAAGAGGGAAAGGATGATTTTGCCCCAGAACATGAGAGAGAAGTTCAAGGGAGCAGCAAACTAACTGGGCAGATTGAACAGGAATCATCAATACTTTCAAATGAAACAACAAAATCTAGTTGTGAGGACATTATGGATGCGATAAAACTAGATGATAGAGCTCAAACTCTAATGCAAGGAAAAGTGGATGAAATATCTGATGAATTGAAAAGTTGTACTCTCATAGCAGATGATCATTCTTCCAATGAATTGCTTGACAGTCAAAATGAAACTGGTACAAAATTGCAGGATGTTGGTCCAACGCTTTTGCTTTCTGTTGATAGTGAAAATAATGAAGCAAAAGATGATATAGTTAACAGTGAAACGAATGAAACAGCACTATATAGAAGTCATCAAACCCAATCAGCAGAAGATAATGGTTGTAAAAGTAATGAAGTACAGCATACCCCTGAGGAAAATAACACTCAAAAGCTTGCAGAAATGGCTGTTTTGTCTGAGAAGAGCACATGCATGAATCAGATTGAAACTAAGAATATGCTTTTGTCTGGTCCTTTAGATAAAGAAACCAAAGGCAGCTTGAGTTTAGAAATGCCCACAGAACCTGCAGAGAACAGTGAAGTGTCAAAGGAATGTACAGAGACTTTCATAGACACTAAAGCTAAAGACGTAGATCTTACTGACAAGTGCTTAAACAGTTTGGATTTTGGTACAGTAGGTTCTCAAAATGCAAATGCTACTGGTGGTGAGCCTGAAACCACTGTGTCCGATAGCGGTATCGTTCATGAATGCCAGGAGCAGAAAGCACCTTCAGATATTGATAGCATTAAGAGGAAATTCCAGAGCACTTCAAAAATTGAAGAGAATCTCAGCAGACAAGGTCATACATTGTCAAAACGTCTGAAAAAAGTAAAGTCCAAAAAGAATACAGCAGGGTTACAGGCTCAGAAGAATCAGGCTAAAACTGGCCTAGAATTAACACTGTCAAAGCAAGACATGGGACAGACTACAATAAACTCTGTTAGTGTTAAAACGGTCCATATTTTACATAAACAGGCAGCAAGTATTAGACAAAGTGAAATGGAACACAAAGGTCCTTGTTTAGTTAGTGTTAAAAAAATGCACGGTACTAAAAATGTGAAGACTCAAAATTCTGGCCCACCAACTAAGGTTCTAAAGCAGAAAATGCATGCACTGAATAAAACTTCACAAACTCAAGCACATAAATCGTCTGCACATCATTTGGATGAGAAATTGCAGAGTCAGCATGGGGGTCCAAAAGAAATTCATCATTCTATGTCATGGCATAGGCATTCTCAGTCTGGTTATTTGGAACATTCCAACCAGAAACAGCTGCAAAAACATCAGATTGTGACATCAAAATCAAGTAATCAAGTCAAGGAAGAAGGAGTGCATAAAGATCCCCAAGGTTTAGAAAATTTGAAGGACGATGAGAAGCTTAAAATGAAAAGGCCTGATAAGAGTCTTCAGCCTCGTCAGAGAAGAAGCAGTAAAAGCATTTCACTTGATGAACCTCCCTTATTCATTCCAGATAACATAGCTACAGTGAAAAAGGAAGGTTTAGAGCACCACTTGATAGGGGATAGCAAAAATGTGTGGGCTTCTAGCAAGCATTGTGGATTTTGCAAAACACCGCATGGAAATAGGTATGTATATGTGTGTGTGTGTGTATGTATGTATGTATGTATGTATGTATGTATGTATGTGTGTGTATATATATATATATATATATTTTTTTTTTTTGCTTTGTACAGTAAGATACTGTGTCTGATAAGTTATAATCTCCAGGAACAAGCAGGAATGTAGTCTTCATATATGGGAGACATTGGGTACCGACGGAGCCCGCGTTGGAAGCTCCCCAGCTACCAATAGAAAAACCTTTGGGAGCAGTCCACTGCGCCTGTGCTGGTGCCTTTCCGTTCTTCCAACGTACTCTCCTCAGTTGTTCTTTTTCCGCGGAGCCGACAGGACTTCTCCCTGTTACTGCTGAAGAATCATCACATACCTTCCTTTTCAACTTTACTTCAGTATCAAACGATACTACCTTTGCCTTTTTCTTTCTTCTATTTTTCGCATAGAAAAAAATATAAAAAAAGTATTTTTCCCTTAGGATCTCATGTCCTGTGGGCCTTGCCCACCCCTTTCCAATCATGGAAAAGCCCACTAGCAGCTTCAAAAAATGCACAAAATGTTCAAGCACCATATCGATCACTGATAAACATGATTGGTGCCTTAAATGCCTCGGTCCCAACCACATTCCTCAGGAGTGCATCCTATGCAAGCAAATGACCAAGAGGGGCCTGGGGAACCAGGCCAAGAAGTTTTCGGGGAGCTTTTTCCTTCGGACACAGTATCGTTAGCTTTGACTTCTTCAAGGGCATCATCGGGCTTTCACACTAATAAACACTCCAAGGAGTCCAGACATGAGGAGAAGAAATCATAGAAGCCGCCTTCTCTGTCTCGTCCTCAAAAAGATAAGTCCAGACCCTGGGAAACCTCGGAGACTCCGAAGGAACTCAATCATAAGTCCAAGGATTCATCCTGTAAGCTTCAGGAATCAAGAGAATGTTCCCGTTCACACCAAGAATCATCCAGAACTTTGTCAAATTCAAGCCATAGGTCCAAGTATCCCCGGCTGGAGGACTTGTCCTCCAAAGCCCCAGTGGGGATTCGGGAGGTACCCGGGCCCTTGGCCTCTGCGGAACCCCCGATGCTGTGCACTGGTACGGTGGCACCCAGCTCCATTTTGTCCATGGACCAGACACAGGCTCCATCCTTGGACCAGCAGATGCTGTCCTTGGAAAGGACCTTAGCAGCTCTTCTGGCGGCATCAGTGCTACTGACACAGACAGCCCTGGAGAATCAGTTAGTGGCACCGTCCTCGATCCTTCAACAGCCATGCCTGATGGTACCATCGACATCGAGGCAGAGGCCTCGGGACACAGAGACTTTGGTTCCGGTACCGATACCTCCACCGTCCACGGATCCCTTCTGGGCGGTGCAGGGCTTTGACCCCGATGACATTGAGAGGCATTGATGTGACACTTGGTATCAGCACTACTGATACTCACCAGAGTCCGATACCGATATAGCCGATTCTGATCACCAGTTGCTGGACTCCGATGACCTTCGAGACTTCGCTTTGGACCCTCGCCACAATCGACTAATACACGCAGAAAATCCCCCTCCTGAGGACATGTCCTTTCAGGAATTAATCGGGGACATGGTGGTGGGCCTCTCAATCCAGGCAGCATCGGAACTGGAACCAAGGGTGGAGGAACTGGAGATTCTCCAGTATCCAGTGGCACCGAAAAGCTATCCTACTGCTGCATCAAATTCTGCACAATTTGATGCTGCAAATGTGGGAGACTCCTCTTACCATCTCCCCTATAAGTCATCGATTGGATACTATGTACCAAGTACCCGACTGCCCCAGCCTTCAAAAATCGCGGCTTCCTCACCATTTCATTGTGGTGGAATCGGCGATGCATCGGATAAAGAGTGAGAAGAACCATGCTTCGATTCCTCCAGGCCATGAATCAAGGAACCTTGATTCCTTTGTTCGGCGCTCTTTTCAGGCATCGTTGCTAGCTAGTAGAATTAATTCCTACATCCTCTACATGGGGATGTTCCTGAAAGAACAGAACAAGTACTGGGAACGATTCCTCCCTTTCCTCCTGGAGGAAAAACGACCAGCATTCCAGGCTGTCCTCTCCCTTAGTCAGAATGTATCAAAATTTGTCAACAGAACCGTCTTTGATGCTTTTGAGTCATCCAGCAGAGCATCTTCTATAGCTATAGAGACAAGACGTCTGGCTTGGCTTCATGCCTCAGATTTTGAACAGTGGGTCCAAGATAAGCTTGGCAATATCCCCTACATGGGTGAAATCCTATTCAGTAAGAACTGGCAGGAGAAGGCAGGGGAACTAGAGACCGATGATAACACCCTCAAATGGCTCTCTAGGAAGACATCTGACCCCTCCAAAAAGAAGGCACCACCTAAAAAAAAGCCTTCTACTCTAAGAAGAGAAGGTTTTTACCCTTCTTACCCTCAGGCAGCTTACCACCCGCAAAAAAAGCAGCAGGATGCCAGGAAGCCCAGACTCACTAAGAGACAACCTCAAACTCAACCAACTTCGGCTACGTCGAGTTTTTGACTTCCAGATAGGGAACATAGCCAGTCCCCAACAGACTTTGCAGGATCAGAAACCCATTCCAGGAAGGCTCTCGCTGTTCAGTCAGAGATGGCATACCATCACCACAGAAAACTGGACTCTCACCATTATACAGAAAGGGTATCAGCTCAACTTTCGAGAGCTTCCCCCTCACTATTTCAGAGGGGACCATCCTTCCTCTCCCCTGGAGGGCTCCCTCCAGCAAGAAATAAACACTCTCCTTGCACAAGGAGCCTTAGAACCAGTTCCTCTTCAGGAACGGTTCAAAGGCTTCTACTCCCCCTACTTCCTCATTCCAAAGAAGTCAGGAGGCCACAGGCCCATTCTGGACCTCAGAAATCTAATCAAATACCTGGTAAAAGAAAAATGCAAAATAATTTCCCTGGGGACTCTTCTTCCCTACCTTCAAGAAAACTACTGTTTTTGTTCCCTAGACCTCAAAGAGGCCTATGCACATATCCTGATACACCCAAGCCACAGGCAGTATCTCAGGTTCACATGTCAAGGAACTCATTATCAATACAGGGTTCTCCCCTTTGGCCTGGCATCTGCTCCAAGAGTTGTCACAAATGCATGGCCGTAGTGGCAGCTTATCTTGGAAAACATAAGATCTATGTTTTCCCCCAATTGGATGACTGACTGATAAAGGCAGACTCTACTGGAGAACTCTGCTCGTCTCAACAAAAGACTCAAATTCTTCTGCAATCCCTCAGGTTCGTCATAAACCTTTCAAAGTTGCACCTCATTCCAGTGCAGAGGTTGGAATTCATAGGTGCCATCCTGGACACCAAGCAGTGCAAAGCGTTTCTCCCAGTGGACCGCATGAACTGCTTGATACAACTGGCCACGAGCATGCGACAAAGCCAAGAGGCGTCAGCACACTGCTTACTAACACTACTAGGCCACATGGCCTCCACAGTACATGTAGTCCCATATGCCAGACTCCACATGCGTCAGATGCAGTGGACTCTTTCAATCCAATGGACTCAAGCCACAGGGAGCCTACAGGATCTGATCCAAATAACATCTCCCATGGCCAACTCCCTCCAGTAGTGGTGCATCCTAGAAAATCTACTGGCAAGGTCACCTTTTCAGATGCTCCAGCCACAGCATATGCTGATGACTGATGCTTCCAAACAGGGTTGGGGAGCACACATGGACTCTCTCCACACACAGGGCCTCTGGTCAGCACAAGAGTTC
The DNA here is from genome assembly GCA_033557465.1 of Ichthyophis bannanicus. Taxonomy (NCBI): domain Eukaryota; kingdom Metazoa; phylum Chordata; class Amphibia; order Gymnophiona; family Ichthyophiidae; genus Ichthyophis; species Ichthyophis bannanicus. The sequence goes on from CM066033.1 coordinate 1,190,749,898, forward strand.
CAACTACAGATAAACCTTTTGGTGCTTTGAGCAATCACAAAAGCTCTCCAAGTTTTTCATCATCAACTCTCCAATAGTCCAGTCTTCATACGGACGGACAATCAGGTGGAAATATTTTATGTCGTCAAACAAGGGGGAACAGGCTCTCTCCCTCTGTGTCAAGAAGCCTGCAAACTTTGGGACTTCGCCATCCAACGCCACATGAACCTATGTACAGTTTACATTCCAGGAGAGAGCAACCTCCTTGCAGGCTACTTGAGTCGCATCCTGCAACCCCACAAATAGTCTTTCGATCTGACAACGGTAACAGAGTTGTTCCACCTCTGGGGAACTCCATGGATAGATCTCTCTGCCACTCCGCAGAACTCCAAGCTTCCCCGGTTCTGCTCCAAAATACCATCCATACTTAGTCTGGCATCGGATGCATTCATGATCCATTTGGGTCGGGGATTCCTGTATGCCTTTCCCCCCCATCCCCCTAATCTCGAAGACGCTCTTCAAACTGAGAGCAAACAGGGGCTCCATGATAAGTATAACCCCACATTGGCCTCGCCAACCATGGTTTTCCCTCCTTCTACATATGGCACAAACCTGACCAATCCTACTGGCATCCAGGCCAGGTCTCCTCTCACAAGACAACGAAGCACTCCTCCACCCCAATCTCCGAGCCCTTCGTTTAACAGCATGGCTCCTGAGACCATAGTTCTTCAGCATCTTCCACTATCTACGGAAGTAAAGGACATCCCCTTTACCTTCAGAAAACCCTCCACCAGAAGGGCTTATTCCTACAAGTGGCAACGATATGCTACATAGTGCTCTCAAAATGCTCACAATCCATTCAAAGCATCAGTTCCAACGCTGTTACACTACCTCTATCATTTATCCTCACTTGGACTTAAATCAGACTCTGTCCGAGTACACCTTTAGTGCTATTTCAGCTTTTTACAACCCTGTTGATGGCAAGCCCATCTCAACAGCTCCTCTATGGCACGATTCATGAGAGGTTAACGCCTCACCAAGCTGCCTATTCTCCCGCGGCCAGTGGCAAGAGATTTCAACGTGGTGCTAGCCAAACTCCTCAAACCACCCTTTGAGTCATTAGCAACCACGCATCTTCGCTATTTATTGTGGAAGGTGCTCTTCCTCATTGCCCTGACCTCAGCCAGGCGCGTCGGCGATCTGCAAGCCTTGGTGGCTCATGCCCCTTCCACGCATTTTCACCACGACAAAGTAGTCCTACGGACACACTTCCACTTTCAACCGAAAGTGGTCACCCCTTTTCGTATTAATCAATCTGTCATCCTCTCAGTCTTATTTATTTATTTATCTTTCTTATATACCGCGCTCTTCTGTATCAGTGCGGTTTGCATCAAAACATAACTGTCCAACACAGGTGGTCTGCACTGGATTTACAATATAACTTGGGTATATGTACAGGTAATAACAGGGTAACTATATACAGCTATATACAGGTAACTTACAGCATACGTTTGGAAATGATTCAATTGTGTCCTATCGGCTCAGCTGCGTATTGGCTGATAGTAGGGTGATAAGAGATACTATTTGTCAGGAGGATCCGTGTCCGGCATGCTTGGTTTCAATCTTACGTGGATGTTACTCACGGGTTGTTTGTGGGTCACTGGGCGTGGCTTGCTGTGAGGAGTGGCCCTGGTCAGTATAGTACTGTAGGAAGAGATGATTAAGTGCCTTTCTAAACTGGGAGATGACCTTGATAGCCCTGATAGCGGGGGGAAGGGCATTCCAGCAGGTAGGTGCATATAGTGAAAAAGCCCTGGATCTTGCTGCTTGTGAGCATTTTGTTATCTGCCTTGGTAGGATCAAAGTATTTATAGCGGCTGATCTTCTCGTTCTATTAGGGGGTGTCATCTGGATAAGATCTATGATTGATGTAGAGGAGCAGTTGTTAATGGCTTTAAATGTAAGTATAAGCACCTTAAATGTTATCCTGCTTTGGACCGGAAGCCAGTGCAGTTGTTTTAATATTGGTGTTATATGTTCCTTCCTTGGTGCCCCTTGCAGAATTCTGGCGGCTGCATTCATGGCTAGTTGCAGCGGGGTTATGGTGGCTTTTGGAAGGCCGTGTAATATGGCGTTCGCGTAATCAAGATGTGGGGTTACAAGAGCTTGGTAGACAGATCGAAAATCTTCAGGTTCCAGGAGCAGTCTCAGGTGACGAAGTGTTCTAATCTTGTTGTAAACTGCTTTTACCATATTGCTTATCTGGTCCTTCATATTGAGCTGTTGGTCTTCTTTCCACGGCCGCACGCCTCCCGTGCAGAAGCGACTCTGCATACCCTCAACTGCAAGAGGGCTCTGGCCTTCTACCTCCAGAGAACACAAAACCTCAGGAAAACCTCTCAGCTTTTGGTGTCCTTTGACCCGGCACACCTGGGTCTCCCATTGACCAAACGTGCCCTGTCACGATGGATAGCAGCCTGCATATCTTTCTCCTGTGACAAAGCAGGACTTTCCCTCGACGGACATGTCACTGCTCACAATGTCCGGGTTATGTCAGTCTCTGTGACCAACTTCGCATAGTATCCATTACTGAGATTTGCTGAACTGCTACATGGTCCTCCATCCATACCTTTGCGGCCCACTACTGCTTGGACAAGAACTCCTGCCGGGATATGGCCTTTGGCCAGGCGGTCCTTCAGCATCTCTTTGGGATGTAGATACAACTCCTACCCCCCACCCACTCTGACCAGATCTCCGTGACGGGAAAGTCGAGGTCAATGACCTTGTCTGAAGTTAACTATGTCCTCTGAGATCTGAGAGCTAGGGAGTCCCATATATGAAGACTACATTCCTGCTTGTTCCTGGATCCACACTGGCTCACCTCAGTACCTCTCTAACCTGGTACATCTCCACACTTCCCACCATATGCTCCAGCACCTTTACGTTAACCGTATGTTTCTCCCCTCCCTCTCCCTTGCACATTTTGAATCCACCTGAAACTCTGCCTTAAGAACATAAGAACATAAGATATGCCATACTGGGTCAGACCAAGGTTCATCAAGCCCAGTATTCTGTTTCCAACAGTGGCCAATCTAGGTCATATGTACCTAGCAGTTTCCCCAAGAGACACAAGTTCCACAATGCTTGTACTGGGTCAAGCATTGATGTCTTCGGTCACTTCTTAATAATGGTTTATGGATCTTTCCTCCAGGAGCTTGTCCAAACCTTTTTTAAACCCAGCTACACTAACAGCCTTTACTACATCCTCCGGTAACAAATTCCAGAGTTTGATTACACGTTGAGTGAAAAAATATTTTCTTTTATTAGTCTTAAATAGTTTACCCTGTAGCTTCATTGCATGTCCCCTAGTCTTTCTATATTCTGATAACGTAAACAATCGATCTACGTTTACCCGTTCCACTCCGTTCATTAATTTATAGACTTCTATCATATCTCCCCTCAGCCGTCTCTTTTCCAGGTTAAAGAGCCCTAACCTTTTTAGCCTTTCTTCATAGGAGTATCCTTCCATCCCCTTTACCATTTTGGTGGCTCTTCTCTGTACCTTTTCTAAAATCGCTATATCCTTTTTAAGATACGGCGACCAGAACTGCACACAATATTCAAGGTGCGGTCTCACCATGGAACGATATAGAGGCATTATAATATCTTTTATTTTATTTTCCATTCCTTTCCTTATCATACCTAGCATTCTATTTGCTCTCTTGGCCGCCGCTGCACACTGGGCCGAGGGTTTTAACATGGTATCCACAGTGACGCCTAAATCTTTTTCCTGGGTGGTGGTGCCTTTTTCTTCCTTCGCCCTAAACTCTGGAACCTCCCCCCGACCTTCGGCTGAAACTCTTTTAATAAGTTTAAGTCCCTGCTTAAGACCCACCTCTTGTGCTCCGCTTTTAATCTTCCTACCCACCCTGCTCCCAGCTGAGGCATCTCTTCCCCATTTCTCTCTAGCGCCTCTTCTCTTTTTGTCATCTTCTCCTTTTGCTCTCTTTGGTTCTCCTCTTTCCTGTCTGATTATGGCGTGGGGTTCCTTTTCTTTTCTGGCAGTCTGCTTTGAACCATTGTAAACCGCTCTGATGTTTTTTTTTTTCGTAGAGCGGTATATCAAGAATCTAAATAAAGATAAAGATAGCGTAGTTCCTTATCGTTCCTCCAGTTTAGTCCTCAACCTCTGGGTAGTGTACCTCCTCCTGCAGCTTGGAGACTGGGCATATCAAAGTCGTGACATCACCGGATATAGCCCGCTGGTATCTCCCATCAGCCCCAGTGTGTCCAGTCTCCATGCAGTAGGAAGACGTAGTGAGCCTAGGTGCTGGGCTCACTGGATAAATAGATAAGGGGCAGTTTAGTCAGGGGCTAGAAACAAGGTTTTTAAACTTTCAATTCTAATTGGATAATTTTCAATTAACCATCAATTTAATTTCAGAATTTTTATTTGATTCCTTTAAGTTTCTTTACTGGGTGATGTTCCTTTAAAAAAAAAAAAAAAAAAAAGCCTCAGGCTAAACTCTTCTCCCTTTCTACCGCGCCGAGCCAGATAAGTTTCCGGGATCTCTGCCCCTAGACGGCATGGGGGAGAGCTCCTCGGAGGACGCCTGCGCTCATGTGCTTCGGAGGAGCGCCTGATCGCTGGCTTAAGGAAGACCCCTTATTTCGGCAGGGCTGCCCTCGCCGCGGACGTCGCTCGCAGCAGTGCTGAGCGACGTCACGGCTGGAAGGGCTGTGCTGTTTTCACAGTAAGGTCAGTTTGCTTCTTCGTTCGACGGCGCAGAGGAACAGAAGCTTGCTTTGGCGTTGAAGCTTCAGTTAGTCTTTTGGCGCCAAAAGCTTCTGACACGATGCGTGGCCATTTTGTGCATGCATTTCCACTGTGTGTCGGCTAAGCACGCCGGTTCGCATTGCGGAGTGCGCCAGGACTCTGTCTTGAGCCAAGTGCCTTAATTTACTTTAATTTAGTTTACTTTGATTTACTTTAATTTAGTTACTTCATGTGTGTTTTTCTTAATTTCATTTCGGGGGGGGGGGGGGGTCTCTGTTTCAGTATAATGGGAATTTCCTGTGAGAATACTTCTTGTGCTTCAGTTTGCTTTTTTTTCCCCCCCAGGGAAAATGCAATTTAACGGGGTCAGCAGTGTCATTGGCGGTGTTCCCCGCACGTGTCAGTGCTGCAAGGAAGCCGCGCCTGTGCTTTTATTTCTGTTGGCCCCTTATGGAAGAGGGCCTGTATTTCTTTATTTCTTTAGGGTCATTATGTGTTGGCCTTTCAATGGCTAAATTGGAAGGCCTTGGTCTCTAGGATTTGCCTTAGTGGCGGAGCACTTGCAGATATAAATGACCTGGATCTGCGGCTGTTAGGCGCGGCAGTGGAGATGACGGGTGCCTTTTTCCCACGTGTGGGCCATGGCGCGGATAGGCCACGCTTTGACAGCGTTTTTATTTTCTTTTAGCCACTTAGGGCAGACTTTGCTTATTTATTTATTTTCCTTAAATTGCTAACTTTAAAGGCTAAGTTTGAAGTGTGTAAAGAGGTTAGTGTCCGTGTCTTTCGGCTCCACATGGACAGCAGATAAGTTTAGCACCAATTTGGCTTATCTAAGAGCTTGCCTGCAAACTAGCTAATTTCGGCCATTCAGTGGGAACTGAGGTCATTTTTGGTTTTCAACTTCTAAACGTTATAAGCCAGAATCGTTTCTACTTCTTTAGGGGTAGAGGATTGGGAATGCTCAGCAAATTGGGTCTCTATTTGCTTGGCTCGAACCAGGTCAATGGCCTTGAATAAGTTGGCGATTCTGTGGGGGCGCTGTGTGCCTTCCACATAAATACTTGTATTGATTCATGCAGTCTATAAGTAGGACAGTAATTTCTTCCATGTGCAGACACATTTTTTGACTTTCCTTGCATAGACTAGGCATATTTTGCTGATGCCGGATCATTCACAAGGGGGAGATTTGGGGACATGTAGAGGAAGCTAGTAGATTGGAGTATAGGATTTAAAAAAACCCCCAAAAGCACACTATCTCCAGGAACAAGCAGGAATGAGTCCTCACATATGGGTACGTCGGAACCGACGGAGCCTGCGCGGGAAAGCTCCCCAGCTTCCCAGAAAGGAAGCTTTTGGGGCCTCCCACAGCGCATGCGCGCTGCCTTCCCGCCTTCCTGACCACTCTCTTCAGTTCTTCTTTTTCCGCGGAGCCAGCAGGTCGTGTTCCTGTCACCGCTGAAGAAATTGTTATTTTAATTTGTTTCTTTGACCGCGTGTCTGCCTTCCCCGATTCCGGACCGGTACTGCCGGTCGTTTTTTCGTTTATTTAAAAAAAAAATAATAATAATTACTTTCTCTTCACTTGGTGTATTTTTTCTGTGAGGCCTCTAGGCCTTCTCAGGTCTCCCTCATGGAAAAACCAGCTTCTGGTTTTAAAAAATGCACTAAGTGTACCGGTACTATTTCAGTTACAGATACCCATGAGTGGTGTCTTAAATGTTTGGGGCCTGACCATTCCATTCCGGATTGTCCATCCTGCTCTCTGATGTCCAAAAGGGGCTTACAGAACAGAGCAGCTAAGTTTCATATGCTGTTTTCTACCGATACTCCAGCATCAACATCCTCCAGGTCTTCTTCTCCTGATGGATCTCAGGTAACCAAACATTCTTCAGGCAAGTCCTCAAAAGGCAAATCTCCCTCTAAGCAGCGAGAGGCCCTTACATTTGACCCTGAGGACCCTGCCCCAGCCAAACAACCCTGGCGGGAAGCTCCGGCTTCCAAAGCTCCTCCTATGGGGTTACAGGTAGACATCGATGGCACGGCCTCGACCGATCTCCTGTTAGACTGCTCTGGGGTACCGGCTAACACCGGTACCGACTTCCAGGCAGTTGTGGCGACTATGGGTACTACGGTACAATCCATGCAGCAGGCCTTACTGGCTTTCATTAATGCTGCACCGCCATCGGTACCGTGACAATCCGTTCCGACTCCGATTCTGGTACCGCAACCGATACCGGTACCCAGGGCATCTACTTCCAGTAGCATGCCGGTTCCGGTCTCCGGTTCCGGAGCTTTCTTCGATACCGCTCCGATTCCCGGTACCCCCGATGTCGATACCGATCGGTACGCGTATCGATCTCTGGAAGCAAATAGACGATACTTTGAATCCTCTGAAGATTCTGATACATCAGATGATTCTGCTGACGTCTCTTTTACTCTTCCTGAGGAGCCCTCTTCTCCAAAAAGGAGAATGTCTCCTCCAGAGGATTTGTCCTTTCAAGACTTCATCATTGAAGTAGCTAAAGGACTCTCCATATCTGTATCCTCTGAAAAGGAACCTAGAGCAAAAAAATTGGATATTTTAGGATACTCTAAGGTTCCCAAAGAGGCAGCCACCTTACCCATACATGAAATTCTTCAAGAACACATGATGGACTTGTGGGAGGCTCCTCTCACCCTATCTCCACATTCTCGACGTTTGGACACCATGTATTGGGTCCCTCCTTCTCCTGGTTTTCAAAAGACTCAGCTTCCTCACCACTCTATTGTGGTGAAGTCTGCTATGAAAAAGATAAAGAGTACCAAAAGGCACTCTTCTACCCCTCCAGGAAGAGAATGTAGGACTCTGGATGCTTTTGGGAGAAAAATCTTCCAAGCTAGCATGCTTATTGCCAGAATCAATTCATACAGCCTCTATATGGGCATGTTTTTGAAAGAGATTGCATTAAAGATACGTCAGTTTCTCCCCTTTATCCCAGAGGATAAGCAAGAGGAGTTCCTTCTTTTGCTAAAGCAAACTCAAGATGTTTCGAAGTTCTCAAACAGAGCAGCCTTTGACTCTTTTGAGGGGGCAAGCAGAGCCTCTGGCATTGCCATAGCTGCTCGCAGACTGGCTTGGCTCCAGGCCTCTGATTTGGAACCCTGGGTACAAGAAGGCTTGGGCAATCTGCCCTGTACAGGTGAAAATCTGTTTGGCAAGGAGTGGCAAATCAAAGCCACTCAAATGGAAGCAGAGAATGCTGCTTTAGATAGACTTTCTAAGTCTACCTCTACCCCTGCCAAGAAAAAACCTTTTAAGAAACCTTTCTATAAAAAGACCAGATTTTCCACAAATACTGGCCAGCAATCTTCCCAAGTTCGCTTTGCTCCTAAGTGTCAGCAAACTAAACAGGCCAGAACAAAGTCTACAGGGGCTGCTACAATCCAGCAGTCCCAACCCCCTCAGGGTTTTTGACTTAATTCTAGAGAACTTAACCTTTCTGGCTCTGCAACAACCAGAACCTCTCACCATTCCAGGAATGTTAGCTCATTTTGCTCCTAGATGGGAGCAAATCACATCAGAACCGTGGACCCTCTCTATCATCAAAGAGGGCTACAAACTACATTTCTCCAGCCTTCCTCCCCATTTCATGGTGAGACAATTCAATTCTCCCCCTTCTCTCCTGTACCTGTTGGGCCAGGAGGTGACCACTCTTCTCGCCCAAAAGGCAATAGAAGAGGTTCCTCTTCCTCAACAAGGGTCAGGTTTTTACTCCCCTTATTTTCTCATTCCCAAGAAAACAGGGGGGTACAGACCCATTCTGGATCTCAGAGAATTGAACAAATTCCTATATAAGGAGAAATTCAAGATGCTTTCTCTAGGCACTCTCCTTCCATACCTACAGAGTCAGGACTGGCTTTGTTCTCTAGATCTCAAGGATGCGTGTACACATATACTCATCCATCCATCCCACAGAAAATTCCTACGGTTTCTGTTCCAGGGAAAACATTTCCAATACAGAGTCCTTCCCTTCGGTCTAGCCTCTGCTCCAAGAGTATTTACCAAATGCATGGCAATAGTAGCTGCATTTCTACGCACTCTGGGAATCTTTGTCTTCCCATACCTGGACGACTGGCTCATCCGAGCTCCATCTCAGTCCGAGGCTCAGACTTCCCTGGACCACACTGACGCATACTGCAGTATCTGGGACTTGTCATCAATCTGCCAAAGTCTCAACTCACCCCTACTCAGTCCCTAGAATTCATAGGGGCCTGGCTAGATACCACCACTGCAAGGGCCTATCTTCCTCAGGCCCGTTGCCACCGTCTAGTGCACTTGGCCTCTCAAGTTCAGTCCAAAAGCCACTTGACGGCCAGGGAGATGCTACAACTGCTAGGCCACATGGCATCCACAGTTCATGTGGTGCCTTATGCACGCCTACATATGAGAGCAGCTCAATGGACTCTGTCCACCCAGTGGACACAAGCCTCAGGAGCTCTCCCAGACCAAATAGCAACCTCAAAACGTCTTTTTTGGTCTCTCCAATGGTGGATATCCACTCAAAATCTGTTGTTGGGGGCCCCCTTCCAACCTTTGTTACCCCAAGCAACTCTCACTACAGATGCCTCCCAAGCAGGTTGGGGAGCTCATCTCCAAGACCTCTCCACTCAGGGCACTTGGTCTCCACAGGAGACCACCCTTCATATCAACCTTTTGGAGCTGCGAGCAATTTTCCTTGCTCTCAAGGTCTTTCATACCCTCCTCATCAACATGACAGTTCTTGTTCATACCGACAATCAAGTAGCCATGTTCTACATAAATAAACAAGGAGGGACTGGCTCTCTGTCGCTTTGCAACGAAGCTCTAAAACTGTGGGCCTTCGCCAGAGAGCATCGGGTCCATCTCCTGGCAGTGTACCTCCCAGGAATCCAAAACTCTTGGGCAGACAGACTCAGTCGAGTTCTGGTTCCACACGAATGGTCCCTGCACATGGATCAGGTACTCAGAATCTTTCAGGAATGGGGAACCCCGGACATAGACCTCTTTGCAAGTCCGTACAATGCCAGACTTCCCCGGTTCTGTTCCAGGATTCCGTGTCAGGGAGCTCAGGCCAAGGATGCCTTCCTCCTTCATTGGGGTCAGGCCTTCCTATATGCCTTTCCACCCATTCCCTTGATTCCCAAGACTCTATTGAAACTTCAGAGGGATCAAGGATCTATGATCCTCATAGCTCCACGCTGGCCATGCCAAGTGTGGTACCCTCTACTTCTACATCTCTCCCAGGCACCCTCCCTGGATCTGGGAGCTGCTCCAGACCTTCTGTCTCAAGAGGCGGGGACTTTGTGGCACCCAAACCCCAAGTCCCTTCACCTCAGAGCTTGGTTACTGAAGGCCTAGACCTTCAAGACTTGAATCTTTCTCAACAGGTGAAGGATGTCCTCCATGCATCCAGGAAACCTTCCACCAGGCGTTCTTATGCTTTTAAATGGAAAAGATTTTCAATTTGGTGTGCTGACAAAGGTCTTAACCCTCTAGCACTACCTTTGAATTCTTTACTCGAATATCTCCTGCATCTTTCCAATGCAGGACTTAAAACCAATTCTGTAAGGGTCCATTTGAGTGCTATTGCAGCATCTCTTCAGCCTATCAATGGACAATCTGTTTCCTCTCATCCTCTTATTGCAAGATTCATGAGAGGTCTATCTTTAACTAAGCCTCCCATTCGGCCTCCTCCAGTGGCATGGGACTTAAACATGGTTCTTGGTCAGCTTATGAAGCCACCCTTTGAACCGTTAGCCACTACCTCCTTGAAATTCCTTTCCTGGAAAGTCATTTTCCTTATTGCAATCACTTGTGCTCGCCGCATCAGTGAACTGCAGGCTTTAGTGGCTAATCCACCTTATATAAGGTTCCATCATGATAAGGTAGTCCTTAGGACAAATCCCCACTTTATGCCTAAAGTGGTCTCACCTTTTCATCTGAATCAAGAGGTATACTTACCTGTCTTTTTTCCAGCTCCTCATGCATCAAATGCAGAGCGGAACCTTCATTCTCTAGACTGTAAAAGAGCTCTTGCCTTTTACCTCCACAGGACACAGCAACATCGAAAGTCTTCTCAACTTTTTGTTGCTTTTGATCCTTCTCATTTAGGACTTCCAGTCTGAAAAAGAACACTGTCCAATTGGATTGCTCAGTGTATTTCTTTTGCTTACCAGAGTAAGAACCTTTCTCTGGAAGGCCATGTCACAGCTCACAATGTCATAGCCATGGCCACATCTATGGCTCATTTTCATTCTGTATCCATTGATCAGATCTGTCGAGCAGCCACCTGGGCCTCGGTTCATACCTTCACAGCCCATTACTGCTTGGACAAGGACTCCCGCCGGGATGCCTTGTTTGGTCAGGCTGTCCTCAGACACCTGTTCAATTCTTAAACAACTCCTGCCCACCTTCCCTGAATGGATGCCTGAGATCCATAGGAAGATCAGGAACCCTTGGGAGGGGGATCTCCCCGGCATCTTAGCTAGGGAGTCCCCATATGTGAGGACTCGTTCCTGCTTGTTCCTGGAGATAGCACAGTTACTTACCTGTAACAGGTGATCTCTGGGAACAGCAGGAATTAGTCCTCACAACCCACCCACCTCCCCTAGGAGTTGTCTTTCTCTCTCTCTCTTTCCTTTCCTCTCTCTATTGTCTCAGCTTTAAACTCAAACTGAAGAGAGTTGGTCAGGAAGGCGGGAAGGCAGAGCGCATGCGCTGTGGGAGGCCCCAAAAGCTTCCTTTCTGGGAAGCTGGAAAGCTTTCCCGCGCAGGCTCCGTCGGTTCCGACGTACCCATATGTGAGGACTAATTCCTGCTGTTCTCAGAGATCACCTGTTACAGGTAAGTAACTGTGCTTTCTTGATGATTTCCGGCCTTCTTTTCAGATGTTCTGCATATAGCTGCTCTATGATGTCTGCTAAGCTGCCAAGCAATCTCTCCTGCAAGCGGCCTCGTAGGAGCTTTAATGCCAAATTTCAGATCTCAAAAAGGAAAAAAAAAAAAAAAGCACTGATGATGGGATTAAGCGTGGCGCCAGAAGATTCAAGTGAGAGACAGTCAGGAGGAAGAGGCTCCTGTCCTACCTTCGGCTCAGTTGCTGGCAGCAATTGATGGGACAGAGGAACCACAACCAATTTAGACATTGACGCTACCATGACTGTCTTCTGCTCTGCCAGCTTGCCATTTCTCGGGCCATGTCCTTTCAGCATCTCCTACAACAAACCTCAGGATAAACCCCGAGAGGGTACCAAGGGAGCGTACGCATTTGGTCGTGCGCTCCTACGGGCATACGACTACACCACAAATGGCTATCACGTCAGTTGCTACGATGTAAAGTAAAAAAAAAGAAAAAGAAAAGAAAACAGCCAGTGCAAGAAGGCCCTCTCGGCGGTAGCTGTCAATGCATCAGGGCAGCACCGCGGATCGCAGGGCGTCTGAGTGCAGCAGCGGAGGTCTCTGTGGGGGGCACAGCGTCATTCCCTGTGGTTACTTGCAAGCGGCGTCGAGTAGGAGCAAAGTCAGGGCTGTGGAGTTTTTCCAGCCAGTGCTTGGCCAGATCTGATGCTGCTTGGCTGTTCAACTCATACACAGTGCGGATCCTGGGGGAACCGAGTCTCCAGCGTTCTTTTTGTACCTTCGGGTTTTAGTTCAATTTAAATTAATGGCAAACTGGGTGCTCGTTGTTGTCTTCTTGTCTGAGTCAGTATCTCTGCCTTAGCAGTGGTGCTGAATAATGGTTGCGCGGGAGCAGTTCCCTTGTTGGAGAAATGTCTAGGTTTGCCATTAATCCACGGTGAAGGTCCAGAGAAACTGGTTTCTGTGTTCCCTTATGTTTGCGGGGACAATAATTTGTTACCGGGAAAAAAATAAATAAAAAGGAATAGTCATTTGTTAATTGAGTTTCCATTTTGGGTCTTCCTGGATTCCCTTGATTGCAATTTGTTGCTCCGAGGTATCCGGTACCTTCGCTTCAAATTTTTATGGACATTTGAACTGCGATGCCGAGGTGTCAAATTGTTAATCGACAAGTAAAATCCCTGCGGTCTTTCTATTTTGTATAAGTGGCATGTTGTCCATCAAAGTTTCGGCTAAGATTTATTTTTCCTTCTTCCTGGTTCTTGCGAAATAGCATTTGCGCTATCAGACCCCAATGTGCTAGACATCTCTGACATCAGGCTAATGCATTGTGCCTGGCTACTCCATTACAAATACGCTTAAGACCAGCTTTCTAAGGCAAATATTTCTCTTCTCAGCTACTCTGGTGGCAGAGCGTATTACTCAAAGCATTGATGCTTGTTGGTTAAAAAAAAAAAAAATATATATATATATATATATTTCTTTACTTCTGAATGAGGACATTGGTTTAACTGGAGTGCTGTGCACTGAGATGCAGAAGTCTGGGATTGGATTGCTGGACCAATGTCTCCTCCTCTGTCGGGGGTTTCTGCAGAGGTACACTTCGCAACTCCTGGAGAGAAGGAATCTCGCTCAACACTCAACAGCAAGGTCTCGTGGCCAGACATTGGCGGGATCTGTAGGGAGCTGTAACTGGTGGCTTCAGGATGATTAGTGCCAGTGTAATAGCTGGGAAGAAGATACAGATCAGGTGAGACCCCAAAGCTAATTGTAAATGAGGTCTTACAGGCTCATCTGATGAAGACCAGTGCCGGTTGCGCTGGATGCTCCAGGAATTGAAGGGAAATGGCAGGTCCATGGAATAACAACTCTTTCTGGTATAGCAATACCACTGCTCATCGGAGCTTCTCATCTGTCTGTTCCGTGAATACCGATAGGTCAACGGAAAACCCTGGCGGTTCACGTTACGTTAGATCGCCCTTTACAAATGGGAGCAGTCGTTCCAGTGGCGGTTGCAGACTACTGCGTGGGTCCATAATCCGTTTAGCTCGTGGTGCCATAGAAAGACGGAGTCTTGCGCCCTATATTAGATCTAAAAGCGGTCGAGCGGTGTCTTCGGGTACCGCGTTTCAGGATGGAATCATTGCAGTTGGTCATTGTGGCGGTGCGTGGGGAGAGTACTTGACTTCCCTCGACCTTACGGAGGCGTACTTGCATATTCCCATCAGAGCGGCTCAGCAAAGTTTTGAGGTTCTCTCTGCCTTGGGGACACTATTAATTCCAGGCATTCCCTGCGGTCTGGCGACAGCACCGCAAATGTTTACTAAGATTATGGTAGTGGCAGCGGCGGCCTACAAAGATTCGACTTATTCAAGCCATGGTATTTTCAATAACATCATATGGATGTGAAAGCTGGACAGTGAAAAAGACAGGAAGAAAATTGATGCCTTTGAATTATGGTACTGGCGGCGAATACTGTGTATACCATGGACTGCCCGAAGAACAATCCAGTCGGTACTAGAGGAGATCAAACCTAAGCTTTCTTTAGAAGCTCAGATGACAAGACTTCGACTTTCATACTTTGGACACATCATGTGGAGAGAGATCATTAGAGAAAGATATCATGCTTGGCAAGATAGAAGGTCAACGCAAAAGAGGAAGGCCAGCAATGAGATGGATCGATACAATAACAGCAGCTACGGGTACCAGTCTGTCAACAATGAGCCGACTGACTGAAGACCGAACACAATTTAGGATAGCTATCCAGAGGGTCGCCATGAGTCTACTCCGACTCGACGGCATGTAACAACAACAGCGGCGACATTACGCAAGGAAGGGGTTCTCATTCTTACATGTCTCGACGATTGCTTAATTCAAGCCAAGGCCGAGACCGTTCATGTTACAGACACGGTGGTAAAGTTTTGCAGTCTCGGCTGGGTGGTCGACCCGACTAAAAGCCGCGTAGTACCCTCCCAGGGGCTAGAGTATCTGGGGGGACGGTTCAACACGCAGGGAGGACAGGTGTCACTACCAGACTGGCGAGTTCAAGTAATTCAGCAATTGGTGCGCAAATTCAGGGCCATTCCGGTGTTCTCAGCGTGGATATATAAGCGCGTGCTGGGAACAATGGCGGCGACCCTGGAAGCGGTGCCTTGGGGCCAGATTTCTTATGTGGCCTTTGCAGAGAGCGCGGCTTTGCCGGTGGTCGCATCAGTCCGATTTGTTGAACAAACAGCTCCCGGGTTACCTCAAGGTCAGGCAGTCTCTTCAGGGGGTCGGAGTCCAAGCTCGCTGTAAGCCAGAATGTCTCTGAAGCAGCCGGAGTGGCTTCCATTATTGACGGACGCAGTACTTAATGGCTTCGGACTTTAATGGTATCAGAACGATTTTTCGGGCTGTTTGGCGGTCCTCGTAAAGGGGAAGTGGCGACCAAAGCATCTTTTTCCAGAGGGGTCTGGGAAGCTATGGCATCAGCATATATGTTTCAGGGCCGTCAGGCACCAGAAGGTTGTGGGCTCATTTTGCTAAAGCGCAAGCGACGTCATGGTCTCGTCAGTGGAAATTTGCAAAACGGCTACTTGGTCTTCTTTTCATATGTTCAGTTGGCACGTTAGCTTGGACGTTATGACAGCACATGAGGCCTGTTTCGGGTTGGCAGTGTTGCTATCCAGGTGAAAAGGTCCCTCCCAGTGATTACTGCTCTTAATACATCCCAGAGGACTAAACTGGAGGAACGATAAGGAAATGGAAATTACACTTACCTGGTAATTGTTGTTCCTTTAGTGACTCCAGTTTAGTCCTCATTCCCGCCCAGGGGGTGATCAGTTATGTGGTTCTTTTCAGATGGGGAGGAGTTTCCGTCTCATGGAATGGAGAAATTCTTTCAGTCTCTGGATCGCAGTAAGTATTGGTTGATGACCTGTTATACTTTCTCTTCTCTGATTCGGCTTAAGGGGTGGAACGGGGAGAGTAAAAGCCTAGGAGCAACGTGAACGTGCAAAAAAAAAAAAGAAAAAAAAAGAAGAGAAAGTCCTTGTTGAGGGATTGGTAGTTTGGTTCACTTATTGTGGTTGTTTCAGTTAAAGTTATGTTATGGCTACTTATTTGTTGCTCGTTTGAGTTTGCTTTGTTAATAGTACACTGGGGCTGATGGGAGATACCAGCAGGCTATATCCGGTGATGTCACGACTTTGACATGCCCAGTCTCCAAGATGCAGGAGGAGATGCACTACCCAGAGGTGGAGGACTAAACTGGAGTCACTAAAGGAACAACAATTACCATGTAAGTGTAATTTTCCATTTATTCACCTGTAACAGGTGATCTCCAGGAACAGCAGGAATTTAATCTCACAACCTGCCCACCTCCCCGTGGAGTTGTAGGGTTCTCTCTCTATATTCTCGTCTCTACTCTCCTTTTTCTTCAGCTGTATACTCAATTGAGGAGAATACATTGGAAGAGCGGGAAGGCACCAGCGCGGGCACAGTGGACTGCTCCCAAAGGCTTTCCTATTGGTAGCTGGGGAGCTTCCTGCGCGGGCTCCGTCGGTACCCGATATCACCCATCTGTGAAGACTAAATTCCTGCTGTTCCTGGAGATCACATGTTCAAGGTGAGTAACTACGCTTTCTTCAGACAAAGCAGGAAGTCAGCCCTCACGGGTGATATCATCGACTGAGCCCTCGCGCGAGAACCCCCCTCAGCTTCCACAGAAAGCCTTTTGGTGATCCAGCACACATGCGTGATCACCTTCCCACCCGAATGGGAGCCATCTTACCTCAGTCTGCAGAGTCCTGCAGATGACTGTATCCCGGAGAAAGGTTTTTGCCCTGTTGGTACTTTTTGCCTCTTGGTACTCTTTTTTTTTTTTTTGTGTTGTTTTTTTTTCCTCTTTTGTGTTTTGATTAGCTTTCCTGTCTTTCCCGATATCGTCGCTGTCTCAACGCCGCATTCTTTTTGGGTCTTTATTTTCCTTCTTCTTTATTTTCGGCGCACAGGTTTTTTCTCATGCCCTCCTGGTTGGGCCATTGGAGTCCTTTGACTTGGTGGAAGCAGTCTTCCTTGACATGTCCACATCGACCAGTGGCTTTAAGAAGTGCGCCAGATGTGGCTGGACAATCCCCATAATGGACCACCATAACTGGTGCCTTTAATGCCTCGGGCCCGATCATGAGCTTTCCATTTGTACTCTCTGCTTGCAGATGATGTGCAAGGGGCTGAAGAACTGTGAAAAGCATCAGGAATCACTGTTCGGCTCCAAGATATCGGCATCAACCCCAGTATTGATGCCCTCAAAGTGTACCGCTGAGGACGCTGCCTCACATGGTGACCAGGCTCTTTTGGAAACGTAAGGTCACGGGGCTCTGGAATAGAGACTGTGCTTCAAAGAGCAGCATTCCCAGAAGGAAGGGACTCTGTTTTAGTTATCGTCAAAGGGCGATGCCGAGTCCATGGTGAAGAGCCATGGACATTGTCATCGAAGTCCTTGATGCAACTCCGAGGGAGAAGGCCAGGAGTGGCCTTCGAAGCTGCATCGGCAGGAGGAGGTGCCTTCCGTGGCCTTGGAGTGCCGGCATAGGACTCCTGAGCCTGTTGCCATCGAGGAGTGCCTGCCGAAGGAACTGGCATCGGTGCTGAAGGATGTGGTGCAAACAGCGGTGGAGCACTCTCTCCTAACAGAGTGGTTGTTGACTCTCGAGCGCAGCTTGGCTGCCTTTATGGCACAGCACAAGCTTCGGGAACCAGGAACCTCGGGACCGGTGATGGCCCTGTCCACTGTGGGTGCCTTGCTGGCAGAGGTCTAGCCGATTCTTGAAAAACATGCTATCTCCTCTGGTTCCCGGGACCGTTCTCTGTCACCTGATCGGTACAGCGGATCTCCCCCCCCCCCCCTCCCAGTGTATCGGGCTTGGAGCACAGGGAACAGAGGTTGCCCTTGACTCTTACCACTGGAGCATCGATGCCGTTCCCATTCCTGTTGATACTTTGAATTCTTGTCTTACTCTGATTCTGAGTGGGAAGCTGAGGCGGAAACCCCGGAGACAGTGCAGCACTGGGATGTCCCTTTGGATCCCTCGCCCCTGTATAAAGTGCAGGAGGTACCCTCCTGAGTACCTTTACTTAGAGTTCGTCAGGGACATGGGGGAGGCTTTACCCTTTATAATTGAAGCTGAATAGGAGCGTTGGGCAGAGGAGCTGGTAGCTACGATCAAGGAATGCTCCAAATCCTATGATGGCTTTGAGTCTGCATTGGGCATTGGTGCTTGGCATGGCTACAGTTGTCGGACTTAGAGCAATGGGTTCAGGACAAGTTGGTCGATGTCCCATGTCGGGGAGAGAACCCCTTTGGCAAACCCATGATAGAGAAGGCTGTAGAGTTAGAAACTGAACAAGTTACCATGAGCAGGCTCTCGAGAGAGACTGCTGATCCTTCCTGATGGAAGGCCTCGGTGAAAAAGTCCTTCTACCCGAAGAAAAGGTGGTTTACGGTACTTATATCCAGTTCCATTCATACCAGCAGTCCCAGCAGGTGTAGCAACCCAAGGGCCAAGGCCAGAAGCAATGTCTGCCTAAAGCCCCAAAGCCCCATTCGGCGCCATAACCACAGCCTGGGGGGGGTGCTTTTGACTCCAGTATTCTGGCACTTCTTCCCCTTTCAGGCCCAGTTCTGCAGCATATTGAGGGGCATCTCACATCATTTGCCCATCGTTGGCCCAGCATAAACACCGTCACCTGGGCTCTGCGAGTGGTAAAGAAGGGCTACCTCCTACACTTCGATCAACACCCCCCCTCCCCCGTTCAATCCAGGGGAGTATCCTTTGGAACCTTACCATCGAGAACGTCTTCAGCAAGAGCTCAAGGCTCTTTTATAAGAAAATGCAGTGGAGGTTGTTCCACTGTCTCAAATGGTAAAGGGATTCTACTTCTGCTACTTCCCTGTTCCAAAGAAAACAGGTGGATTCCGTCCCGTTCTGGATCTCCACAATCTCAATCACTTTCTAGTGCATAAGAAGTTCAAGATGGTATCCCTTGGAACGTTGCTGCCCTGCCTCCAGTGGGAAGATTGGCTATGTGCCTTAGATCTAAAAGATTCCTGTACCATCATCATTCACCCCCTACTCCGGCAGTACCTCCAGTTCATCATCAGCAGACATCACTATCAATACAGGGTTCTCCCTTTCAGACTGGTGTCTGCCTCAAGGGTTTTCACAAAATGTTTAGCGCAGGGGTAACTAACTCCGGTCCTGGTGCACCACAATCCAGTCCAGTTTTCATAATGTCCCTACTGAATATTCATAGGATACATTTTCATCCACTGCCTCCCATTGTATGCAAATATATCTCATTCATATTCATTAGGGACATCATGACAAATCAGGCTGATTGTGATTGTAGCTGCTTTTCTGCCTATGCTTCTGCTTTCCTAGCAGGGCGGCACGTGCTCCTCTGCTGGGAAGCCATTCGACTCTGGAGATTTGCAAGCAAGCATGGCATGCTTCTCTTGGTGATTTACCTCCCGAGTCAGGACAACAACTTTGCAGCCAGGCTCAGTGGAGTGCTGCAGCCACGCAAGTGGACTCTTAGAACATAAGAACATAAGAAATGCCATACTGGGTCAGACCGAGGTCCATCAAGCCCAGTATCCTGTTTCCAACAGTGGCCAATCTAGGTCATACGTACCTAGCAGTTTCCCCAAAAGACACAGGTTCTGCAGTGCTTGTACTAGGCCAAGCATTGATATCCTGGGTCCCTTTTTAATAGTGGTTTATGGACCTTTCCTCCAGGAACTTGTCCAAACCTTTTTTAAACCCAGCTATACTAACAGCCCTTACTACATCCTCCGGTAACAGATTCCAGAGTTTGATTACACGTTGAGAGAAGAAATATTTTCTCCTATTTGTCTTAAATAGTTTACCCTGTAGCTTCATTACATGCCCCCTAGTCCTTCTATATTCTGATAGCGTAAACAATTTATCCACGTTTATCCGTTCCACTCCATTCATTAATTTATACACCTCTATCATATCTCCCCTCAGCCGCCTCTTTTCTAGGTTAAAGAGCCCTAACCTTTTTAGCCTCTCTTCATAGGAGTAGCCTTCCATCCCCTTCACCAATTTGGTGGCTCTTCTCTGTACTTTTTCTAATAACTCTATGTCCTTTTTAAGATACGGTGACCAGAATTGCACACAATATTCAAGGTGCGGTCGTACCATGGAGCGATACAGAGGCATTATAATATCCTTTGTTTTATTCTCCATCCCTTTCCTTAGGATACCTAGCATTCTATTTGCTTTCTTGGCCGCCGCTGCACACATAGAAAAATGATGAGAGAAAGACCACATGGTCTATCTAGTCTGTCCTTCCATATCAACAACTACAACAGTCCCCTTTTTTCCTTTAGAGATCCTCTGTGTTTGTCCCATGCTTTTTGGAATTAAGATTCTGTCCTCATCTCTACCACCTCCACTGGGAGACTATAACACGGATCCACCACTCTTTCCGTAAAGAAATATTTCCGCATATCACTCCTGAACCTATCCCCTTTCACCCTGATACCATGTCCCCTCATAGCAGAACTTGCTTTCAATTGAAAGAGGCTCTCCCCCTGTGCATTTATGCCACAGAGGTATTTAAACATCTCAATCATATCACCTCTATCCCGCCTTTCCTCTAAGGTGTGCATATTAAGATCCTTAAGTCTTTCCTCATATGCTTTATAATGATGACCGCTAACCATTTTAGTAACCACTCTCTGTACTGACTCCATCCTGTTTATATCCTTTTGAAGGTGCGGTCTCCAGAATTGCACACTGTACTCCAAATGAGGTCGCACCAAAGACTTATACAGAGGCACTATCACCTCCTTTTTTCTGCTGGCCATTCCTCTCCCTATGCACCCAAGCATCCTTCTAGCTTTTGCTGTCACCTTTTCTACCTGTTTAGCTACTTTAAGATCATCAGACCCAGCCACATCGATGTCCCACTCTTCTTTAGTGGACAAACGTACTTCACCCCCTATACTATATTGCTCCCTTGGATTACTGCAGCCCAAATGCATGACCTTGCATTTTTTGACATTACATCCCAGCTGCCAAATTCTAAACCATTCTTCAAGCTTAGCTAGATCTCTCCTCATGTTATTTACACCTTCCTGGGTGTCTACTCTATTGCAGATTTTGGTATCATCCACAAAGAGGCAAACCTTACCCGACAGCCCCTTCCACTATATCACTAACAACGATTTGAAAAAGAATCGGACCAAGGACAGATCCCTGGGGCACACCACTGGTTACTAACTTTAGGGTCCATCCCTAGGGTGCTCAGTTTGTTTATAAGTTGCCTGTGAGGAATAGTGTCAAAGGCTTTACTGAAATCTAAATACACCACATCTAGGGCTCTCCCTCGGTCCAACTCCCTGGTCACCCAGTCAAAGAAATCAATCAGATTTGTCTGACAAGTCCTGCCTCTGGTGAATTCATGCTGCCTCGGATCTTGTAATCCGCTGGACTCCAGAAACCTCGCTATTTTCTCTTTCAGCAGCGTTTCCAATAATTTACTCACCACCGAAGTTAAACTAACTGGCCTGTGGTTCTCAACCACATCCTTACTTCCACTTTTGTGTAAAGGGATCATATGAGCCGCTCTCCAGTCCTTTGGCACCACTCCTGACTCCGGCTGCTAGAACGTCCCCAAGTTCCCTCAGTAATCTAGGGTGTATCCCATCCGGTCCCATCACTTTGTCTACTTTAAGTTTAGCTAGTTTCTCACGAACACAGTCTTCTGAAAATTCTTTAAGATGCCCCTAGCTTCTGTTCCTGTTTGTGGGTGTTTTCTGAGGTCCTTTTCCTGGTTCTTCATGTGTGAACACAGAACAGAAATATTTGTTAAGCAGTTCCGCTTTATCCTTATGAGTTTCTACATATTCCTGCCCTTCACCCTTGAGTCTGACAATACCACTTTTGCCTTTCTTCTTTTCACTAACATATCTGAAAAATGTCTTATCCCCCCATTTTATTGCATTGACTATTTCCTCCTCTTTTTGAATCTTTGCTTTCCTGACTACTTTGCTAGCTTCTCTTAAGTTTTTCCAAATATAGATGCCTGTCTTCTTCTCTCTGTGATCTCTTGTATTTCCACAAGTAGCCCACAACTTCTTCCATAGGTGTGGGGCACTCCATCCATGGATCTCTTTGCTGCTTCTCACAATGCTCAGCTGCTGATGTTCTTCTCCAGAATTTCCTGTCATAATCAGGTGGCCTCTGATGCGTTCCTCCTCAACTGGGGCAAGGACTTGCTTTATGCTTACCCACCAACTCCGTTGATGGCCAAGATCCTTTCAAGGTCCAAATGGGCAGGGCAATCATGATACTTATTGCCCCATGCTGGCCCAGGCTCCTGTTGCTTCGTCTCTCCCGGACACCACCTCTTCACCTAGTCCATGCCCTGGATCTGCTCTTTCAGAAGAAGGGGACCCTCCTCCATCTCAAGTTCCTAGCCCTCACAACTTGGATGCTGAGAGGATAGCTGTTGCTCATTTTCACCTGCCTAGAGATGTGGAGAATATTCTCCTTGCATCCCGCAAGGATTCCACCAGACATGCATACGCCTTCAGTTGGTGAGATTTTCTGTCTGGTGTGCAGACAGAGTCCTTAACCCTTTTTCCTGCCCAGTGGAGCACAGTTCCTAATGTACCTTCTGTACCTTTCTCATGCTGGCTTGAAGTCTTACTCAGAGTACATCTTAGTGCTTTGGTGGGCTGCCATCATACGATAGATGGTCGATCCCTTTCCGCTCACCCCCTCATTGGCTGCTTCATGAGGGGCCTCTTGTTATCGTGTCCACCGATCTGACCACCACTGGTGATGTGGGACCTTAATATGTGTCCCTTGTATAGCTCTCACTTCACCCTTTGAGCTGCTGGCCACCTGTTTTCTTAGGTTTCTGACCTGGAAGGTCATTTTCTTGATAGTACTTAGTTTGAGCGCAAAGTCAGTGAACTGCAGCAGCTGGTGGCACATGTGCTCTGTACCAGGTTCTACAAAAAATAGGGTAGTCCTATGCACTCATCCTAAATTTCTGCCTAAGGTAGTTTTGCCTTTCCATCTCAACCAGTCAATGGTACTTTCCACCTTCTTTCCCAGGCCTCATGCGAACAGGGCAGAAGCCTCTCTCCATACTCTGGATTGAAAGTGGGTATTGGCTTTCTATCTAGAATAGACAAAAGCCCACCGCCGTTCCTTCCAGCTCTTCGTCTCCTATGACCTGAAAAAAGTGGGCGTGGCAGTTTCTAAACATGCCTTTTTCATCTGGGTGGCTGACTGCATCTCCTTTGCCTATGCTTGGGCTGGACTTTCCTTAGAATGCCATGTCACGGTGCACAATGTTCACGCAATGGCAGCCTCTGTGGTTAAATTGTGCTCAGTCTCCTTACTAGGAGATCTTCAGGGCTGCAATGTGGTCTTCTGTCTACACCTTCGCAGCCTATTACTGCTTGGAAGTGGATTCCCAGCGTGACAGCACCTTCGGTAAAGCCATATGCCGGCACCTCTTTGGGCGATAATGCAACTCCTGGCCCTTCTGTCTGCCCAGGCTACTGGAGAGTTGTTCTCTTGATGCTGGAGCCGTATGTCGACTCTTAGAACCTTTCAGCATTTTTCCGCTGTTCTTCACTGTCCAGTTTTTCTGGTTTCCCTTTTGGGCCATTTACAGGTTTTTTCAGTATCCTGTAGCTATGGAGTCCCATAAGTGCGGATTGAGTTCTGCTTGGTCCCGGAGAAGGTGTGGTTACTCACCTGTAACAGGTGTTCTGCCAAAGTAGCAGGAATCAGTCCTTACTACTCCCTCTCCCTCTTCCCTGAGGAATTTTTTCCTTTTTGGATCAGTTAAGCTGTCTCATCATACACAGGTAAGATGGCTCCGTTTGGGTGGGAAGGCGATCATGCATGTGTGCTGGATCTCCCAAAGGCTTTTTGTGAAAGCTGGGGAGGGCTCCCACGCGAGGGCTCAGTCAGTGACATCACCTTTAAGTGAGGACTGATTCCTGCTGCTCCCAGAGAATACCTGTTATAGGTCAGGAACCACGCTTTAACACATTTGACTGTTCTACGTAGTTCTACTTTTTTTAATCTAGAAAAATTACATGAGCCCAGTTGAAATGCTCTGAAATATTAACGATACTGTATTGTGCTTCATAAACACCTGACCTAGTGGGGTGTTTTTTTTGTTTTGTTTATTAAGAGGTTCTTTGCTGTGAGAATAATCACTAGTTTTACTAAATTGTCTTGCAATCATCTTTAATAAAATTATAAAATAACATTTAAAATTACGATGTATCATAGCGTTTAGGCTGGAAAAACTTTCTCTCTGTGGATAAGCAAGGTCTGTCGTCTGCATAAGTGAGGTCATCAGTTGGCACCAATACAGGTGGTCTTGTTAGAAAGGTCTGGAAATGCTTTTTGAGCATGCATTGAATTTCCTGCAGACATGGCACCTCATGGTGCCCCCTTCAGTTCGTTTTTGTCCAGTGGCAGTTGAATGTATTCTCTTCTTTAATGGGACTTGGACAGAGATATTCATGGTTTGATCTTAGTCATATTATCTCCTTTACCCTGGAAATTTTCTTTGGTAATGGTTTTCACAGTTTTTAAACATCAGTTAATTTTCTTATTTTTCCTTCAATATACCCTATGCTGTTGCCCTAGTCTTTTGATCTAGAAAAATGTATCTATTTTTGCATCACCTATGTACTCATTATGCCTCGGAAGGTAGTAAGTAGCTTAAGCATGGTCCTACATTGACTTCAGGGTGTCCGTAACAAATCATCAGGAAGTCTGTTTCCATTGTCTGGGGCTAAAGTATGTTCACTTAAAAAAAAAAAACGTCTAATGCATCTCCATTGACCCAGAGGTATCAAGGTTGAAAAATCACAGAACTGCACCAACTGCTGGTGATATATTGGTGCCAAGGGGAATTACTCCATCGTTGTTGAAGCACAAGTCCAGAGGTAGGAGATTATCTTATTTCTACTGGTTGGCATTTGAGAGATTTTTAATGGTATTAGATTTGGTACTAAGCATAATTCGACTGCGCTGAAACATCCACCTTTCTTCCATTGGGTGTAGAGAGAGATGATTATTATACAACATCCTAAGCACAGCCACCACATGGTTAGGCAAGAATGCCAGGTGCCCTAGATGTAACATCAAGTGAGGTTGGTGGAATGTGAATCTGCAAGCATGTGAGCCCAAAAGGGAAAGAGGACACCAAAAATACCTTGTGAGTGCCTTATTTCCAAGCAGCTTTGCTATGAGATGAACTCAGCCTGCAGGACTAAGGCTGATCTGCAACAGACTCCAGAGACTGAAACAGTTACCCTTTGTTCTTTTCTGATTGCTCAGGAAGATGATTCTTTTCTTGCTGAGATTACGCCTGAGTTGTCTTCAGCAGTGTTTGAGAGAGAACAGGATAAAATGATCATGAAGGATCTTGTCACCTCAGAATGTCCCAGTTGTTGTTACTGAGTGGTTCCATAATTCCTTTGGTGCTGAGGAAATAACCTTTCCTCGAGATTTGTGCCATTTTGGATCTGCAAATGTGATCATTTCACTCCTTTACCCAGATTATTTATGAATGTTAAACAGCACAGGTCCTAGTACAGACCATTGGGGCACTGCATTGTTGATCTTTTACCATCTGGAAAACTGACAATTTAGCCCTATTCCATCCTATATTTTAGGAAGTTTGCATTCCATAAATAAAGTATTGCATCCTACCCCATGCCAGATGCTTTCTGAAAATCCAAATACGCTCTGTCAACTGGCTTATCTTTTATCACAGGTTTGTTTACATCTTCAGAAAAAGGCAATTAATTTTTTTGCTTAATCTATTTAATTTACAAAGTTAAACCCATTTCTTTGTCATAGTATTAACCGTACAGAGCGGATAACAAAAATAACACCACCTATATCATCATTCCAAGTTAAAACCTATTTATTTAATCAGTCCCTCCAAATCCCAATTGAAATCATATTTAATCAAAACCATGATCTTATACAAAAGAAATCACAAAATGTCACATAATATTACAAACCATAGAAGCACATAACCAAATATTCCCTTTCTTTCATCCCAACATTAAAAATAACCTACCCAAATAACACAGGTACACTAAAAAAAATTTTTTTTAAACTGCCTGTAATGTTTCGATTGATTTTTACGTTTTTTGGTGCGCTGAATCCAAATCTGGTAACCAATTTGCTCCATCACGTACAGATTTTTTGCTACATTGGGTTAGCAGTTTGAGGTGAACGTTTCATATTGAGTGCGATCGAGATAAAAGTTTCTTGGATGAATTCTTTATACTAATTGTTTAGTAGTTATTCAAATAAGAATAAAGAAAATTGTAACAAGGCAGCACATAAGAATAGAGTAATGTCAACAAAACACACTGTGATGGTAGCAAAATTGTCTGCACTTAAAACAGCCACATACATGTGCACAAACATTGAGCATATAAGAGCGAGGTTAGACACAAAGCAAAGCAAAGAAATGTGCAAAAAATGTTGTACAGGTATGTATGTAAGAATAGAAAACGCAAACCGCACCATTGCAATACATGAAGACAAACACCCGATGGTGTGAAAATAAAATTCTAATAAATGAGATCCGACACTGTGGTAATAACTAGCAAATTTTTATTTCAAAGTTTAGTAAAAACACGATATTTGTCAACACAGTTTAGATTTTAAAGTCATTCTTGGGTCAATCAATCTCCTGGTGGGCCCGTTTCTTCTTCCCCCGAATGCTTCTCTTGGTGCGCTGCTTGGCGTATTTTTCATCTGGGGTTTCCCGCAGCAGCAACCAGCAGAAATCAGCCATCATAGTGGTGTTCCATCTTCCTTGGTACCTTCTCTCTGCGTCCTTGATGTCCTGGTGAAACCTTTCACCTTGTTCTTCACTGTACGCCCCCAAGTTTTCGGGAAAGTAGTTCACATGGGAGTGCAAGAAATGGACTTTCAGGCTCATGTTACAGCCTTGTTCTTTGAAGGCATTGAGCATCCTGGCAACAATATCCTTATAGTTCTCATCCCGCCTGTTCCCCAAGAATTTGAGAACAACATCCTTGAAGGAATCCCAGGCTTCTTTTTCCTTCTCAGACATCGTTTCAGCGAATGCTCCATCTGAAATGAGTTTCCTTATATCAGGGCCAACAAACACTCCTTCCTTTAGCTTTGCTTCAGAAAGTCGGGGGAACTTTGAGCAAAGGTACCGAAAGCAGTCACCATCTTTTGGAAGGGACTTGATGAATTGCTTAATGAGACCCAACTTAATGTGGAGAGGTGGTAATAGAATTTTATCACGAGGTACCAAGCTCTCATGAAGAACGTTTTTCTCAACGGGTCTCAAATACTCCCGAATTGGCCAGTCTTTTTCCCCCAGTGTAGGTCGCGGGCCCAGCTATCCCACAAGCAAAGGAAGCAGGGATATTTGGTGAAACCGGATTGCTGCCCTAATAGCATGGATAGAATTTTAAAGTCTCCACAAATCATCCACTTATGCTCATCATAACGAATCTTCTGAAGAATCAGGGCCAAATTCTCGTATTTTTCTTGGAGAATAATAGAGTGAGCAATAGGAACTGAAGCGAATGTGTTGCCATTATGAAGAAGAACACCTTTTATGCTGTCTTTTGACGAATCAATGAACAGCCGCCATTCAGCAGGATCATACTTGAGTTTAAACTTTTCCATCACTCCGTATATATCATTGCAAAATACCAAATCTTCCTCTTTGCTGAAATACTTCAAAAATTGTGTCTCGCGGTTGCGGTACCAATAAAAAGTTGTTCCTGGTGACAATAGATTTTTCTGTTTAAGCCGAGAACCTAGCAGTTGGGCAGCATCTTTTGGGAGTCCTAAATCCCGGACTAAATCATTCAATTCAGCTTGAGAGAAAAGTTCAGGTTTCGGATCTGGTTCAGTTTCAAACTCGGAAGTACTGGACTCATCGGGAAAAGCCATCTGATGAGTCTCATCATGATCAGAACTGTCCACACAAATATGATCCAAAGATTTTGGTGGTTCAGGCACAGGTACTTCGTTGCTATGAGGCATAGGCCTAATTGCTGAGGGAAGGTTGGGGTAACTTATTACGTTCTTATTTTTTAAGTTGTATCCCTTCACAATGCAAGAGCAAAAATAGCAGTCACTGCTGTGGTCTCTTTGTTCACGCCACATCATAGGTATTCCGAAACGAAATGCTTGTTTTTTACCTTTCATCCATAAGCGTAGATCTTCCTCACATGTCTTGCACACTTTGTGAGGAGCCCACGGTTTGTCTTGATCGCCTAACTTCAAACCGAAATAGGCGAAATATACTTTTTTAATAAATGCAGAAATGTTCCTCTGCCGCTTTTTCACGGTATATTCCCCACAAATAAAACAAAAACTGTCCGGAGTGTTGACGCAACCTCTGGCTCTGTGAGCCATCACAAATACACAGCACTGCAAACTACAACTGTAGTGAACCACTTCGGAATAAAGCTGGATTACGACTGAGCAAACAAAAGGTAATAATGAACTTGCAAGAAACTGAAATTTGACAGGAACGTTCATGTCGCAACCACCGTGTTTGAGCGAGCGAACGAGGCGAGGCGAACAGGAAAGAACATGCGCCTGCGCGAGTACTGGATTTAGCCCCCCGCCTCCCAATTGTCCTGTTAATGTATAAAATGAATACAAAACACTCTAAAATATCATGAGGGAGTGTTTCTAGTTAGTTAACCATTACAACCTCTATTTTGGGCCAAGAAAATAAACTGCAGTCGACTAAAAAGAAATTATGTGAACATTCCTTATATGGGTAAGAAATCTAATTTTGCAAGAAAACGTGACGTGATGGAACATTTTGGCTATTTTTCCTGGATTCAGCACCCCAAAATCTATAGGAATCAGTTGCAAAACTGGAGGCAGTTTTTTGGTAGTGTACCTGTGTAATCATTCTCTCCTGGTTTCATATAAAGCCATATGCAAATAAAATCCAACCTTCATAAAAATATACTAGCTATTTAAAATAGTCTTTAAATAGCCAAGTTTTAAGTTGCTTTATAAACAATATATAATCATTCATTGACACGTTTCGTCTTTTCTGGTAATTTATTCCAGAGGCCCGATACGATCTCTGAGAAACAACTCGCCCATATCTTGGACAAACTAAATTTCCTAGATGGAAGGTAGTGCTAAATTGATGAATCTCCTGGATTAGAGTGATCTCACCAGTACATAAACCTACAGTTTATTTCCTAAATAACTAGGTTCCAATACATGGATGGCTTTAAAGGGCAAATATAATCTTTTGAACTTACTGCTACAAAGCATATGCAACGCTGTGCAGACACATGTAAAAGATGGTCCCTGCTCATCAGAGCTTACAGTAGTCAAGACAGACAACACAACAGCTGATGACAAGGACACATCTAGGGGAGTGGCAAGGAAACATATAGGAAATCAAGTGGATCAGGATCCAAAAGCAGACTTGAAGAGGTGAGTTTTCAGCCTGGATTTGAAAAAGGCCAGAGATGAAGCCTGATGCACAGACTTGGGTAGTTTGTTCCAGGCGTAAGGAGCAGCAGAGTGGGAAGATCAAAGAGAAGGGGACAGATAAAAGGATCTTCTAGAAGAGTGGAGCGCCCGAGGACAGATGTAGGGAGAGATAAGAAAGTTAGTGAGGAGCAGCAGAATGAATGTACTTATAGGTCAGTAGGAGAAGTTTGAACTGGATATGGAAATGGATAGGGAGCCAGTGAAGTGACTTGAGAAGGAGGGTTATATGAGCATGTAGAGGCTGGCAGAAGATTACCATGCAACTGAGTTTTGAACAGATGAGTCGGAGGGAAACCAGCAAGGAGGAGGTTTGCAATAGTCTAGACGGAGGCGACTAAGGCGTGGATAAGTGTCTTAGTAGTGTGTGTAGAAAGGAAGGTACACATTTTGACAGTGTTATAGAGAAAGAAGCAGCAGGTTTTAGCTGTCTGTTGGATATGTGTAGAGAGAGAGCGTAGAGTCAAAGATGACCCCAAGGTTGCGAGCTGAGGAAACAGGGAGGAATATAGTATTATCCATAGAAATAGAGAAGGGAGGAAAGGGGAGGTGAGTTTATGGGAAAAGATAAGGAGCATAGTTTTGGCCATGTTCAGTTTCAGATGTCGGTGAGACATCCAGGCAGCTATGTCTGATAAGCAGGCAGAGATCCGGGACTGGATTCCTGGAGGAATTTCAGACACAAAGGTAGATTTGAGAGTCATCAGCATAAAGATGGTATTGAAAACCATGAGAGGAAAGAAAAGGAGTTGGACCCAAGACAAGATCCTTGGGGTACACCAACTGAGAGCGGGGTAGCAGAAGAGGAGGAACTACCAGAACATACACTAAAAGAGCACACTACAGTATCATTAAAATTTCAGAGCATTTTTAACTGGCCTCATGTAATTTTTCTATTAGATCAAAAAAAGTAGAGCTACATAAAACAGTCAAATGTATTAAATTGTGGTTTCTCACCTGTAACAGGTGTTCTCTGGGAGCAGCAGGAATCAGTCCTCACTTATAGGCAAGCAACAAATCGCTGGAGACTTTGGCAAGAGCCGTTTCTATGGAATGTAGAGAACGAAAGCCAGATTGCAGTTGGTCCAGGAGCTCTTGAGAGGAAAGAAAGTCAAGACCGTGGTGGTGAACCACTCAATCTCCAGGAACAAGCAGGAATATAGTCTTCACATATGGGTATCGTCGGTACCGATGGAGCCTGCGTTCCGCTCCCCAGCGTCCAATAAGAACGCTTTTGGGAGCATCCCTCAGCACATGCGCGCTGCCTTCCCACCTTTCCAACTGTCCCTCTTCAGTTCTTCGTTTTCCGCTGAGTCGACAGGATCCATACCCTGTCACCGCAGAAAATTCCGTCTTTAAAATTGTTCTCTTGTGGTCACGTTTGCCTGCCGCACAATGCTTACCGGTACCGCCGGTTCTTTTCTTTTCCAAAAAAAAAACCCCAAACCCTTATACTTTGAGCTGTTTCTCTTCAGAAACTTTTATTTTTGGTGCTAGGCGCCATTTTGGGCACTAGGCCCCATATTCCTAAAACATGGAAAAACCAACTAGTGGTTTTAAAAAATGTACTAAGTGCGGCGGTACTA
Organism: Ichthyophis bannanicus; assembly: GCA_033557465.1. Lineage (NCBI taxonomy): Eukaryota > Metazoa > Chordata > Amphibia > Gymnophiona > Ichthyophiidae > Ichthyophis > Ichthyophis bannanicus. The sequence goes on from CM066033.1 coordinate 1,190,780,714, forward strand.
TTTCTGTCACTGACACCCATGATTGGTTTCTTAAATGTTTAGGGCCTGAACATTCTCCATCTGAATGTCTCTCCTGTATGGGGATGACTAAAAGAGGAAGACAGAACCGGGCTGCAAAGTTCGGTACCCTCTTTTCTTCGGATGCCAGATCCATTGCATCGACATCTTCAAGGGCCTCCTCTTCCTCCCATGGATCTCAGGTAACTAAACATAAAAGTCGGTCCTCAAAGGGTAGCTCTCCTGCTAAGCATCGAGAGGCTATTGGCATTGCCCTTGAGGGAACCACACCGGCAAAACAGCCCTGACGGGAGGCTTCGGCTTCCAAAATATCAATGAGGCTCCAGGATGTTCATTTCCAGTACAGGGTTCTTCCTTTTGGTCTAGCTTCAGCACCAAGGGTAGTCACGAAATGCATGGCAGTAGTAGCTGCATTTCTACGAACTCTGGGGATATTCGTCTTCCCTTACTTAGACGACTGGCTCATTCGAGCCCCTACAGCTGCAGAGGCCAGCACTGCACTGTCTCTTACAATGCGAATCCTCCAATACTTGGGGTTGGTAATAAACTTCCCAAAATCCCAACTTGTTCCTTCCCAATGCCTGGAACTCATAGGGGCCTGTCTAGATACCAGACAGGCAAAGACTTTCCTTCCACAGGCCCGGTGTCTTCGCATAATGCAACTAGCTTCTCAAGCAGCAGGGAAATCCTCCCTAACTGCTCGAGAGCTACTACAGTTGCTGGGACATATGGCATCCACAGTTCATGTAGTCCCATATACTCACGTCCACATGCGAGCAGCTCAGTGGACCCTATCCACACAGTGGACACAGGCCACAGGTCATTTATCGGACAAAATAAACTCTCACCGACTAATTTTGCAATCCCTAGACACTGGGGTCTCCTTTTCATCAACCCCTTTTTCAGGCCACCCTAACAGATGCATCGCAGGTGGGTTGGGGAGCACACCTGAATCATCTCTCTACCCAGGAAACCTGGACTCCACAGGAGGCTGATCTACACATAAACCTTCTGGAATTAAGAGCAATCTATTTAGCTCTTCGAGTATTCCACGCCCAGCTCAGCTACAAGACAGTCCTAGTCCAGACGGACAATCAAGTAGCAATGTTCTATGTGAACAAGCAGGGCGGGACAGGCTCTCTGTCGTTATGCAACGAAGCTTTACGACTGTGGGCCCTCGCCAGAGAGAGTCAAATTCACCTTCTAGTGGTATATCTTCCAGGCATTCAAAACCTTTGGGCAGACAAACTCAGTCGAGTACTGCTGCCTCACGTGTGATCCCTCCACCTGGACCAGGTGGCAAAGATATTTCATCTCTGGGGCACTCCAGACATAGACCTCTTCGCAAGTCCACTGAATGCCAAACTTCCCCGGTTCTGTTCCAGGATTCCGGCTCACAATTGTCAGACACGGGATGCCTTCCTCCTTCACTGGGGTTAGGGCTTCCTTTATGCCTTCCCACCCATTCCCCTCATCCCCAAAACACTCTTCAAGCTTCAGAGAGACAGGGGTCGCATGATTCTCATAGTGCCACGATGGCCACGACAACTATGGTATCCCCTGCTTCTACATCTCTCTCAAGCTGCACCTCTTGAGTTAGGGCATGCTCCAGATCTCCTTTCCCAAGAGAACGGGATGCTATGGCACCCGAATCCCCAGTCCCTGCATCCCACGGCCTGGTTGCTGAAGGCTTAGACCTCCAGGATTTCAACCTGTCCCAACAGGTAAAGGATAGCCTTCAGGCTTCTAGAAAACTTTCCACAAGAGGATCTTATGCCTTCAAGTGGAAACGTTTTACCATATGGTGCTCCAAGAAGGGATTAAACCCCCTTGGCATACCCTTAGAATCGATACTAGAGTATCTCCTTCACTTATCAAATTCTGGTCTAAAGACTAATTCGGTAAGAGTCCATCTTAGTGCAATTGCAGCTTCTTATAAGCCTCTGAATGGACAACCAATTTCCTCTCATCCACTCATATCCAGATTTATGAGAGGTCTTCTATTGACCAAACCTCCCATTAAGCCACCACCGGTGGCATGGGATCTAAATCTAGTTCTCGGGCAGCTCATGAGGCCGCCTTTTGAGCCTTTAGCCATTGCAGCCCTTAAGTTTTTGACCTGGAAGGTCATCTTCCTAATTGCAATCACCTCTGCACGTCGCATTAGTGAACTGCAAGCTTTAGTGGCTAATCCTCCTTATACTAGGTTTCACCATGATAAGGTTGTTCTTAGAACTCATCCACACTTTATGCCAAAGGTGGTTTCACCTTTTCATTTAAATCACAAACTCAAGGCATACCTCAGGGCTCTGGTCTCTCTGCACTCCTTTTCAACGTATATATGCAACCACTTTGCGAAATCTTCCAACGGCACAAAATCAACTACCACATTTATGCAGACGACATTATGCTGTACACTCAACTTGACACGGATAACCCAAACTACATCCAACTAGAAACGTGCCTAACCGAGATGCAAAGCTGGTTACAGCAAAGCAACATGGCGATCAACCATAAGAAAACTGAGGTGATGTATATCTCCAGAAAACCAAATTTTGACCCCCCTGCAACAATCACCTTGTGCAACAATACATACCAAGCAAAGAATGAAATAAAATATCTGGGGGTAACTTTCGACAGTGACCTAAAGATGGAGAAACACCTCCGTAAAACCAACAGAGCCGTCTTCCACAAACTAAGAGTCCTACAACCTCTACGGAGCATCATTGAACCTCACGACTTCAGGTCTGTTGCACAGGCACTCATCATGCCACATTTCGACTACTGCAACGCCATTTTACAGGGCCCACCAAAGAAAACCTTAAACATTCTACAAATGGCACAAAATGTAGCGGCTAGGATCATTATGAGAACAAGTTTTGCTGATCACATCACACCTGTACTGATTGAGCTACACTGGCTCCCCATTGCTGCTTGTATAAAATATAAAACACTAACAACCACTTTCAAACTCATACAGAACATAGCACCGTCCTTCCTCTCCACCCTAATCTGCTCACAACCGCCCAACAGAAGCAGAAGAACCATCAACTCAAATACCCTCCTCGTTCCAGTAGATATAAGATCTGTTAAAGCCAGTACTAGTAACAGAGCTTACTCATACACAGCACCGACACTCTGGAACCAACTGCCGCCGGAACTACGAGCTAGCAAAGACCTAATAGACTTTAGAAAAAAACTCAAGACTCACCTGTTTCAGAGTCAGTACAACTTGATTTAAACCAAGGGGTTTAGCTTTGCCACCCTGGGAGACAGGGATGCATTTATGTAAAATGTACTTATATAAGTTATTGCTCATTCATGTAAAAATGTACATATGTAAGTTATTGCTCCTCTCTAGAAATTGAACCCATTACAGTGTGTTGTGGTTACCCTACAAATCAATGTGTATATACCCAAATTTTCTGTCCTGATTCTGACAGTTTCCAATATGTAATCAAACCCGCTGCTGATCGCTGGAAGTAGCGGTATATAAATGTTTGTTAAATAAATAAAAATAAATGAATAATAAATCAATCAATTTATCTTCCTGTATTTTTTCTGAGGCCTCACGCCTCTAATGCAGAAAGAACCCTTCATACTTTGGATTGTAAAAGGGCCTTAGCCTTTTACCTACAGAGAACACAGCAGCATAGAAAGTCCTCGCAACTTTTTATAGCTTTTGACCCTAGTCATTCGGGACAACCAGTCTCCAAAAGAACTTTATCTAAATGGATTGCCCAATGCATATCCTTTGCTTATGAGAGTAAGGGTCTTCCTCTTCAGGACCATGTCACAGCTCATAACGTGAGAGCCATGGCAACTTCCATGGCTAATCTCCACTCTGTGTCTATCGATGACATTTGTCGAGCAGCCACCTGGGCTTCGGTACACACCTTCACAGCCCACTACTGCCTGGATAAAGCCTCCCGTCAGGATGCCTTCTTTGGCCAAGCTGTTCTTCAAAATCTCTTTCAGACCTAATTAAACTCCTACCCACCAACCCTGGTGGAATGCCAGAGATCCATGGGAGGAAGGATTCCCACCTTTCCAGGGTGGCACCTTCCTGGGGCCATCTCCCTGACATCTTCAGCTAGGGAGTCCCCATATGTGAAGACTGCATTCCTGCTTGTTCCTGGAGATAGCATAGTTACTCACCTGTAACAGGTGATCTCCGGGAACAGCAGGAATTTAGTCTTCACAACCCACTCACCTCCCCTAGGAGTTGTCTCTCTATCTCTTTGTCTATTTCCTCTCTCCCTCTATCCTTTTCACTCAGCTACAAACTTAACTTAAGAAGGACAGTTGGGAAGGCAGCGCGCAAGATGCTCCCAAAAGCGTTCTTATTGGATGCTGGGGAGCGTTCCCGCGCTGGCTCCGTCGGTACCGACGATACCCATATGTGAAGACTAAATTCCTTCTGTTCCCGGAGTTCACCTGTTACAGGTGAGTAACTACACTTTCAAGTTGTTTGGAAGTAAAGAGGAGGCGAGAGATAGAGGTCGATAACTGGAAGGACAGGTAGGTTTTATTGAAGGCTTTTTGAGGAGAGGCATAACTACAGCATGCTTGAAGGTCACAGGAACAGTTGCAGTGGAAAGCGAAAGGTTAAGGATATGACAGGTGGAAGGGTTGACTGCAGAATAGATAGAGCTTAGTATATGGAAGGGGATGGGATCAGAGGAGCAGGTAGTCAGTTTGGAGGAGGAGAGATTTGCTGTTTCCTCCTCAATGATTTCAGAAAAGGAAAAAAGGGTGCCTGAAGGTGAGGGAAGGATTTGGGATTAATGATGGGGAAGATGATGTGGAGGTGACCCTGCAGAGAATTCAAAGCTAATCTTCTGGACTGTCATGAAAGTAGTCAGCCAAGGTCTGGGCAGAGTGTGTATTGGGGGAGAAGGGACCTTGAGAAGAGATTTAGCAAAGAGACGGCGAGGGTCCAGAGGCAAGAAAGTTAGTCAGATAGACTTGCTTGGCAAGTGCTATGGCCGACTGGAAGGAGGTTAGCATAAATTTGAAATCTAGGTAGTCAGCAAGGGTACGTGATTTAAGCCAAAGGCGCTCAGCTGAGCAGGCACGGGAATGTAGGTAGTGGGTTGTCGAGGACAGCCAGGGTTGAGATGCAGTATGTCCACAGGCGTGGAATGAGAGGAGCAAGTGCATCCAGAGCAGAGGAGAGTATAGTGTTATAGGAGGATACTGCCCCATTAACTGACTCAGATGACATACCAGAGGAAAGAGGTGATAAGACAGCAATGGAGAGAGCTGAATGGTCGACAGTATGAAGATTCCTAAACATGTTGGTGGAGTTCGGCTGAGACTAAGATGGGGTGGTTGAGGGAAAAGGTTAGCAGATGATATTCAGGGCAGAACTGAAGTGAAGAAGTTTGAGGGTGAGCAGTTGGAGGAGAAGACCCAGGTCAAGGCAGTGGCCATGCTTGTGAGTAGAAGCAGTAGAACACAAATGGAGGTTGAATAAGGAGGTTAGGGAAAGGAGCTTTAAGGGTCATCAACGTGAATGTTAAAATCCCCAAGAATAAAGGAATGGGAAGACGCATCCAGAAAGGAGGAGAACCAAGATTCAAAGTCTGTGAGAAAGGTAGAGATGGACTTGTTGGGGGGGGCCGTTAAATGATAGCTACCCGGAGAGGTAGTGGAAAAAATAGGTGGATGGCATGGACTTCAAAGGAAGCAAAGAAATTAGATGGAGGTAGAAGGAGGGGGCAGGTATTTATTTTAACAGGTTTTATATACCGCTTTATTGTTTCAATCAAAGCAGTTTACATTGAAACTCAAACTTGGTAATGTACATTAAACAGGGACATTGATAACTTGGATTTTTCTGAGGCAATGAAGGGTTAAGTGACTTGCCAAGGCCACAAGGAGTGCTAGTGGGTTCCCAAGCCAGTGCTCTAACCATTAGGCTACTCCGAGTAGGAACCCAGCACCACCACCTCGACCAATGGACCGAGGTGTATGGGAAAATAGGTAGCTTCCCTGTCGGAGGGTAGGAACTGAAGCTGAATCTTCAGGGAGAATCCAAGTTTCAGTATGAGCCAGGAGATGTAGAGAATTTGAGATAAAAGAGGTCATGAATGAAGGCAAGTTTATTGGAGACAGAATATGGGGAGAAGAGGAAGAGGAGAGGGATATGAACAAGATTAGAAAGGTTATGTATTGACCTGCCCTGGGAATGTGAAAAACGTCTGGGGGGGGGGGGGGTAGGATTGGAGTTGACTTCTCCAGATGAGAGGAGTAGGAGAGAACAGGGGAGAGAGGAGGTGGCACGGTGGAAGTGAGGGTGTAGTTTCCTCATTGAGAGTGGAAGTGGCTGAATGAGGAAGAAAAAAGGTGAAGCTCAAGGGCAGATAAGGTTGAAGACAAAATGGTAGGGGAGGTGGGGACTGGGGACAGTAAGGAGTGGGTAATGAGAAGTAGGGCCAAGGAGCTGAGAGAATGAGTGGAAAAGGTTAGGGAAAGTTAACATCATGAACAAAAAGGGATGTGGAGCCATAGGAAAGCGGTAAGAGGAGAGAATGCAAATCAAGGAGATATAGGTGGAGGCGGGTGGGGAGGGGAGTCCTGGTGGCTTCAGGTGGGGAAAGGAGTCCTGGTGGCTTCAGGTGCACCAGAGTAATTGCGTCAATGAGCAGAGGAATCCTATGAAAGAGTGTTAAGCCAGGAGTTGGTGGGATGTGGGCTGGGGTGGGGGGTAAATAAAGGGTTGAGAAGGAAGACACAGCACTGCAGAGAGCAGGAGCGGGGTAAAGGACAGACAGAAGATAGGACACACACTGACAAAACATTGGTATTGGTAACCAGTGGAGTGCGATTTGCAAAGGCGTTAACTCTCTCACAGCTATTTCTGAATGTGGGTATTTTTGCTACTTTATTTTGGATTTGTTGTAATATTTTTATTGTGCCTTTAGGAAGACCTAAACAGATGGTATTACATAATCCATGTGACTTAAGATGGTTACCTAGACTATGTCCGCAAGTCCTGTGCCCTTATTATGTCTCAGAAGATGGCAAGCAGCTAAATTCATATTGATTCATTTCCATTTAAGCTGTAATTATCTATATAGTTGGTAATTTTCACTTCACTTTAAGACTTGCTTCTATCAGTTTGCCAAGCACAAACATCGGGCTCACAGCTCTGTAGTTTCCTGAAATACTTAAAATTGTCATCCCTTTTCATCCTGATAGACCAGTCTAGACTGATGAGTTTCGTTACCCTACCAGCAGATAGAGGCAGAAATCTGAGCTTTCCAATTACATCACCAATATAAAGAATGGTGCATTCTGGAACTTTCCAGTATTTCTCTGCCTCCAGCAGATGGTACAGATTGGACTGGTGCAGCGGGATTCCTGGCATGGGGCCATACTTTCTAGGGCATAGTCTGTGGCCTGCAGCCCCTTGGTTGTGTTCAGTGGCTGGTTGAGTCACTCAGGACCTTTGCCCTTATTGAGTAAGAGGCGTTACATTACTTTGCACTTAGCCATCACTTGTTGGTCTCAACTTGGTGAGGCTTCTCTGGCGGTGGTCCCCCAGAGCTGCTGCTATCAGTGATGAGTACTGTCTGTCTGGGATGAGCCACCGCCTCCTTTTCCTCTTTCTGGGGTTGCCTTTCCTCTTCTCGGTCTGCCTTAGGAAAATAAAAAAAAAAAAAAAAAAAAAGAGAAATTAGGGCAGGCAGAGGTAGTGGAATTGGGGATTCCCCAGTAGCTGTGGAGGTTTCCAGCAGAGCAGTGAGTGCTAGAGTAAACTGCAAGCAAGACCACTGCAGAGGGTGGAGAATTACATGCCAGAGCCAGGTCTCCCCCCAACCTGCCATGTGTTATAGCTACTCCTCTTCCTGCTGAGCGGGAGCCACATGATCAGGTTCTAGCATAGTCACTGGTTGCACCTGTTCCCTGATTGATTGACTCCTGCTGCTGAGCAAGAACCAATAATAAGTTACCTAATCCACAAGCAAACTCTCCCTGTTGCAGCTGGGGCAGAAGGAGCCAGCTGTACTACTACTATACTGGGAGAGCTTGTCTGCAGACAGTTCTCTGGGGAGTACTGGGGGCCATCCTAGAGAGGAGTCGGGCCAGGAAACCTCCCTAAGTAGCCACCTCTGTGGAGGAAGATTGGGTGTGTAGGGAGGACGATCAGTGGGCGAAACTCTATTAAGTTTCCACTTAACTCAAAGACTCCATGCATCTAAGATTGCTGACATTACTACCTGCTTTTTGTCAAATCTAAACCCTAAACAATCAAAATTTGTTCACAATGTTACTTGTTACGAAGCATACCGTATTTTTCGCACCATAAGACGCACCCGACCATAAGACGCACCTGGTTTTTAGAGGAGAAAAATAGGAAAAAAAATATTCTGAACCAAATAGTGTAATAAAATATTTAATAAAGTATAACAGAATAATATTTGAACCATATAAACTGAACAGCAGTCAACAGTGGCATTAAGAACCATTATCACTGTCATTAACACATAAAGACAAAGGTTTGAGTACTCTAGTCTTCGGAAAACCCCAAGAACTCTTCTTCGCTAGAGTCAGAATTCATGAAGCTCATTTGGTCACAATCACTGACATCACTTTCTTCGCTGTCTTCGTATAAAATACAGTCTTCACTTCCATCTAAGGCAATTAAACTGGGAACCCCAAAAGCCAAACTTAGAATGTACAACACTGTAGAAATAAAACTATAAATTGATTTCCTCTTGTATTAAATAAAGTGCAGACGTTAAAGATGCACATTTCCAAGAGCTGACATATTTCAGTTAATAAATTCAAAATAAAGAGATATTTTTCTACCTTTTGTGCATTTTTTTTTTCAGTTGCAATTGTTCCAGCCACTTTCTTCTGGTTTCTTCGTGTCTTCTGCTAACGCTCCATTGTCTGCTGTCCATTTGTCCTTTCTTCTTTCCTAGTTTTTTTCCATTCTCTCTACATCTGCTTTAACATACTAATCATTCTCCTTTTGCTCTTTCCTCATTCCTATTTCATCCACTCAAATTTTACCCCCTCCATCCTCAATCCCCACTTACTCTCCCAATACCCGGCCAATTGTAGATTTTTCTTCCCTCCCACACAAAATATATTTCCCCTCTCCATTTCACTCTCCCAGCCCCATCCCATTCTAATCGTCCCCCAACATCAACTCCCTTCTAGCTCCTGCCCCACCCAGCATCCGCTCCCTTCTAGTCCCGGCATCATCAGCCCATTTCCAGTCCTAGCTCCCTCCCCTCACAGCCCATTTCCTTTCCAAGCCCCCTCCCCATCAGCCCATTTCCATTCCAAGCCCCCTTCCACTCAGCCCATTTCCATTCCAAGACCCTGTCCCCATCAGCTATTTGCAGTTCAAGCTCCCCCTTCTACTCGGCCCATTTCCAGTCGTAGCCCCCCCCCCTCATCAGCCCATTTCCTTTCCATGCCCCCTCCCCATCAGCCCATTTCCATTCCAAGCCCCCTTCCACTCAGCCCATTTCCATTCCAAAACCCTGTCCCCATCAGCTATTTGCAGTTCAAGCTCCCCCTTCTACTTGGCCCATTTCCAGTCCTAGCAACCCCCCCAGTCCATTACCAGTTCTATCCCCCCCCCATAGCCCATTATCAGTCCTAAGCCCCCCAATAGCCCACTTCCAGTCCTAACCCTTCCATCGCCCCATCTTCATTCTTAGCCCCCTCATAACCCCATTTTCAGTCTTTGCCCCCCAATCAGACCACCTGCAGTCCTAACCCCCATCACCCCATTTTCAGTACTATCCCCCATCACCCCATTTTCAGTCCTAACCCCCCCCCCCCATTACTAGTCCTAAACCCCCCCCCCCCCATCAGCCCAAGTAAATTTAAAAATGAAAAACAAACCCTGGGCTTCTGCTGCTGTCGCTGCCGTGGCAGCGGCAGAATCAACTGTCCCGCGGCCCCTTCCCATCTGCCCGGCAAAGCATCTTCTGAGCTCCATCAGCGGCAGCTTTCAGGGCCGCGAAGAGAAGAGTGATCTCCCTCTCGCGGCTCTGTTAAGCCGGCCGGGGCTGCTGGGAATTCCCATCAGCCCCGGCAGGCTTAACAGAGCCGTGAGAGGGAAATACTACTCTCTTCGTGGCCCTGAAAGCCTGGACACGGGGCGGGGGAGGGATGATGCAGTCCCCAGGGACACGGAAGGTCCCGGGGGACCCGCTGCCGCTCTGCAACTTCTTCTATTCGCACCATAAGACGCAGGCACTTTTCCTCCCACTTTTTGGTGAAGAAAAAGTGCGTCTTATGGTCCGAAAAATACGGTAATTTACTCTGTTTACTGTTCTGTGTAACATAATTCGATGTTTTGCTATATGTAAACTGCTTTGATTTTCCAGATAAAGCGGTATAAAAAACCCTGAAAAATAAGTAAATATATGTTTCACTGGAGCCTTGGAAGTTTTCCCTTCACAAAGGTACATACTCCTCATATTGCATGTTCTGCTGAGATGAACTGCCTTCTCTGATTTCTCAAGTCACCGCGTCACTTTGAATGACTGAGACATCCCAGAAGTGTCAGTGGATGGCGATCTAATTATAGAAGATCTGCATAAGCCATTCAGATCCTTTTCTTTTTGCAAGGCTCTCAGAGATGATCTTGGTGGAGTTGGAATCCCCAGAGCTGGTGTCAAAAGGCATAGAGATCACAGGTGCGCTATATTTTCTTCCTTGGGAAGTCTTGGACCAGCTCTCTTGTCGTCCCTATATAGATGTTTTGGTGACCACATTGACCAGGAAGGCTACCATTTCTGTTGAAGGTAGTTTGGCACCAAATGACTCCAGCTTGTGGAGGTGGAGGTGGTCCTCTAGGAGCTAGGAGTCCAGGCAGCTATATGTTGAGGCTATGTGGCCCATACCTTTAGCAAGGAGTTGGGGGCAGCCTTCTTGGCAGATACCCTCTGGCCTAGTTTGAGGCTGTTATTGGATCCTGACCCATTATTTTTTTGTTTACCATCTGTGTGCTATAACCATTTCCCCTTAGTTTTACCCTAGTGCCCTGTTGCATTTGACTGTCTTGCATAGATTGTAAACTCTATTGAGAAGGGACTGTCTCTCATGTGTATGTGTATGGCGCTGTGTACGCATTGTTGTTTTCCTCATTTTCATCGTCATTTGACCATCTTGGAAGACACTGCCAGTAGCGAAGCACACAGGCCCTCGCAGCACAAGTGGCCAACCAATCAAGGGGTTTGCATTGTAGCGTTATTACAAATAAGTAGTAGGATTAGTCCTAGGTCAGAGGTGCTACTGGTCATAGTGCCCATGTGGTTGTGCCTCTGCAGTTGGGCAGCTGAATCAGTCTTCAAGGCATACCTGAGCAAGTTGTGTTTCGGTAATCAGTTGCTGTTCATTGGGGACTTGAAAAGTTTGGTTAAAGGCCTGGAGGAAGCCAGGCCTCAGAGGTTGCTCAATGTCCAGTTGTGTCTGTCCATGAAAGGGGTACAGGGGTAATGGCTGTCAGCAAGGACTGATGTCCGTTCTAGTTAGGCAAGCAAGAACACCAACCTCCTATTCATCGGGTAAGGTCCAAAGAGGCCATCTATTTTGTGGGACTTAGAAAATCGGGGTTGTGGAGAAGCCACTGCTTCGTCTGGAGCAAAGGCTTCCATTAAGGTACAGCAGACCCTGTCTGTTGGCGGTACAGATGGGGGGGGGGGGGGATCAGCTCTACCTGTTCTACTAGTGGGTCCATATTGCTTCAGACTACTGAGTCCTTAAGATTATTCAGCAGAGTTATGCTTAAGCTGGCAGAACTGATTTCCAACACCTTTATGGTGTCTCTTTGTGGATCAGCCTTCAAGCGTCTTCTCTAGCTAGGAATCATCAAACCAGTCCCTTTGCACTTGGGTCTAGGGCACTACATCATCTACGATCTCCAGGAACAAGCAGGAATGAGTCTTCACATATGGGTATCGTCGGTACCGATGGAGCCTGCGCGGGAACGCTCCCCAGCGTCCAAAAGGAAAGCTTTTGGGAGCATCCCACAGCGCCTGCGCGCTGCCTTCCCGCCTTTCCCAACTGCCTCTCTCCAGTTCTTCTTTTCCGCAGAGCCAGCATGTCGTGTTCCTGTCACCGCTGAAGAATTTCTTTATTTTCTTTTATTTCTTTGGTCGCATGTCTGCCTTCTAGACGCCGGACCGGTACCGCCGGTCTTTTTTCTTTCTTTAAAAAAGAAAAATAATAATAATAACTACTGTTTTTCTCACTTCAGTGCATTTTTCTTTCTTTGGTCTTAGGCCTACCGAAATTTTTCCTCATGGAAAAGCCCGCCTCCGTGTTTAAAAAGTGCACGAAGTGCAGCGGCACTATTTCTGTCACCGACACCCATGAATGGTGTCTAAAATGTTTAGGTCCTGACCACTCCATTACGGATTGTGAGTCCTGTTCCATGATGTCTAAAAGAGGTCTACAGAATCGAGCAGCCAAGCTCAGTACCCTGTTTCCCTCTGATGCAGCTTCGGTGGCATCGACGTCTTCCAGGGCTGCTTCTTCCTCCCATGGATCTCAGGTAACCAAACTTAAGTCCAGCCGGTCCTCGAAGGGTAGATCTCCCTCTAAGTATTGAGATGCCTCCGGGCTTGCTCTCAAGGAATCCGCACCGGCAAAATTACCCCGGCGGGAGGCTCCGGCTTCCAAAGCTTTATCTATGGGGTCACAGGTTGACATCGATGGCTCGGCCTCGACCGATCACCTGTTGCCATGCTCTGGGGTACCGGTGGTTCCCACTGGTACCGACATCCAGACATTGGTGGCGTCGATGGATCAGAATATTCTGACCATGCAGTGTGCCATCACGGCATTCATACAAGCTGCGACGCCTTCGGTACTGCAACAAACTCCATTGTCGGTACCGACTCCGGCACCGGTACCGATATCAGTTCCGGTGCCGGTACCGATTGCATCGACATCGGCTTTGGTGTCGACTGCAGCGGTACACTGTTCTGTGATGCCCATCGGTACCGAATCGGTACCGATCACTCCCGATGTTGATACCACCCGGTACGCGTATCGGGCTCTGCAGGAGCATCCAGATAGGCGATACTTCGATTCCTCTGAAGACTCTGATGAATCAGAGGCCTCTTATCAAAGCATCGGTGATCCTTCCTCAGGAGCCCTCTTCTCCAAAAAGGAGAATGTCTCCTCCAGAAGACTTGTCTTTTCAAGACTTCATTAGGGAAGTGGCCAGGGGCCTTTCCATCTCAGTGGCCCCTGAGACAGAGCCTAGAGCCAAAAAATTATATATTTTACAATATCCTAAGGCTCCTAAAAAGGCAGCCACTTTACCAATACATGAGATTCTTTATGATCACATGTTGGGCATATGGGAGACTCCTCTCACCACCTCCCCTCATTCTCGTAGGTTGGACACCATGTATCGTGTTCCTCCTTGTCCTGGCTTTCATAAGACTCAGCTTCCTCACCACTCCATTGTGGTGGAGTCTGCTATGAAGAAGATCAAGAGTACAAAAAGGCACTCTTCTACTCCTCCAGGAAGATAATGCAGAACCTTAGATGCCTTTGGCAGGAGAATTTTCTAGGCCAATATGCTTGTTGCCAGAATCAACTCCTATAGTCTCTATATGGGGATGTTTCTAAAAGAGGTTACAGATCATCTGCAAACTTTGTCTCCTTTTATTTCAGAAGATAAAAGGGAAGAGTTTCTCACCTGGCTCAAACATGCCCAGGATGTTTCCAAGTTTTCCAACCGTGCAGCCTTTGACTCTTTTGAAGGTGCCAGCAGAGCCTCGGCTATTGCCATAGGTGCACGCAGAGTTGCTTGGTTACAAGCTTCTGATTTGGAACCCTGGGTTCAGGATGGACTAGGGAAACCTTCCTTGTACAGGTGAAAACCTTTTTGGCAAAGATTGGCAAGCAAAGGCCACCCATATGGATGCTGAAAATTCTGCTTTAGATAGACTTTCAAAGTCTACTTCTGCTCCTTTTAAGAAAAGGTTGTTCAAAAAGGGATTTTTTCCCAAAAAAGGGAAATATTATTCTGCTTATGGTCAGCAGGCATCTTCTGCAGGTCGTTTTGCTACAAAGAGACAGCAACAACCGAAACAGGCCAAGCCTAAGGCTGCTAGAACTGCTACGGCCCAACAGCCTCAGCCTCCTCAGGGCCTTTGACTAGAGAACTTAGCCTTTCTGGTTCTAGAACATCCAGAGCCTCTCACCATTCCTGGAAAGTTAGCTCACTTTGCTCCCAGATGGGAACAAATCACAGCAGAGCAATGGACCCTCTCCATCATAAGGGAAGGGTACAAGCTTCATTTCTTAAACCTTCCCCCTCACACCATGGTGAGACAGTTCAATTCTCCAACATCTCTCCTCAACCTTCTGGGTCAGGAGATTGCTACCCTTCTTGCCCAAGGGGCAATAGAAGAAGTACCCCTTCTTCAACAGGGTTCAGGGTTCTACTCCCCCTACTTTCTCATCCCAAAGAAAACAGGGGGCTACAGACTCATATTAGATCTCAGAGAATTGAACAAGTTTCTATGCAAGGAGAAATTCAAGATGACTTCTCTCGGTACTCTCCTTCCATACCTCCAGAGTCAGGACTGGCTTTGTTCTCTAGATCTCAAGGATGCGTACACCCATGTTCTCATCCATCCAACACACAGAAGGTTCCTTCGGTTTCTTTTCCAAGGAAAGCACTATCAATACAGTGTGCTTCCCTTCGGTCTGGCCTCTGCTCCAAGGGTGTTCACAAAATGCATGGCAGTAGTAGCTGCATTTCTACGCACTCTAGGAATATTTGTATTCCCATATCTGGACGACTGGCTCATCCGAGCTCCATCCCAGTCAGAGGCCCAGGCGTCCCTGGCCTGCACAAGGCATATCCTTCAGTATCTGGGACTTGTAATAAACATCCCAAAATCCCATCTCACCCCTACTCAATCTCTAGAGTTCATAGGGGCCTTACTGGATACTACCACTGCAAGGGCCTATCTTCCCCAGGCCCGTTGCCTACGCTTGGTGCAGTTAGCCTCCCAGATTCAGTTAAAGTCCCATTTAACTGCTCGAGAGATGTTACAACTGTTAGGCCACCTGGCATCCACCGTGCATGTGGTCCCTTATGCTCGTCTTCACATGAAGGCAGCTCAATGGACTCTGTCCACCCAATGGACCCAGGCATCAGGGTGCCTGTCAGACAAAATAGCAGCCTCCAGTCGCCTTTTTTGCTCTCTCCAGTGGTGGAAGTCCACCCAAAATCTGTTGCTGGGGTCCCCCTTTCAACAGGTGTTACCCCAAGCAACCCTTACAACAGATGCCTCCCCAAAGGGTTGGGGGGCTCATCTACAAGATCTCTCCACCCAAGGCATCTGGTCTCCACAGGAGACATCTCTACATATCAACCTCTTAGAGCCAGAGCATTTTTTCTAGCTCTCAGAGTCTTCCACACCCTGCTCAGCTACAAGACAGTCCTCATCCACACGGACAACCAAGTAGCCATGTTCTACATGAACAAGCAGGGGGGGACTGGCTCTCTGTCGCTTTGCAACGAAGCTCTGAGATTGTGGGCCTTCGCCAGAGAGCATCAAATTCATCTCATGGCAGTGTATCTTCCAGGGGTTCAAAACTCTTGGGCAGACAGACTCAGTCGAGTTCTGCTTCCACACGAATGGTCCCTCCATGGGGACCAGATAGCCAGGATCTTTCAAATTTGGGGAACCCCGGACATAGACCTGTTTGCAAGTCCGTGGAATGCCCGGTTCTGTTCCAGGATTCCATGTCAGGGAGTTCAGGCCAGGGATGCCTTCCTCCTTCATTGGGGGCAAGACTTCCTCTATGCCTTCCCACCCATTCCCCTAATTCCCAAGACACTGTTCAAGCTTCAGAGAGACAAGGGGTCTATGGCACGCCAAGTGTGGTACCCTCTACTTCTGCATCTCTCTCAAGCTCCCTCCCTGGACTTGGGATCTGCTCCAGACCTCCTATCCCAGGAGGAGGGAACGTTGTGGCACCCAAATCCCCAGTCTCTTCATCTCAGGGCCTGGTTGCTGAAGGCCTAGACCTTCAAGATTTGCATCTTTCTCAGCAAGTGAAGGATATCCTTCATGCTTCCAGAAAGCCTTCCACCAGACGTTCCTATGCTTTTAAATGGAAGAGGTTTACCATTTGGTGTGCAGAAAAAGGGTCTTAACCCTCTGGCAATACCCCTGAATTCTTTACTGGAGTATTTGCTGCATTTATCCCATGCAGGCCTTAAAACGAATTCAGTAAGAGTCCATTTGAGTGCTATTGCAGCACCCCTTAAGCCTCTCAATGGACAGCCTATTTCCTCTCATCCTCTTATAGCAAGATTCATGAGAGGCCTTCTTTTGACTAAACCTCCCATTAGACCACCTCCAGTGGCATGGGACTTGAATCTGGTTCTTGGCCAGCTTATGAAGCCACCCTTTGAACCCTTAGCCACTACCTCCTTGAAATTTCTTTCCTGGAAGGTTATTTTTCTCATTGCAGTCACTTCAGCTCGCCGCATCAGTGAGCTGCAAGCCTTGGTAGCTAATCCTCCTTATACAAGGTTCCATCATGACAAGGTCGTCCTCAGGACCAATCCACACTTTATGCCTAAAGTGGTTTCACCTTTTCATCTGAATCAGGTGGTGTATTTACCTGTCTTTTTTCCAGGACCTCATGCATCAAGTACAGAGAGGAATCTCCATACCCTGGATTGTAAGAGAGCGCTTGCTTTTTACTTACAAAGGACACAGCAACATAGACAGTCTTCTCAACTCTTTGTTGCTTTTGATCCCTCTCATTTAGGACTTCCAGTCTCTAAGAGAACTCTGTCCAATTGGATTGCTCAGTGTATTTCTTTTGCCTACCAGAGTAAGAACCTTTCTCTAGAGGGCCATGTCACAGCTCACAATGTGAGGGCCATGGCAGCCTCTATGGCTCATCTAAACTCTGTGTCGATCAACCAAATCTGTCGAGCGGCCACCTGGGCCTCGGTTCATACCTTTACAGCCCATTACTGCTTGGACAAGGACTCCCGCCGGGATGCCTTGTTTGGTCAGGCTGTTCTCAAACACCTATTCCATACTTAAACAACTCCTACCCCCCATCCCTGGTTGGATGCCCGAGATCCATGGAGGGAGGTAGAGCCCTTCTCAGGGACTCAGAACCTTGGGGATCTCCCTGGCATCTCTAGCTGGGGAGTCCCCATATGTGAAGACTCATTCCTGCTTGTTCCTGGAGATAGCACAGTTACTTACCTATAACAGGTGATCTCTGGGAACAGCAGGAATAAGAACATAAGAACATAAGATATGCCATACTGGGTCAGACCAAGGTCCATCAAGCCCAGTATTCTGTTTCCAACAGTGGCCAATCTAGGTCATATGTACCTAGCAGTTTCCCCAAGAGACACAAGTTCCACAATGCTTGTACTGGGTCAAGCATTGATATCTTCGGTCACTTCTTAATAATTGTTTATGGACCTTTCCTCCAGGAACTTGTCCAAACCTTTTTTAAACCGAGCTACACTAACAGCCTTTACTACATCCTCCGGTAACAAATTCCAGAGTTTGATTACACGTTGAGTGAAAAAATATTTTCTTTTATTAGTCTTAAATAGTTTACCCTGTAGCTTCATTGCATGTCCCCTAGTCTTTCTATATTCTGATAAGGTAAACAATCGATCTACGTTTACCCGTTCCACTCCGTTCATTAATTTATAGACTTCTATCATATCTTCCCCTCAGCCGTCTCTTTTCCAGGTTAAAGAGCCCTAACCTTTCTAGCCTTTCTTCATAGGAGTATTCTTCCATCCCCTTTACCATTTTGGTGGCTCTTCTCTGTACCTTTTCTAAAATCGCTATATCCTTTTTAAGATACGGCGACCAGAATTGCACACAATATTCAAGGTGCGGTCTCACCATGGAACGATATAGAGGCATTATAATATCTTTTGTTTTATTTTCCATTCCTTTCCTTATCATACCTAGCATTCTATTTGCTCTCTTGGCTGCCGCTGCAGACTGGGCCGAGGGTTTTAACATGGTATCCACAATGACGCCTAAATCTTTTTCCTGGGTGGTGGTTCCTAATGTGGAACCTTGAATCGTGTAACCATAGTTTGGGTTGTTCTTCCCTAGGTGCATAACCTTGCACTTGTCCACATTAAATTTCATCTGCCATTTTGATGCCCAGTCTTCCAATTTATCAAGATCCTCTTGCAATTTTTCATAATCCTCTTGGGTTTTAACAACTTTAAATAGTTTTGTGTCATCTGCAAATTTGATAACCTCACTCATTATTCCACTTTCCAGGTCATTTATGAATATGTCAAAAAGCAGCGGACCCAGCACAGATCCCTGGGGTACACCACAATTCACCTTTCTCAATTGGGAAAATTGGCCATTTAGCCCTACCCTCTGCTTTCTATCTTTTAACCAGTTCCTGATCCACAATAGTATACTGCCTCCTATCCCATGACTCCTTAGGTTTGCCAAAAGTCTCTGATGAGGGACCTTGTGAAAGGCTTTCTGAAAGTCCAGATACAGAATATCAACCGACTCACCTTTGTCCACCTGTTTATTCACTCCTTCAAAAAAATAAGTCTTCACAACCCACCCACCTCCCCTAGGAGTTGTATTTCTCTGTCTATCTTTCCTTTCCTCTCTCTCTCTCTCTTTGTCTCAGCTTAAAACTCGAACTGGAGAGAGGCAGTTGGGAAAGGCGGGAAGGCAGCGCGCAGGCGCTGTGGGATGCTCTCAAAAGCTTTCCTTTTGGACACTGGGGAGCGTTCCTGCGCAGGCTCCGTCGGTATCGACGATACCCATATGTGAAGACTTATTCCTGCTGTTCCCAGAGATCACCTGTTACAGGTAAGTAACTGTGCTTTACAGTCCCCAAGAAGGTGGGGGAAAGATCTTTGGACCTATCCTGGATCTAAAGGGCATCATTGTTTCTCTTAGAGTACCCTATTTTTGCATGAGACCTTATAATCTGTGATCTTGTTATTCAGGATGAGCGACTTTGTTACTTATGAAGACCTATCAGAGGTGTACTTTAACATTGCAGTCAGGGACCCGCACAAGCAGTTTCTCATTTGTGATGTAGGCAGGTATTTTCAGTTCAGAGCGTTCCCCTTTGGCCTTGCCATGGCACTGAGGACCACCTTAAGTAAGTAGTGATAGTGGCAGAATTTATTTATTTATGTCAAAAGTTCATATGCTGAATATCAAATTTTCTATGTAGCTTACAGTAGTAACTTAAGAAATAAGTCAAATTAGGTAAGCTTTCCTTCTGGTTTATTGGGCAGAAGATCCTCTGGTAGCCATGCTGAGAATGCTTAGCCTGCTGGAAGAGCCTTTGCTGGGTTGTGAACTATGCCAAGAGCCATTTTGTCTTCTCTGTCTCTCCAGTATTTTGGGGCCCAGTTTGAATAGTACAGCCAAGAACGTTTTCCTGACTGAAGGAAAAGGTGCTCAAGTTGAGAGCTCAGCTGATAGTCTTTTGCCTTTGTCAGTCCCTTAGGGCCTAGGATCATCTGCAGCTTCTGGGCTCTTCTCCTTGTGATCTTGGGCAAGTCACATAACTCTCCGTTGCTTCAGGTAAAAACTTAGATTGTAAGCCTTCCGGGGACAGGAAAATAACTACTGTACCTAAATGTCATTTGCCTTGAACTACTACTGGAAAGGCAAGAACTAAATATAAATGCACTGTGGCATTGACACTGGAGATGGATCCATGGGCATGAACTCATATGTTGCCATTTCAGTGTGGTTTCTTGACAGGCTGGTCGCCCAAGTCTCAGTAGTTCGAGGTTAGACTTTCTCTGAACTCGGGAGAATGGGAGCAAAGCTCTGTCACATTGGAGTTAGTGATGAAGCACTGTTGTTGCCCAGTTTTTGATTGGATGGCTACTCAACAAAAGCCAAAGCTCCCCAGTTCTTCAGCAGCAGAAAGCAATTTGATGATGTTGGAATCAATACACTACTGCAGCCATGGCTGCAGAAGGGCCCACTATACTACTTTCACCTTTGGCTGCTGATGTGTTGAGCTGTCTGGAAGATAGCCAAAGATCCCTTCTTTGTCATCTTTGTTATCTCAGATTGGCCTCATAGACTATGGTATGCTGATCTACTTTGGCTGTTAGCAAGACCTTCTCTGTAGTTGCCATGGGACCGAGGACAGCTCCAACAAGACCCAGTTTACATGGAGGAGCCAGATCCCTTCTCGCTTGCAGCCAGCCTGGCCCTTGAGAGGGTCTGGATGAAATAAAGGGAATGATTGATGTGAGACTCAGGATGCTCCAGCTACTAATAGGGAGTTTTTATTTTATAGCTACTAATATTATATAATGTGATTATGTAGTGACAGTTTAACATATGCTACAGTTTCTGTTAACAGGCTAGGAAATAAAAGCATCTCGTAGACTGGCTGGACAATGATGGTCTTTATCTGCCATCATATACCCTGTATGTTACTATGTATTAAAACGTAAGATATGCAATAATGGGTCAGACCTAGGTCCATCAAGCCTAGTATCCTGTTTCCAACAGTGGCCCATGAAGGTCACAAGTACCTGGCAGTTTCCCAAAAAAAGAGTGGATTTCATGGGTCCCCTTTAATAATGTTTCCTCCAGGAACTTGTCCAAACCTTTTTGAAACCCAGATACACTAACAGCTTTTACTACATTCTCCGTTAATGAATTC
Source organism: Ichthyophis bannanicus (assembly GCA_033557465.1). Lineage (NCBI taxonomy): Eukaryota > Metazoa > Chordata > Amphibia > Gymnophiona > Ichthyophiidae > Ichthyophis > Ichthyophis bannanicus. The sequence goes on from CM066033.1 coordinate 1,190,801,423, forward strand.
CAGAGTTTGAATATGCGTTGAGTGAAAAAATATTTTCTCTTATTAGTCTTAAATGAGTTACACTGTAGCTTCATTGCATGTCCCCTAGTGTTTTTCCCTTTTCATGGTGTAAACAATTGATCTACGTTAACCCATTCCACTCCATTCATTAATTTATAGACCTCTATCATATCTCCCCTCGGCCATCTCTTTTCCAGGTTGAAGAGCCCTAACCTTTTTAGCCTCTCCTCATAGGGGTATCCTTCCATCCCCTTTACCATTTTGGTGGCTCTTCTCTGTACCGTTTCTAATTACGCTTTATCGTTTTATAGATACGGTGACCAGAATTGCACACAATATTCAAAGTACGTCGCACCATGGAACGATACAGAGGCATTATAATATCCTTTCCTTTCTCCGTTCCTTTCTCTGATTCTTAGCATTCTATTTGCCGCCTTGGCCGCAGCCACACACTGGACAGAAGGTTTCAACGTGTTATCCACGAGGACGCCTAAATAGTAACAAGATGTATAGATATTTAGGAATTAATTACAGCATTGTCATATTTTTTAGTTTCTCATATAAGATGGTATAGTATTACTTTTATGTTATTCCATTCTTGATCTCCAGAAACAAGCAGGAATGTACTCTTCACTTATGGACATCGTCTGTACCGAAGGAGCCCACGCAGAAACGTTCCCTAGCATCCAATTGGAAAGCCTTTGGGACCACTCCACTGCACCCGTGTATCTTCCTTTCCAAGTCCTGTCCTTAGTTCTTCGTTTTCTGCGGAGCAGCAGGAGGGTTTCTTCCTGTTACCACCGAAAAATGCCATTTTTTTGGTTAAAATCTGTGCTCTGCCTTTCCGTCGACGCCGGTAGCTTCCCTGTTACCAGCCCCGTTTTTTTTCTTTTCTTTTCAAATATTTTTTTCTTTTCAAATTTTGGCGGTTCTCTTTTTGTACTCTTTTCCACCATGATGGAAGAACACATCACTGGCTTCAGAAAATGTACCAAGCGTTCTCCAGGACCAAACAGGAAGTCAGTCCTCACTTATGGGTGACGTCGGCGCCGACGGAGCCCCCGTGCGGAGCATTTCCCCAGCTTTCAAAGCAAGCCTTTGGGAATGCAGCGCGCATGCGCTGTCCCCTTCCCGCCCAAGGGTGCCATCTTGCTCTGTCTTCTTTTTTCCACGGAGCGCCACAGACGTGTTTCGTTTTCACCCGAGGAAAAAGTTGATTTTATTCTGCGTGGACCAGTTTTCTTCGGTTCGACGCCGGTTTCCCTTTCCCGCCTGGGCCCTATATGTCGGTATCGTGCCCGGACTTCTTTTTTCGGTTTTTATCCTTAGTGACTAGCGTACGTGCCATTTTTCTGTTTTTCATTGGCAGCCCTGTCTTTTGACCTCGCAGGGGCCCTTTTTCCCCCGATGGCTGGCAGCGGGTTTAAAAAGTGTGATCGGTGTAAGAAACTTATGTCTCTCACCGACACACATGACTGCTGCCTCCGTTGCCTCGGACCCGATCATGACCCGATGATCTGTGGCCCGTGTGGGAAAATGTCCTCGAAGGCGTTGAGGAGTCGGCAGCACCAAAAGGAAAGAATCTTCTCTGACTCCGCATCTGGACGGGCCCGGACTTCGTCAGAGGCCTCGACGTCTCGGGACTCCGGTCCCGAGCATCGCCGAGGCTTCTCTGAGAGGGGGTCTCCCTCACGGGAGCATCTCAGGAAGAAGAAACCCGCGAGGGTGGCATCGGTGGATGCACTTGGCTTCTCGAGGGCCAAGTCGCATAGCCCCGAGCACCGTCCCGGGTCTTCGGAGTCTGAGAGGCCTGCCAAACAGCCTCGTGTAGAGATGGAGCCCCCGGTCATATGAGTACTGTAGTCCTCGTGGGACTCTCCTCCGGGGGAGCCGACGTTGGGCCCGACGCTGTCAGGGCCCGAGTCGGGGGCTGCTGAGTCTTCTGAGCTCGGACTCAGGTTGACGGCCTTGGAGAGTAGCTTGGCTTCCTTCATGGAACAGCAGCGGGCACTGATCGCCGGTCTCACCGGTGCATGTGTCCCGACCACCGGCACCTCGACGTCCAAGTCGACCCTGGAGGCCGATCCGATCCTAGAGTTCATGCGCTCTCGAGTCGATCCTCGGCCAAGGTCTCCCTCGGCCTCCCGTTCGCGACCGAGGTCGTCAACGCAGGTACCCTCGGCGTCGGGGCGGATGGCATCGGTGCCTGCCTGACCGGAGCCGCTTGATTCCTCCTCCGAGGGGTCCGGCTGGGAAACAGAGGACCGAGGAGTCACCGGACACCTTTCGGACTCGGTGTGAACCTCTGAGAAGGTCCCCCCCCCCCGGAGGATACCCGGTTCTCGGACTTCGTGCGGGATATGGCCAAGGCCTTGGCATTCCCCGCGGATCCCGAGGAGGAGCCTCGAGCCGAGGAGCTCGAGGCCCTGCAGTATGACTCTCCTCCCAAGGAGGCCTTTACTGTATCGGTTCCTCCGATGCTGGAACGGTTGCTCTTCCACATGTGGGAGGCGCCGGCCTTGACGCCAGTTTTGAGCAAGCGGGTTGATTCTATCTATCGAGTCCGCAAGAGCCCCGGGTTCCAAAAGGCACAACTACTGCACCACTCCATGGTTGTGGAATCGGCCATGCATTGTCTGAAGAGTCAGAAGATGCACTCCTTGGTGCCTCCCGGCCGGGAGGCCCGGAACCTGGATGCCCTCGGTAAGAAATGCTTCCAGGGCTCTATGCTTGCTTGCCGTGTCCAGACCCTACCAGCTGTACATGGACATGCACCTTCGAGACCTGACAAAGGAGATTGCCGGGTTCTCTGCTGGTCTCTCCGAGGAACCTTTGCAGAGGTTCACGGCCCTGTCATTGGGTATCCGAGAGTGCTCAAAGTTTATCTCTCGAGCAGCCTATGATGGCTTCGAGGCTTCGGCCCGGGTAGCCGCGGCCTGCATTGGTGCATGCCGTCAGGCCTGGCTACAGTCATCGGACCTCAAGCCATTGGTGCAGGACAAGTTGATCGATGTCCCCTGCCAAGGTGAAAACCTCTTTGGCAAGCCCATGGCTGAAAAGGCTGCAGAACTCGAGACCGCGACTCTTACCCGGACAAGGCTGTCCAGGAAAACCTCTGCCCCTTCTTAGAAGAAGGGCTCTGGAAAAAAGACCTTTTACCCGAGGAAGTCATCTGCCTATAAAACATACCCTCATTTTCAGGCCTCTGTAGCTCCCCAACAGGGTCAGCAGGCCAAGGGGCAGGGACATGGGCCCCGTAGGCAGAAAACCCCCAAGCCACCAGCTCCGGCTCCTGCACAGAAGGGAGCGGGGTTTTGACTCCAGTGGCATAGTCTCTCCTCCTCAGCTGGCCCCTATCAGCACAGGAGGCCGGCTGGCCCTGTATACCCACAGGTGGCCAGCCGTGACCAGGGATACCTGGATGAAGAAAACTCCATGATCTGACCACAATACCACGGCTCTTTAGGTCTCTGGTCCATCAGTAGTGAGAGACAGACAGAGAGTAATACAGAACACAATCACACACACACAAAGTGCTATTTTCTTTGAGCTCAGAGGGAAGACAATAAGCAGACTATGAACAGGCATAATTCCAGGCTTATTGAATTCAAAGTTCTCCTCCTAAAAGCTCCCTTTTTATTAGAGAAAAAAAGAGGAAGTAACAATCATTTATTATAACCATGAAATAACACAAGGTGTCGCCAAAGTTCTTTTTACAGAGTAAGATCTGATTACAGTGTATTAGATGAATTTCACTTAATTATGGCAAAATTAGCTATAAGTGCAAAAGTTGCAAAAATTATGTTGTGTCAGCAGGGACTTCCAGCTGACTGTACAATGAACTATGGTTGCGCAGTTCATAGGCGTTATGCTTAGTTAACACTGTTCCATCTATTTTAAAGACGGTTACACAGAGAACTCATGATCATGACATCCTATTCTATTGAAGAAAGTAGGTGAAAAGTCAAACTTCTAAACACATTTTGTATCAAGAAGTTCATCCATCTTCAATTACATATTGGGGATTCTGGTATCCCTTTATCTGTCCATCCCTACTAAGCGTAGTCCAAAAGGGCTATCTCCTCCATTTCCACCAGGTACCCCCCTCCTACTTTCCAGGGGAGCCTGCAAGACTTCCTCTGCACAGGGACCTACTCCTGCAGGAGTTAGCAAGTCTTGTAAAGGAACAGGCAGTGGAACCGGTGCTCCACCACCTGAGGGGTCAAGGCTTCTATTCCAGGTACTTTCTAGTACCAAAAAGATCAGGAGGCCTCAGGCCCATCTTAGACTTGCGAAATCTAAACAAGTTCCTGGAGAGGGAAAAGTTCAAGATGCTTACCCTTGGAATCCTGCTGCCCTACTTCCAGCAGGGAGATTGGCTATGCTCCTTAGACCTAAAGGATGCTTATACTCACATCCTCATTCATCCAGACCACAGACAATATCTCAGATTTGTCGTGGGAGGGCAAAATTATCAGTACAAGGTACTGCCTTTTGGCCTCACCTCCGCCTCTAGGGTATTCACCAAGTGCCTAGCGGTGGTGGTGGCCTACCTCAGGTGCAAGGACTCTTTGTCTTTCCATACCTGGACGACTGGCTCATAAGGGGCCAGTCCCCACAGGAAGCCAGTCAAGCCACCCTTCGCACTGTCGCTCTACTTCAGCATCTGGGGTTTGTTATAAACTTTGCAAAGTCCACTATGCGCCATTCGCAGAACATGGAGTTCATAGGAGCACGACTGGACACCCTTCAGGCAAAAGCCTTCTTACCAGTGGACAGGGCTCACAGGTTGATGGATCTGGCCAGTCAGTTTCACAGCAATTCTCTGGTCTCCGCCAGACAATTCCTGAGGCTCTTAGGCCACATGGCTTCCACAGTCCACGTAACTCCAAATGCCCGCCTACACATGAGGCCGGCTCAGTGGGGTCTCAGAACTCAGTGGCACCAAGCCACGGGACACCTGAAGGACAGAGTGAGGGTATCCAAGCTCCTAGAGTCTTCTCTACAGTGGTGGCTTCATCTTCCGAATCTGCTTCAAGGGGTGACTTTTCAGGCACCTCCACACTCTCAGGTGCTGACAACCGATGCTTCTCTTCAAGGTTGGGGTGCACATTGCCAGGGAGCCTGTACTCAAGGCCTTGGGAGGCCGCACAGCAGATCAATCTCTTGGAACTGAGAGCTATCCGCTTAGCCCTGAGGACTTTCTCTCATGTCATCTCTCACCAGTCTGTCTTAGTTCAGACGGACAACCAAGTTGCTATGTTTTATGTGAACAAACAGGGGGGCACGGGATCCCGACTTCTATGTCAGGAAGCGCAGAACCTGTGCTCCTGGGCAGTCAGTCATGGCATTCTTCTCAAAGCGGTCTATCTCCCTGGGCAGGAGAATTACTTGGCAGACAGATTGAGCAGGATCCTGCAGCCACACGAATGGCGGTTGAATCCACTAGTGGTTCAACAGATCTTCCTAAGATGGGGTCTTCCAACCATAGATCTCTTTGCCAGTCCTCTGAACCGTCAGCTGCCCAGGTTCTGCTCCAGACAACCGCATCCTCTAAGAGTAGCAGCGGATGCGTTTCTCATTCTGTGGTCTAGAGGCCTCCTTTATGCCTCTCCTCCCTCGCCTCTAGTGTCCCAGACACTGTTCAAAGTGCTCCGGGACAGAGCCTCGGTAATTCTGGTGGCCCCCAGATGGCCCAGGCAACCGTGGTTCCCACTTATTTTGCAACTAGCGGTGGACACTCCTCTTCCTTTGGGGATGCAACCAGATCTCCTGTCTCAGGAGCAGGGATCTCTCTTACACCCCAACCTCCAGTACCTCAATCTGATGGCCTGGCTGCAGAAAGGATAGTTCTAGCACCCTTACTGCTACCTTGGGAAGTGGAGGACGTGGTCTTGGCCTCTAGGAGGCAGTCCACTTGGAAATCTTATGCCCTCAAGTGGCGTAGATTCTCTGCCTGGTGTGCCCAACACAATGAGAATCCTTTCTCATGTCTGGTACCAGTGGTACTGCAATATTTGCTTCACCTCTCCAACCTCGGCCTTAAGTCCAACTCTGTTAGAGTTCATCTTAGTGCTCTTTCAGCGCACCACTCTCCGGTGGAGGGTCAATCTCTCTCAAGCCACCCTTTGGTGGCTTGCTTCCTCAGAGGCCTTCTTTTGTTAAGCCTCCAATCCGTCCTCCTGCCCCTGAATGGGATTTAAATGTGGTCTTGCAACAGTTTACTTGCCCACCTTTTGAGCCTATGGCTACTTGTCCTTTGCGCTTTCTCTCCTGGAAAGCGTTGTTTCTGGTAGCTCTTACCTCCGCAAGGCGAGTGAGTGAACTTCAGGCCCTAGTATCAGATGCACCATATACTAGGTTCTATAGGAACAGAGTAGTCTTACGGACTCACCCTAAGTTCCTTCCAAAGGTTGTCTCCTCCTTCCAACTCAATCAGGAGGTGGTTCTTCCAACTTTCTTTCCCAGGCGGCATGCCAGCCGTGCTGAGATGGTCTTGCTTGCATACCCTGGACTGTAGAGGGCATTGTCCTTCTACCTTGACCGTACGCGGGAGCACCGGAGGGCTGTTCAGTTCTTCGTCTCTTTTGACCCAATAAGTTGGGGTTGCCTGTCTCCAAGCGTACCCTGTCCATTTGGGTAGCAGACTGTATCGCCTGGGCTTACAGGGCAGCCTGCCTCTCCTTGCAGGGTCGAGTTACGGCTCACCGTGTCAGGGCGAAGGCTGCGTCGGTGGCTTATCTCCACTCTGTTCCGTTGGCAGACATCTGCCGGGCCGCTACTTGGTCTTCAAGCCAGACTTTTGCGGCCCACTACTGCCTCGAGAGTGAGTCCCGCAAGGACAGTGCTTTCGGACAGGCGGTACTCCATAAACTCTTTGGGGTTTAGGCAACTCCTACCCTCCGGCCCTGGTGTTGGGCTACCGTTCGGGGGTGTTCTCAGAGAAGATTCTTTTCTCACATGCTGAGGCTCTAGAGGGAGCTCATTTTTTCAGCTTGGGTCTCCGGTAGCCTTAAGCTGGGGAGTCCCATATGTGAGGACTGACTTCCTGCTTGGTCCTGGAGAAAGAGTAGTTATTCACCTGTAACAGGTGTTCTCCAGGAGCAGCAGGAATCAGTCCTCACAACCCTCCCTCCTCCCCTTGGAGTTGCAGTCATATAGTTTATTTTGTTTTTTGCTGTCTTTTAGCTATGTCATCAGACTGAGCAAGATGGCACCCTTGGGCAGGAATGGGACCGCGCATGCGCGCTGCATTCCTAAAGGCTTTCTTTGAAAGCTGGGGAAATGCTCCGCACGGGGGCTCCGTCGGCGCCGACTTCACCCGTAAGTGAGGACTGATTCCTGCTGCTCCTGGAGAACACCTGTTACAGGTGAGTAACTACTCTTTCTGGTACAATATCAGTTACTGACAAACATGACTGGTGTTTAAAATGTGTGGGCCCAGACTATTTACCGACTTATTGTCCTTTGTGCCAACAAATGACAAAATGAGACCTAAAGAACAGGGCCAGACAGCATGGTTCTCTGTTTGCCCCAGACTCCTTATTTCAGTTGCTTCCGCATTGTCTAGGATGTCGTCGTCCTCTTTTGGTTCTCAGGTCTCCTCAAAGTCCAAACATAAGTCTGTCAAAGTCATTGGCGTCGCAGACTGATACGGATGTTCATGGTAAGCCCCTTCGTCATCGGGATTCACCGAAAGGTGCATCTGATGCAGATCAGTCTCCCAAACAGCCCCAGTGGGAGGACCAATCCTTCAAAGCACAAAAAGAGTTCCAGGACACTTCTGAGGCCTTGACCTTTGGAGAGGTACTGCTTCCATGCTCTGAGACAGTGGCTCAAAGCCCCATGTGTGATTCCACTCAGGCATTGGCCTCCTCCCTCGAACAACACATCCTGGCTATCGAGAGGAGCTTTGCAGCACTCCTGGCAGCCTTGGTATCGATGGCATCGATGGCTCCAGTAGCACAGGCGTCTGCATCTAGTCTAAGGTGGAAACCTCTGGGGCCGATGCCAGCCCTTGAAGCGGTATCGGGGTATCCTCTCCCTCCGATGCCTGCTTTGGAACTGACAGATATCCTCTGTACCCAACAGGTTCCCGGTGCCACACTGCATGAACATCAGTATCTGCATCATGCCTCGACATCTGCACAAGATCATCGATACGTCGACTTTCTCTTGTAATCAAATTCTGCCTCTTCTGATTCCGATGATGCATCGGAGGATTCCAGGGGAACCCAGGATCCTCCCTACCTATCACTCCCCTCCTCATGAGCGGCATCAGTCCCCACTAGAGGACTTCTTTTCAGGACTTCATCCGAGACATGGCAGTGGGCCTGCAGATTACAGTGACTTCCGAGACTGGGCAGAGGAATTGGAAATCCTCCAATACCCCTCTATGCTCAGAGAGGCTGCCACCTTACTGATGCATCAGATCCTTCAGGATCTAATGCTACATATGTGGGAGGCCCTGCTAACCGTTCTGCCTATTAGCAAGCGACTCGATACCATATATTGAGTTCCTCCATGCCCTAGCTTTCAAAAGCCTAAACTACTACACCATTCTATGGTGATGGAATTTGTGATGCATCACATCAAGAGTTCTAAAAATCATTCTTCCATGCCTCTGGACAAGGACTCCAGAACTCTCGATGCCTTTGGGCATTGCTGCTTTCAGGCATGCATGCATGCTTCTAGGATTGCTTCTTACATGCTCTACATGGGCATGTATCTCAAGGATGTCTTTGGGGATCTAGAGAACCTTGCTCCTATTCTTCCTGATGACAAATGTGATGCTTTTCAGGCCTTAATCTGGCAAAACCAGAATACATCCAAGTTTTTTACCAGAGTGTTTTTTGATGCTTTCAAGTCAGCCAGCAGAGCTTCATTAGTCTGCATCAGTGCTCGCAGAATGGGCTGGCTTCAGACATCTGACCTTGAGCAGTGGGTTCAGGATAAATTGGCCAATATTCCCTGCTCTGGAGAGAACCTTTTTGGGAAGGGTTGGAGAGAGAAGGCGGGGAGCATGAGGTGGATGATCTCACTCTCAATAGGCTCTCCCAAAAGACTTCATACCCCTCTAGGAGGAAGGCTAATTCCAAGAAGTCTATCCCAAAAAAAGAAAGATTATCCTTCTTAACCACTTGCAGCTGCTGCCAACCTCAGCAGCAACAGCAGAGCCAACACAACAGGGTCCTCGCCACCCCAATAAATTTAAGACTCCTAAACCACAACCAGCTGCAGAGCCATAGCCAGCACCTGGTTTTTGACTCCTTCCTAGAGAGCACAGCTACTCTGCCTCTGCAAGGTCTCCAACCACTTCACATAGCAGGCAGACTCTGTGCCTATATCCACAGATGGCACATCAGAGCAGTGGACTCTCAAAATCATCGAAGCAGGCTATCTGCTTCATTTCAAAAGTTTACACCCCCCCCCCCCCTTCACAAGAGATTATCCTGCAAACCTCTTGCAGGTCAGTCTCCTATCAATAGATGTGACCACCCTGTTAGCTCAGAAGGCCATAGAGAGAGTTCCACCCATCCAAGAGGGCAGGGGCTTCTACTCTCCTTACTTCCATATTCCAAAGAAAATAGGAGGGTTCAGGCCCATTCTAGATCTTGGGGATCTCAACAGATTCCTCGTTCAAGAAAAATTCAAAATGATATCTCTGGGTTCACTTTGGCATACCTTCAGAGGAACAATTGGCTATGTTCTCCAGACCTTAAGGAGGCATGCACACACTTGCTTGATTCATCCTCAACACAGACAATATCTGCTTTTTTTTGGTTCCAGCAAATCCACTACCAATACTGGGTGCTCCCCTTCAGGTTAGCCTCAGTACCCTGAGCATTCACAAAATGCATGGCCGTGGTGGCCACCTACCTGCATACTTTAGGGATCTTTGTCTTCCCCTACTTAGACAATTGACTAATCGGGAGAATCCCCAGGAGAGGTAAAACTCTCTTCATCGAACCATCACTGCTTCAAAATCTGGGATTCATCTTAAACTTTCCCAAATCGCTCTTGGCTCCATTCTAGAGACTGTAATTCATCGGAGCACTACTGGACACGTGTCAGGCCCAAGCTTTCCTTCCACAGGTCTGCTCGGCCCGCCTTATCGCACTGGCACACACAATAAAGAGTCACATTGCTGTAACAGCTCGGGAAATGCTATGCCTTCTTGGACACATGGCCTCCACAGTCCATGTCGTCCCCTCTGCTTACCCGCATATGCGGCAAGTCCAATGGACACTTTCTTCTCAATGGACCCAAGCGACCAGGCGTTTCTCAGACAAGATTTGCATCACCTCTCCTCTTGTCAACACCCTTCTGTGGTGGTGGTCCCCTCAAAACCTACTCAGAGGGTCATGCCAAATCCTTGATACTGTCTACTGCTAATTGAAGCTAACTGCTCTCTGACAGAATCTATTCAGTGGGTCTCAGATTAACTTTGCCCTGTACTCCAAGAGGTCATGTCACCTAGTCCTTTGCAGAACAAGTTTGCTGGATCTCAGGTTGGTTCTCTTCTGTGCCTTATAAATGAGTTGTTACAGGGCTTGCTGTCTGAGCTGGGGAGAGGGGGCTCTGCTGCGCCCTCTGAGGCTGTGTTTCTGCCGTTTAACAAGATGTGTTTGAATATTAGGTGGACTATTTATTCTCCAGGAACAAGCAGGAAGTCAGTCCTCGCATATGGGTGATGTTGACACCGACACCAATGGAGCCCTGCGGGAGCATCTCCCTAGCTTTCAAAGAAAGCCTTTGGGAGATGCCACCATGCATGCATGGTCCCCCTCTCGCCCAAGGGTGCCATCTTGCTCAGTCTCCCTTTTTCCGTGGAGCCCTGCAGACGTTGGTCTCATCCCCCCCCTCCCCGAAAAAAGGATTTTCTCATACTATTTTTGTATTTTTCCGACTTGTGCAAGCTCCTTTCCCGCTCGAGACTCGCTGCAAATGCACTGGACCTCGAAGAACATTTTTGTCTTGATTTTTTCCATTGTAGTGCTTTTCACGCCCTTTTTAACTGCTGCCTGCATCGAGGGTCTTCAACTTTGTTGGGTTTCTTTTTGCCCCAGTGGCCACCGGCTTTAAGAAATGTGATCAGTGCTCCAAAAACATGTCACTCACCGACACTCATGATTGTTGCCTCTGCTGTTTGGGCGTAGACCACGACCTGGAGGAATACTCCTTGTGCAAGAAAAAGTCCTCTAAGGCTATACAGAGCCATCGACTTAAGCAAGATGACATCTTTCACAAGGCAGACTCAACCTTGGTTTCCCTGGTAGCCTCACGCCCGAAGGCCCCACACAGATCCTTGGACTTGTGTAAGGCCCCTGTGGCTCCTCCGCAGGCTTGTCAACACTCCAAGCAAGGGTTGCCAGAGCATACGCATAAGAAGAAGAGGAAGACCTCGAGACCCTTGTCTGGAAAAGTGGACAAGCATAGGAAATCCCATGCCTGGTCCCTTAGTCCCCACAGAACTCCTGAGGAACAGGAGCAGGAAAGTCCTCGGAAGGTGTCCAGGGCCAAAGTGGTGGCCTCTGGTGATGGATCTCAGTCTCCCGAGGCCCGTCCCGTCGAGGATCCCCTCTCTTCCTTGACACTTGACCCGGTTATTCCGGTGTCCATGGCTGTGACCCCCGAGTGAGAAGCATGCATGTTGGCCTTAGAACGCAGTGTTTCTGCATTCCTCACATTCTCCGGGAACAAGCAGGAAGTCAGTCCTCACATATGCGTGACGTCCGATTCCTGCTGTCCCTGGAGAACACCTGTTACAGGTGAGTAACTACGCTTTACAGCGGGCGCTGACCCCTGGAACTACTGAAACCGCAGGGATCTCGACCTCGAGGATTCCCTGGGCTGCTGCTGCGATTGCCGAGAGCCAGATGCCTCAGGCGGATTCTCGGCGAGGGTCAGATTCTCGCTCCCGATCCTTGAGAGCGAGATCTTTGCAGTCGAGTGCCTCTGGCTCTGCCATGCCCCCCACCTTGAAGCATCTGGGACCGGAGTTAGAGGCCTGCCTGCAGCCGGAGGACCTTGAGTCCTCCTCGGATTACTCTGATTGGGAGTCCGACGTCGAGACATTCCCGGAGTTTCGGGCCCACCGAGACCTCCCCTCGGACCCGTCTCCCCCTGGCTGCTAAGTGCCATTCTTTGCTTCCTCCGGAAGAGTCAAAACTATCAGGGCTACCCGGCCTACCCAGCTGCTCAAAACCCTCAGCAGGGTCCCAGGGCAAAGACACACAGGCCAGGGACCATGCAAGCCCAAGGGTCAGAAGACCCAAACACCGGCCTCAGCCCAGCCTGGGTCGGGGTTTTGATGCCATCAGCATATTCCCTCTCCCTCTGGAGGACTAGCACCCCACAGGGGGACGCCTGGTCCACTTTGCCCACCGGTGGACCCGTATAACCACCGACTCCTGGGCTCTCCAGGTCATCCAGGAGGGCTGCCTTCTGCACCTTGAATGGACTCCTCTGTCCTTTTTTCCTAGGGAACCCCCTCAGTCTCTCCTACATCAGGCCCTGTTACTGCAGGAACTCACGGGCCTCTTCAAGGATGGGGTGGTGGAACCTGTGCCTCTCCCCTCAAAGTGGAAGGGTTTCTATTCCAGGTACTTTCTGGTCCCGAAAAGGACAGGGGGCCAAAGGCTCATCCTGGACCTGAGGAACCTCAACAAGTTCCTGGTGTGCAAGAAGTTCAAGATGCTTTCCCTTGGAACACTGCTGCCCTACCTCTAGCAGGGAGATTGGCTAAGCTCCTTGGATTTAAAGGATGCTTACCCCCACATCCTTATCCATCCCAGTCACAGAAAGAACCTGAGGTTCGTGGTCAGAGGTGACCACTACCAGTACAGGGTTCTTCCCTTCGGCCTCGCCTCCACCCAAAGGGTCTTCACCAAGTGTGTGGCAGTTGTGGCGGCGGCCTATCTCCTCCTCCAAAAGACCTGCATCTTCCCCTGCCTCGACAATTGGTTGGTAAAAAGGGTCACTGCCTTGGAGGCCGGGCAGGCCACTGGCTGTACCATTCAGGTCTTACGGCACCTGGGTTTCGTGATAAACAGTCCGAAATCCCAGCTCACCGCGACTCAAGTGCTAGAGTTCATCAGGGCCCGCCTCGACACTGTCCAGGCCAAGGCTTTCCTCCCCCTTGACAGGGTAGATCAACCTGCGACTGAGGTACAGCGGCACCACACATTGTTGGCCTGGAAGTTGCTTCACCACCTGGGCCACATGACCTCCACGGTCCATGTGGTTCCTGATGCCTGCCTCCACATGAGGGCGGCTCAGCGGTGCCTCTGGCCCAGTGGTCTCAGGCCACTGGCTGACTCTGCGACAGAGCCTGTCTCTCAACAGCTGACGGAATCCCTTACCTGGTGGCAGGACACTCAGCAACTACAAGTGGGCATGGCTTTCCAGTCCCCGAGCCCCCACACGATGGACGCCTCTCTGGTGGGCTGGGGCACCCATTGTGAAGAGCTCTGCAATCAGGGAGCCTGGTCCCTTGAGGAGAGCCAGCAATAGACCAATCTGCTTGAGCTCAGAGCAGTCTTCCTTGCTGTCAGGGCTTTTCGGCACCACCTGCAGCACCAGTCGGTGCTTGTCCAGACGGGTAACCAGGTGGCAATGTTCTACATGAACAAGCAGGGGGGTATGGGCTCTTACCATCTCTGCCAGGAGGCTGTGGCTCTCTGTTCCTTTGCAATCTGCCACGGGATCCTCCTCAAGGTGGTCTACCTACTATGTCTTGGTGGACAGGCTGAGCAGGGTCCTCCAACCGCATGAGTGGTACCTGGACCCAGATATAGCTCTTGGGCTTTTCTGGTTGTGGGGCTGCCCCAGCCTGGACCTCTTCGCCAGCCCTACCAATTCTCAGCTGCCCCTGTTCTGCAATCCCCAACCACACCCCTCCCGGGTGGCAGTGGATGCCTTCCTCATCTCGTGGTCAAGAGGCCTGCTGTATGCCTTCCCTCTCATGCCTTTGATAGCCCGGACCCTCCTCAAAGTCCAACGGGACAAGGCATCAATGATCCTCATGGCCCCAAGGTGGCCCAGACAGCCCTGGTTCCCCTTGCTGCTCCGTCTTTTGACGGAATCACCCGTTCCTCTATAGAGCTCCCCGGGTCTTCTGACACAGGAGGAACGCTCGATCCTCCATTCCAACTTGGGATCTCTGTCCCTCACGGCTTGGCAGCTGAACGGGTCGCCTTCGCTCCCCTTAACCTCTCAGAGGAAGTGGAGGAAATCCTTCTAGCTTCTGGTAAGGACTCCACGAGACAGGCTTGTTCCTTCAAGTGGTGCTGGTTCTCTGTGTGGTGCACGGAGCACTGATTGGACCCATTTTCTTGCCCGGTGCATTCAATCCTTCAATATCTCCTCCACCTCTCACAGCCTGGACTTAAGTCCAACTCCGTCCGGATGCATCTGAGTGCACTCTCCACCAATCACTATCCTGTGGAAGCCTCTGGTGCAACCCCTCATTACTAGGTTCATGCAGGGCTTATTGCTCTCCAAACCTCCCATCGTCCACCCCCGGCGGAGTGGGATCTCAGTGTGATTCTGGCATAGCTTACTAAGCCGCCCTTCGAACCCTTGGCTACCTGTTCCTTACGCTACCTTTCCTGGAAGATGGCTTTCTTGGTGGCACTAACCCTTTCTCGCAGGGTCAGCGAGCTTCAGGCCTTGGAGGCCGAGCCATTCTACACCAGATTCTACAAGAACAGGGTTGTGCTTTGCACTCACCCGAAGTTTCTCCTGAAGGTGGTCTCAGACTTCCGCCTGAATCAGGAGGTGTAGTGCTGCCTACCTCCTTTCCACGGCCCCACACCGACTTGGCGTCAGCCGTTCTCTATACCCTGAACTGCAAGCGAGCCCTGTCCTTCTATCTGCAGTGGACCCTCACAGCTTTTCATCTCTTTTTGACCCCAGCTGTCTGGGGCTGGCTGTCACCAAGCGGACCATTTCCATCTGGATGGCGGATTGCATCGCTTTCTCAGTATCCCTCTGGAGCGTCGAGTCATAGCGCACAATGTCCAGGCGATGGCAACCTCAGTTGCCAGTCTCCATTTGGTGCCCATGGCAGACATCTGCCAGCAGCCACCTGGTCCTCCATCCACACTTTTGCAGCCCACTACTGCCTGGAGAGGGAGTCCCGATGGAACATCGCCTTCGGCCAGGCTGTTCTCCGTAACCTCTTCAGGGTTTAGGCAACTCCTGCCATCTGACCCTTCTTGTTCAGGTTACCGGAACCATGGTTATCCAGGACCAAGCAGGAAGTCAGTCCTCACATATGGGTGACGTCGGCGCCGACGGAGCCCTCGCGGAGCAATTTCCCCAGCTTTCAAAGAAAGCCTTTGGGAACTGCAGCGCGCATGCGCGGTCCCCTTCCCGCCCAAGGGTGCCATCTTGCTCAGTCTTCTTTTTTCCGTGGAGCCCTACAGAGGCTGTTTGTGATCGCCGCTGAAAAAGTTGATTTTATTTACTATTCTTTTCTCGGTTCGACGCCGGATCCTTTTTCCGCCTGGACCCGATATGCCGGTATCGAGTCCGTTCGTTATTTTTTCGGTTTTTGTCCTTCGTGACTAGCGTTCGCGACATTTTTTCTTTTTTCACTGGCAGCCCTGTCTTTTGACCTCGCAGGGGCCCTTTTTCCCCTGATGGCTGCCAGCGGGTTTAAAAAGTGTGATCGGTGTAAGAAACTTATGTCTCTTACCGACACACACGACTGCTGCCTCCGCTGCCTCGGACCCGATCATGACCCGATTATCTGTGGTCCATGTGGCAAAATGTCCTTAAAAGCGTTGAGGAGTCGGCAGCATCAAAAAGAACGAATCTTCTCTGACTCCGCGTCCGGCCGGGCCCGGAACTCGTCAGAGGCTTCGACGTCCCGGGACTCCGGTCCTGAGCATCGTCGGAGTTCCTCTGAGTGGGGGTCTCCTGCCCGGGAACATCATAGGAAGAAGAAACCCGCGAGGGTGGCGTCGGTGGACGCACCTGGTTCCTCGAGGGCCAGGTCGCATAGCTCCGATAGCCGTCCCGGATCCTCGGAGTCGGAGAGGCCTTCGAAACATCCTCGTCTCGAGATGGAGTCTTCTGGACACATGAGTACTGTAGTCCTCGTGGACTCGCCTCCAAAGGAGCCGACGTCGGGCCCGACGCCGTCGGGGCCCGAGTCGGGGGCAGCTGGGTCTCCTGAGCTCGGACTCAGGTTGACAGCCTTAGAGAGCAGTTTCGTTGCCTTCATGGACCAGCAGCGGGCATTGATCGCTGGCCTCGCCGGTGCATCTGCCCTGACCAACGGGACGTCGGCGTCCAAGTCGACCCCGGAGACTGAGCCGATCCTCGAGTCCATGCGAGCTCGAGTCGATCCTCGGTCACGGTTTCCCTCGGCCTCCCGTTCGGGACCGAGGTCGTCGACGTGGGCCTCGGCATCGGGGCGGAGGGCATCGGTGCCCGCCTGACCGGAGCCGCTCGATTCTTCCACCGAGGAGTCGGCCTGGGAGATGGAGGACGAAGAGTCCCCAGGTCCTTTTCGGACTCGGTGCGTCCCATCGGACTCGCCCGAGTCCGAACCTCGGAGACGGTCCCCCCGGAGGACACCTGGTTCTCAGACTTCGTATGGGATATGGCCAAAGCCTTGGCATTCCCCACGGATCCCGAGGAGGAGCCTCGAGCCGAAGAGCTCGATGCCCTCCAGTATGACTCTCCCCCGAAGGAGGCCTTTACTGTACCGGTTCCTCCGATGCTGGAGCGACTTCTCTTCCGCATGTGGGAGAGCCCGGCATCGGCGCCGGTGTGAAGCAAGCGGGTCGATTCCATTTATCGAGTCCGCAAGAGCCCCGGGTTCCAAAAGGCACAACTACCGCACCATTCCATGGTGGTAGAATCGGCCATGCATCGACTCAAGAGTCAGAAGATGCACTCCTTGGTGCCTCCCAGCCGTGAGGCCCGGAACCTGGATGCCCTCGGTAGGAAGTGCTTCCAGGGCTCTATGCTTGCTTGTCGAGTCCAGACCTACCAGCTCTACATGGGCATGTATCTCCGAGACCTGGCAAAGGAGATTGCCGGGTTCTCTGCTGGTCTCTCCGAGGAACCTTTGCAGAGGTTCCAGGCCTTGTCCACTGGTATTCGGGAGTGCTCGAAGTTTATCTCTCGAGCAGCCTACGATGGCTTCGAAGCATCGGCTCGGATAGCCGGAGCCGGCATCGGTGCCCGCCGACAGGCTTGGCTTCAGTCATCAGACCTTGAGCAATGGGTACAGGACAAGTTGGTCGATGTCCCCTGCAGAGGTGAAAACCTCTTTGGCAAGCCCATGGCTGAAAAGACTGCACAGATCGAGACCGAGACTCTGACCAGGACTCGGCTGTCCAGAAAAACCTCTGCCCCTTCTCAGAAGAAGAAGGGCTCGGGGAAAAAGCCCTTTTACCCGAGGAAGGTGGCTGCCTATAAACACTACCCTCATTATCAGGCCTCAGCAGCTCCCCAACAGGGTCAGCGGGCCAAGGGAATGGATAATGGGTCCCGTAGGCAGCAGGCCCCCAAGCCCACAACACTGGCCCCTGCTCAGCAGGGTGGGGTTTTTTGACTCCGTCAGCATAGCCTCTTCCCCCCCGCTGGTTTCTCTCAGCACAGGAGGCCGGCTGGTCCACTTTGCCCACAGGTGGTCAGCCATCACATCAGATACCTGGGTGCTTCATATAGTTCAGAAAGGCTATCTTCTACACTTTCACCAGGTACCTCCCTCCTACTTTCCAGGGGAGCCTCCAAGACTCCCTCTGCACAGGGACTTACTCCTTCAGGAGTTAGCAAGTCTTCTTCAGGAACAGGATGTGGAACCGTTGCCCCACCACCTGAGAGGTCACGGCTTTTATTCCAGGTACTTTCTGATACCGAAAAGAACAGGAGGCCTCAGACCCATCCTGGACTTGCGAAACCTCAACAAGTTCCTGGCCAGGGAAAAGTTCAAGATGCTTACCCTTGGAATCCTGCTGCCCTACCTCCAGCAGGGAGACTGGCTATGCTCTTTAGATCTAAAGGATGCCTATACTCACATCCTTATTCATCCAGACCACAGACAATATCTCAGGTTTGTTGTGGGAGGAAATCATTACCAGTACAGAGTACTGCCCTTTGGCCTATCCTCCGCCCCCAGGGTGTTCACCAAATGCCTAGCAGTGGTGGCGGCCTATCTACGACTTCAAGGCCTTTTTGTGTTTCCATACCTGGACGACTGGCTCATCAGAGCCCAGTCTTCCCAAGAGGTCACTCATCGCACTGTGACTCTACTCCAGCACTTGGGATTTGTCATAAACTTCGCAAAGTCCACTTTGCTCCCCTCTCAAAATCTCGAATTCATCGGCGCCAGGTTGAACACACTTCAGGCGCGGGCCTTCCTGCCTCTAGACAGGGCCCACAGGCTCATGGATCTTGCCAGCCACTTTCATGGCAATTTCTGAGACTGCTCGGCCATATGGCTTCCACGGTCCATGTGACCCCCAATGCCCGCCTGAACATGCGACCTGCTCAGTGGTGCCTTCGCACTCAATGGCATCAGGCCACGGGGAGCCTGGCGGACTCAGTACAGGTATCCGACCTGCTGGTCTCTTCTCTGCGGTGGTGGCTTCATCTGCCAAACCTGGTGCTGGGAGTGGATTTTCAATCTCCTCTGCCTTCTCAGGTGCTGACAACCGAAGCTTCTCTCCTGGGTTGGGGAGCACATTGCCAAGGGACATGTACTCAAGGCCTCTGGACTCCTTGGGAGTCTTCTCAGCAGATAAACCTCCTGGAGCTCCGAGCCATCTGCCTAGCTCTCCCACCTCACTTCTCACCAGTCTGTGCTGGTCCAGACGGACAATCAAGTTGCAATGTTCTACGTGAACAAACAAGGAGGCACAGGCTCCTTCCTTCGCTGTCAGGAGGCACAAAAACTGTGCTCTTGGACCGTCCTTCACGGCATCCTCCTCAAAGCTGTCTATCTCCCAGGTCAAGAAAATTACCTGGCAGACAAGCTGAGCAGGATCCTCCAACCCCACGAGTGGAGATTGGATCCGTTGGTGGTTCAGCGGATCTTTCTCAAGTGGGGCCTCCCCACCATGGATCTATTTGCCAGTCCTCTGAACCGGCAGCTTCCCAGATTCTGCTCTCGACAACCGCATCCTCTCAGAGTAGCGGCGGATGCTTTTCTGATTCCATGGTCCACGGGCCTCTTGTATGCCTTTCCTCCCATGCCCCTGGTGTCTCGGTCACTCTTCAAAGTTCTCAGAGACAGAGCCTCGCTGATCCTAGTGGCTCCCCGGTGGCTGAGACAGCCTTGGTTCCCGCTTCTGATGCAGCTGGCGGTGGACACTCCTCTTCTTCTGGGGTTTCAACCCGATCTCCTGTCACAGGATCAGGGGCCTCTCCTACACCCCAACCTCCGGTCCCTTCATCTGATGGCCTGGCTGCTGAAAGGGTAGTACTTGCTCCCCTCCTGCTGCCTCGGGAGGTGGAAGAGGTCGTCTTGGCCTCCAGGCGGCCCTCCACCCGGAAGTTCTACGCTCTTAAGTGGCGTCGGTTCTCCGTGTGGTGTGCTCAGCAGTCTGAGAATCCCTTCTCCTGTTTGGTGGCAGTGGTCTTGCAATATTTGCTTTACCTCTCCAATCTGGTCCTTAAGTCCAACTCTGTCAGAGTCCACCTCAGTGCTCTTTCTGCACATCACGCACCGGTGGATGGCAGGCCTCTTTCTAACCACCCTTTGGTGGCTCGTTTTCTCCGAGGCCTCCTTCTCCTTAAGCCTCCTTTGCGCCCTCCAGCCCCTGAATGGGATCTGAATGTGGTCTTACAGCGGATTACCTGTCCGCCCTTTGAACCTATGGCTACCTGCCCTCTTCGTTTTCTTTCCTGGAAAACCTTGTTTTTGGTAGCCCTTACCTCTGCTATGCGCGTTAGTGAACTGCAGGCCCTAGTGTCTGATCCTACTTACACTAGGTTCTATAGGAATAGGGTAGTCTTACGGACTCACCCTAAGTTTCTTCCAAAAGTGGTTTCTCCTTTTCATCTCAACCACCGTTCTTCTGACCTTCTTTCCCAGGCCGCACTACAGCTGGGCTGAAATGGTCCTGCACACCCTGGACTGTAGGAGGGCCTTGTCCTTCTACCTTGACCGTACGCGGGAGCATAGGAGGGCTGTTCAGCTCTTCCTTTCTTTTGACCCCAATAAATTGGGGCTACCTGTCTCCAAGCGTAGTTTGTCCATATGGGTAGCTGACTGTATCGCCTGGGCTTATGGGGCAGCCGGCCTCTCGTTGGAGGGTTGCGTCACGGCTCATCATGTCAGGGCGAAGGCTGCGTCAGTGGCTCATCTCCGCTCTGTTCCGTTGGCAGACATCTGCCGGGCCGCTACTTGGTCTTTAAGCCAGACTTTTGCGGCCCATTACTGCCTGGAGAGGGAGTCCCGCAGGGACAGTGCTTTCGGTCAGGCAGTCCTCCATAATCTCTTTGAGGTTTAGGCAACTCCTACCCTCCGGCCCTGGTGTTGGGCTACCAGTTGGGGGCGTTTTCAGAGAAGATTCCTTCCTTCTGTGCTACTGAGCTAGAGGGAGCTCATTTTTACGCTTGAGGTCTCCGGTAGCCTTAAGCTTGGGAGTCCTTTATGTGAGGACTGACTTCCTGCTTGGTCCTGGAGAAAGAGTAGTTACTCACCTGTAACAGGTGTTCTCCAGGAGCAGCAGGAATCAGTCCTCACAACCCTCCCTCCTCCCCTTGGAGTTGCAGTCCTATCATTTCGTTTTTGCGAATTTTTTTGCTGTCTTTTAGCTATGTCATCAGACTGAGCAAGATGGCACCCTTGGGCGGGAAGGGGACCGCGCATGCGCGCTGTAATTCCCAAAGGCTTTCTTTGAAAGCTGGGGAAATTGCTCCGTGAGGGCTCCGTCGGCGCCAACGTCAACCATATGTGAGGACTGATTCCTGCTGCTCCTGGAGAACACCTGTTACAGGTGAGTAACTACTCTTTCTCCCTGGACACTGGGGTCCCTTGAGTCTGTCATGAGGAATGCCGGTTCTCGGTAGCTTGGAGCTAGGGAGTCCCATATATGAGGACTGACTTCCTGCTTGTTCCTGGAGAAAACGTAGTTACTCACCTGTAACAGGTGTTCTCCAGGGACAGCAGGAATCGGTCCTCACAACCCTCCCTCCTCCCCTTGTAGTTGCTGTTCATTTTTGGCCATCTTCTTGGTTGGGCTCTAGCTATGGCACCTGATTGAGCAAGATGGCACCCTTGAGCGGGAAGGGGACCACGCATGCGTGGTGGCATCTCCCAAAGGCTTTCTTTGAAAGCTGGGGAGATGCTCCTTGCAGGGCTCCATCGGCGTCAATGACACCCATATGTGAGGACTGATTTCTGCTGTCCCTGGAGAACACCTGTTACAGGTGAGTAATTAAGCTTTGTGCCTTGTGACTGGGCTGTCTGTTCTCTGACAAGGTTGTTTGTCTCATGTGTGTTTAGAGGACAATTTGCTCCAGCTTTGCTCTCCCAGCCTCCCTTTTTCCATTTGAGCCCTTTCCTGGGTTTACCTTTTCATTTCTGATTTCTTGTACTGTCATTGTTAGCAGCACTTTACATTCTTGTTGCATCTTTTGAAATTATTCTTTGGAACTTTTGAAGTTTTTATCCAATCTTTTCCGTTAGGTCTGTCATTTGTAGTTAACATATGAATAACTTGTATTTGTTTCACAATTTCATTTAAGTATTTCCAGGATTCTCTTTCTGTTAGCTGCTTTGAATTTGGCACATTCCATCTATAGAGAAGCCAGGCAGTCTCTCAGGATTTTGTCATTTTGTGGTGTGTCTTTTGTGTTGTTTGCCACCTCTTATATTGGAGTCGCTTTATTTTATGGCGAGTTAAGGCTGTTTTTTTGGGGGGTGGGGAGGCATTGTTGCTTTTTCCAGTCCTTTCGCAGTGGTTTCGTCTGCAGGACAGAGGCAGTTGCAACAGTTTCTTTGAGCATTTTAAGTTATTGTTCAGATCTTTCCAGGCTGACTTTGTCTTGGAGCGTCACCTTTCCAATGTGGTATATGTTTAAGGTGCTTGTAATTATGTTGGTGCTCTCCTTATTGTGCACAGTGGTCTGTCTGTATATGTCTGTCATAGCCTTTTTGTGGTGATAAAGAATTCATGAAGGGTCTTATGCCTGGTATTTGTGTCCTCTGTATAGAATACAATGGTTTTATCATTACCATTGAGAGAGCAGTCTGCAAAGACCAGCTCTTGATTACTTATCCGTTTTTAAGTCTTGAGCTATGTTTTCAGGATATGGGATTTCTGAGCTTTACCTCTCCTGTTGTTTCCTATTGTTATTTTCTTTGTTGATACTGTTTGGAAAGTTTGTAATCCTT
Source organism: Ichthyophis bannanicus (assembly GCA_033557465.1). Taxonomy (NCBI): domain Eukaryota; kingdom Metazoa; phylum Chordata; class Amphibia; order Gymnophiona; family Ichthyophiidae; genus Ichthyophis; species Ichthyophis bannanicus. The sequence continues at coordinate 1,190,823,789 of CM066033.1, forward strand.
ATTTTCTAAGAGTTTTCTGGTATTTCTTGTAGAAGTTCTTGTTAAGTTGCTTCCTAAGGATGATCTTGGGCTTTTTCTCCAGGAACAAGCAAGAAGTCAGTCCTCACTTATGGGTGACATTGGCCCACGCGAAGCAATTCCCCAGCTTTCAAAGAAAGCCTTTGGGATTGCTACCATGCATGCGTGGTCCTCTTCCTGCCCAAGGATGCCATTTTGCTCAGTCTCCCTTTCTCTGCGGAGCCCTTTGGATGCATGTCCTCGTCCCTCAAAAAAAGTTTGTTTTCCTCACCTTAACAGGCTATATTTCTTTTTTACGGTTGCACCGGTCCTCTAACCGTCCTCCCCTTACTCTCTTTTGAAGCTTGCGGGATACCTTTTCTAAATTTTTTTCTTCACAGGCTTCGAGCCCTTTTTCTCTCCAACTGCTGGCCGTGTGGGTCTTCAACCTCGCAGGGGCCGTTTTTGCCCCATGGCCACCGGGTTTAAAAAATGTGATAGATGCTCTAGGAACATGTCGCTTATGGACACTCATGACTGCTGTCTAAGGTGTCTGGGAGCCGAACATGACCCAGAGCTCTGTTCGCGCTGCAAAAAAATGTCCTCTAAGGCCTTGCTTAGTCGTAAGCAGAAGTCCGAAGACATTTTCCGGAAGGCTGCCTCGGAGTCCCCGGTGGCACCTGTAATCTTTCAAGAGTACTCTCTACTTTTGGTTACTCTCCGTTTGGTCCTGGGTTCATTTCACAGAGATAGTAGGGTTTGTAGCATGACAAGACAACCAAACAGGTGTGGCTTGGAAAAAGGTTTTTATATAGAAATAGACTTATTACATAGGTACAGAACAGAGGTAGAAGGTTGTTATAAAGCTGCTTCAGTGTACTTCAATGCATCTGTGTGTCTGTGTGTGGGTGAGAGAGAATAGGAAGAGAGAGAGAGAGAGAGAGAGGGGGGGTAAGAAGTGGGTGTTCAATGAGTAGGAAAAGAGGGAGAGAAGGGGGGGATGTGTAAGGAGTGTCCAATGAAATAGGAAGAGAGATATAGAATAAGGGGGGGGGGGGGTGTAAAGAGAAGTGTGTGTGTCCCATGAATAAGACGAGAGAGGTATTTTTGTCCTTCTCTGTATTTTATAGTGAAATTCTCCAGCACCTCCCTTTGTCATATTTTGGTCTGTTTGAGGTCTGATCTCTTCTGACTAGCAAGGAGGGGCTGTTGTCTTACAGACTAATCAGGCAAACTAGGCCCATCAAGTTCTCTCCTGATTAGCAAGATGGGGATGTTGTCTTACAGACTAATCACATCAGGTAAACTACACTCATTAAGTCTGGAGACTGACATCACCAGGGGGTCAGAGCTGCCTGCAATCCAAGGTCTGGGAAAATCCATGACACCTATGCTAGGCATAATGTCATGCTGATGTATGCTGACATCTCCCACACCTTTCTTTTTTTCTTTTTCCTGGGAAATGGTGGAAGCAATCCTGTGGTACCTGTCCCAGCTGCAATTACTATATACATAACAGTAGGCAGCTTGTCTAATACCTCCTGTATTAAATACCTTGCTATGTCCAGCAGGTCCCCTGTCCTGCACAGTACTGTCTCTAGTGTTCTAGAGATAAGCAAGTCCCATTATGAGTCCAAACCTCGTGTCTTAGATAGGGCAGCCACTACTGGGTGGGGAAACCCAATATGCCACCTCAGTGCCCGTCTTAGAGAGAATGAATAGTGCATTAGGGATGCAGGAATTTCTGAGGAGGTTAAAGCCGAAAGTTACCAGGATGCTATGAGTGAGGGTAGGAAACAATACTAGACTGCAGCTGACTCTGGTATTCAATGTAGTAGGAAATGCCAAATTAGCAGGCCAAATGAGCCTGGATGTAGAGGTAGATGCTGGAGAAATTAAGTGTAACTACCTTAAAATGTTGATGTTATTCTGTAGGACATGTGCTGCATGTACATTTGTTTCATTTTACAACACAGGAAAATTATGATAATGTATAGCAATATTTGTACAGCAGTTAAAATAATAGGGTGAATAAAAACATTAAAGACATGATCAGCAGTAGGTGAGTAACCAAATAACAATTCCCACACAGACACATGAGCATCTTGCAGCAAGTGTTCAACAGTTTGTCGAATGTGTCCATTATCATAAGTGATGGTGTGATTCACTTCAGTGGATGTTGTTTTAAGGTGATCAATATAGGCATGGAGTTCTGTAAAGTTGAGCAGTTTATATAATGTCTCTTCTCCCATGCCAAGTGATAATGGATGCACAGCATATGAGGTAAAGTCTGGAATGTCAATAGAGTCATTGGTAACCAGCGGTGTGGAATAAGTTGTCCCGTTAATGGTGACGGAGACCAGTGGTGTATGACTACACCAGGTATTGTTTAGTCTTGTGTCCTTTCTAGAGAAGTGGAAACTGGTAGCGCCCACTGTACTTGAGTGATGTTTAATGAGTAGAACACTGGCTTGTCCTGTATGGAACAGAAACTCAGGATGACCAGATCCTTTCCTTCCGGGAAAGGTGGGGGTATTTCTTGATAGCGATATACCCCACCTGTGGAGTTAGCCCAGCCAATCGTGCATATTCGGATGATAGTTCCTGTAATGAGACATCCTCAAGCGACTTTTGTTCAGAAAACAGCTGTCCGTGCTGTCTTCAGATGGTATCTGAAAACAAAGACTGATAAAACACGTATTACCCATATGGTTTCAACTGGGTGATGTGTTTCCTATACTGCTGGTTGTCGGGCATTAGGATCTGGTATAGGCTTGGGCCTAAGGTATCAGTAACTAAGTACGGTCCCTCCCACTTTGCAGTTCCAATGGAGAGGTTTGGTCTAGGTGTCAGGGTCATCACTTTACTCCCAACCTTGAGGGGCCTTAAATCAGAACCTTTTGCATGTACCTCCTGCAAATAATCTCTAGCTTTTTCTGTGTTAGCTAATGTTCTTGCAGGGATTTCATCCACTCATTGGTAAGAATTACGGTCTGGTCCTCTGGAAGAAAAGGATGCAGCAGATTTTCCTACCGTGGCATTGGCCTTCCCATTAAGGCTTCATAGAGTGCAAAACCTGTGGATTTACAGACATTAGCTCTGATACGCATAAGGACTAAAGGGAGCACCCGATCCCAATTTTTCCCGGTCAGATTAAGTAAGCATAGGGCTAAGGTGGGCCTTAATTGTTTGATTCATTCTTTCTACCTGCCCTGCTGCCTGTGGATGGTACGGAATGTGGCGTTATTGTTCTATGCCTAGAAAATCAAACAATTCCTTGATCAGCTGAGAAACAAATGCAGGACCATTATCAGAATCAATAGTCTTAGGAATGCCCCAGCGTGTAAAAAATTGCATAGTTAGGATTTCTGCAGTGGTTCGAGCAGTTTGATCTGGGACAGGGAATGCTTCTAGCCAATGAGAAAAGGAATCAACAACAGTGAGTAAAAATCTATTTTTCCTAGCTGATAACGGGAGAGGGCCCACATGATCTATTTGCAATCTCTCAAATGGGCCACGAGGAGATGCTCTCATTAACTGTCCCCTTCTCTTTTTAGGTTGCCTCCCAAATGAAGCACAGATTACACAGGAGGAAACATGATCCTGTATATCATGTTTCATTTCTGGCCACCATACCAACCTATTAAGGATAGTCTGCATTTCTTCTGCTTTAGGGTGTCCCATAGGGCCTGCACCATGAACCCAATGCATCCACTCTTCCTTTGTCTGTAGTGCTACGAAGTCAGGGTATGAGGCTACTACGGGCACTACAGATTTTGAAACTTGATTCAGGGCACGGAAGTCCATAGTGAGCCTGAAGGACCCCCCCGGGTTAACTGTCGGCCAGGCTGGTGAATTGCATGTGGAAGAAATAGGTCTAATCAGACCCCTCTCCTCCAGTATCTTCACAATTTTAGTCACTGGTTCTATAGCCTGATGATGTACTGGGTATTGTTTCTGTGGTAGAGGATCCTCGCCTTCCAACAGTATTTCTGTGTGCATTTTCCCACAATCTAACTTCTCTTGTGCCAGACTGGAATATCAGCCACCTCTGAGGGAATTACACGCAGATCATACTGCTGAGCTGCCTTGGTGCACTGAGTTGCTAACTGCATGGGAATGACTTCATGCACTGAAGTTTTAGAAGCACCTGAAGTTCCTGAATACTGCCACAATTTAAGATTAGCCATATCCACCACCAAATTTAACTAGTTGAGAACGTCAATTCCAATTATTTCTTTTGGTTTGTTCACTATAGTGGAGGCAGTGGTTTCCAACATTTCCTTGTTTTGTTCACTGTGCACAGGGATACCCCATTTAACTGGGATAGCCACACACTTGGAAGCTGTGTCATTAATTCCTTGAATTTCATAAAGTTCCATATTTTTCTGATCTGCAGTGGGAGAAGCTCTGTTTGTAAAACTAATTCCAGCCCCTGTGTCAATCAAAGCTAGTTTATCCTGACCCACTATTCTGCTGATAACATTGGGGCGTCCACAAGAGTCCAGTCCAGTATCAAGGATGTTACAAGCCTTAAACTGTATTCTGGGCCTGTATCTGTATTCTGGGCCTGTATCTGTTTCATCGAGTCCTCTGCTGAGGGAACGGAGGCAGGTTGAGCTATGAAGGCTTGAGACATTTTGATATCTGAACCCAGGAGGTCAGGACACCCCTATGCACTAGCCTTGTGTTTGTCCTGAGCTGCTTGTACGTCCTGTTTTAATTTATCTAGTTCTACCTGCAGTATGTGTTTGTCCTGTTCCCATTTAATTTTCTCCTTTTCTAATCCATCTGTCTGTGCTTTGAGCTCTTGAAAGGGAATGTAACCTGAGGAATTTCTAAAAGTACCTCTGCCTTGTCCTCTCCAAGGTGTGTGTCCTCTGTATCCTTTGTCTGTGTTTTTTGTGTATTGAGAGGATCTCTCAGCTTGCCACTTCCGTGCTTCTGATACTGTTATGACCTGCGAGGGCTGGGTTTTCGAAACAGACCCAGTTCTGAGCATTAAAGTATCAAAAGGGGTTGCTTTAGGGTCTTCAGAAAATAACAGAAGGTGTTTTGTAATCTCAGGGGATAGCAATTCTAATAAAAATGCCTTATGCGTACTCTCCCCATAATCTTCTGCATTGGGCCAGGACGCCTGCTCATTAAGAACTGCTTTTAAAATCCAGGTTCTATATGCAAACTGTTCCAGTGTATCGTTTGGTAGAGGTGAAATAATTTTAAATACTTGCATTGGGGAACAGTGAAATAGTTTCTCAGTACCCCTTTTAGCCAACTGGTATGGGTGAGTGAGAGAGCCAGCTTTATAATAGTGTGGCCCCAGAGCCAGATGCATAAGTCTATCAAAGTCTGATTGTTTTCTTCTATATTTCCCTAGACTCCAGTGAATCAGAATATCAATGGCCCATTTGCACCATTCATTTACATTAAAAGGCATAGGGCCAGCTTTCTCAACTATCCTTTCAATGTCCCTATCTTTTAATGAGTCCTGCAGCATCACTTTAACTGGTGCTCTGAGTTTGGTACCGGGTGCCGGGTCTGAGTCATCTGAATTATCCTCTTGACATAGGTCCTGGTTATTGCTCTGTTCTGGCTGAGATAATCTATTAGGATTTTCTTCCTCTGTACTGTCTGATTTATCTTTATTTTTCCCATTCCTAAGCCCCGCTATACATACTTCTGTGTTCTTTTGTTTCTCAATAGCTTGGATACATGGCTTATAGGGTGTGTCATAGGCATGGGGGGGCTGAGGGAGAAATGGTTGTTGGCCAGGGCTTATATTTCTTTCGTCTTTCAGAGGCCAATTCATCCTTAACGTGCCTCAGTTCAAGTTTAAGTGCTTCTAATTGCTCACTAACAGTTATAAAGGAGTTTGTGGCTTGTATCACCTGAGCACGTTGTATGGAAATGCAAATTTGTGCCTCCTCCAGGTCTTTGGTTAATTGTGTACACTGAGTAGTCAGTTCAGTATTGTCCTGTTCCATGCTAATGAGCCCCCTGCACATGCCTTGGATAAAAAGGCATTTTCTTTTGTTTTCTTTTTGAATTCTTGATAATGGTTTAACATTTGTCTTTGAATATTATACCATGATGCCTCAGGGAATTCCCCTTCAAAGGGACCACCTTTTCTCTTACAGTATGTCAGTACAATTTCTTTCAGTTCCTTAAAATCAAAGGCATCCATATTTGAGACTGCAGAAAGACTGTAATTGGTACAGGGGCCTACGCTTATGTTTTTATTTGGTTTTATGCGACTATCTCATTGTGCAACCTTGGAAGGAGTAATGCTCACTTTTATGAAGAAGTGAGACTTAGAATTATAGTTGGAATGGCATAAATTTTATGGGTGTTCAGTAGAGAGTACTGGCATAAAGACCATGCCTTAAAATTATACCTGAATAAAATGTGCTTACCACCTTTTAACAGGGTGGAAGTTTAGAGTGAAATTTTAGTAAGAAGGTTGTTAGGAGATTAACAGAAATGTCAGATACTGTATTAGTTGCAGCAAACTTTAAGCCTGCCTTCACCAAGATACATACTGACAGGAGACTGAGAAATGAAAGGCAAAGGGACAGGAAGGAGGTAAATTAGTGTTACCAGGAAAGATGTATATTGTATTCAATGAGGGAATGTTTAACTGTGTAACTCTCTTTTCTTAGCAGCTCAAATACTATAGGAAAATCTGTAGCAAGCCTATACATAAAAATAAGACAATTACAAGCCACCCTATGTAATGTCCCTAGGTGTAGGTAATATTAAAATCCAGGATTCTTACAGAGCCTTTTGACAATGAAAATCTCACCTTGTCTAAACCCACAAAACAAAGGTATCACTGGAACTTTTCACTAAATAGTGGCACTCTGCCTGTCTACAGAGTCTTTTCACTAACGTGTCATCCAGCCTGTAACCAAAATTGTCAATTGTAAATGGTCACAAGGGCTTTTGATTTTCCTATCACTCCCTGTCTGAAATCTACTTTAATGTATTAGACAAAATTATTACTTACCCAACTGGAGATCTGCTGCGAACTCCCAGACGAGCCCCCATAAAATGTAATCTTTCGAGCGTATTCTCTACTTTTGGTTACTCTCTGTTTGGTCCTGGGTTCATTTCACAGAGACAGTAGGGTTTGTAGCATAACAAGACAACCAAACAGGTGTGGCTTGGAAAAAGGTTTTTATATAGAAATAGGCTTATTACATAGGTACAGAACAGAGGTAGAAGGTTGTTACAAAGCTGCATCAGTGTACTTCAGTGCATCTGTGTGTCTGTCTGTGTGTGGGTGAGAGAGAATAGGAAGAGAGAGAGAAGGGGGGGGTGTAAGGAGTGTGTGTTCAATGAATAGGAAGAGAGAGAGAGAGAGAAGGGTGGAGGTAAGAAGAGGGTGTTCAATGAGTAGGAAGAGAGGGAGAGAAGGGGGGGGGGGTGTAAGGAGTGTCCGATGAAATAGGAAGAGAGATAGAGAATAAGGGGGGAGTGTAAAGAGAAGTGTGTGTGTCCCATGAATAAGAAGAGAGAGATATTTTTGTCCTTCTCTGTATTTTATAGTGAAATTCTCCAGCACCTCCCTTTGTCATACTTTGGTCTGTTTGAGGTCTGATCTCTCCTGATTAGCAAGGAGTGGCTGTTGTCTTACAGACTAATCAGGCAAACTAGGCCCATCAAGTTCTCTCCTGATTAGCAAGGAGGGGATGTTGTCTTACAGACTAATCACATCAGGTAAACTACACTCATTAAGTCTGGAGACTGACATCACCAGGGGGTCAGAGCTGCCTGCAATCCAAGGTCTGGGAAAATCCATGACACCTATGCTAGGCATAATGTCATGCTGATGTATGCTGACAGCACCCTCTGTCATCTCCCCTCCAGTAGGTTCTCCCCCGGCGGCACTCCGACCAGGGGTCCCCCAAGGTGGAGCGACACAAGAAGAAGAAGAGCTCGAAGTTGCTGTCTGGGGCTGACAAGCGTGAGCGCTCCCGTGCCTGGTCGCTTAGTCCCTTTCGGCGTTCCCGAGAGTCGGACAAAGAGCGGCCCAGCAAGGTACCTCGCCGAGAAATGGATGTCCCCGGCAAAGGTGCCCGATCTCCTGAGGGTCATCCCGGTGAGGACCCCCCTCTCTTTCTCGGTGCCCGATCCGGTGACCCTGGTATCAGTGTTGCAGGGCCCCCGTGGGAGTCCCGCATGCTGGTGCTGGAACGCAGAGTTTCTGCATTCATTGCTTCCCAGCAGGCGCTCACAGCCACCTTTGCTGACTTGCGCCCAGAGACTGCGGGTCCCTCGCATGGGACACCCAAAGCTGTCCAGGAAACCCACGAGAGCCACGGGCCTTGTGAGGGTCCTCGACATTGGTCTCACTCACCCTCCCGTTCCTCGTAGGCGAAATTGTCCAGGACCTCCAGCGCCAGGTCACCAGCCATTGAACAGGGCGACCTACCCGGCTCGGACTCCTTGACTGACTTATCGGACTGGGAATCCGATGGGGACACCTCCCCAGAAACCCATACCTACCGGGATCTTCCGTCAGACCCCTTACCACCCGCACTCCAGTGGCGCTTGCCGCCCAAAGACGACACCTTCCTGATGTTCATTCGGGACATGGCACGGGTCCTTAACCTGGTCTCCCAGGCTGAGGAGGACCCCCGTGCTGAAGAGCTTGATATTCTTCAATACGAGTCCCTGTCCAGGGAATCCCTCACTGTGCATGTACCGCCTATTCTATCTCGGCTGCTGCTCCGCATGTGGGAGGCCCTCATCGTGAGCAAGCGCCTTGACACGATGTACAAGGTGCAGCGTGAGCCAGGCTTCTGAAAGAGCCAACTCCCTCACACCTCGATGGTGGTGGAATTGGCCATGCGGAAGCAAAAGAGCCTGAAATCCCACTCGTCGGTACCACCCAGCCGTTTTTATTCTTTTTTTATTTTTCATATATTTTATGTTCACCCACTATGACATCTTGTCCCTTTTTTAAAACTGTTGTTTGTACAGATAGGTTACTTCAATACTTATATTTTTTATATATTACGCCCCTTTATATATTACATTTTTTTACAACATGGCATCTTGGTTCCCATTTAGGTCTGATTTCGTGACCAATTTCTGATTTTTAATTTGTTTAATTATTTTTTAGTTGATTTTATTTTATTTCTAAATTCACTATGTATTTGTGATGTGATTTAAAGTTTTTATGTTTTAATTACATATATGTATTAGGTCTTGTTTGTTTTTTCAGTTTTTTAGTACTTTTTAGCAGTTTAAATGTATGTATTTTTGCTGTTCTAGGTCTGGGTTTCCCATCTGTCTTTTTTACTGCATTGTTTAATTATTGGTTTACTGTTTGTACTTTATTTTGCATCTGTATTTTAATATGGTTGTTGTTTTTCAGCATTATTAACCACATTATTGGTTACACATTCCTATGCGCTTCATCTACTGTATTGGGTTTATACATTGTGCGAGTATAATATGATATACACAATCTTGACGTTTGTCCTTTTAAACTATGTATGTTGATTTTATATTTATATATTTATGTTTTTATTATGGTTTATTGAGATATATTGTTTGTATTTGTTTGCAGTCCTCTAGCCCCCTGATGAAGGCTTTCGCCGAAACGCGTCGGGGTTTTGGTTTTCAATAAAGCGCAAGTGACCCACATTCTGCTTGCTCCCTTGGTTGTTTTACAAGGTGCAGCGTGAGCCAGGCTTCTGAAAGAGCCAACTCCCTCACACCGCAATGGTGGTGGAATTGGCCATGCGGAAGCAAAAGAGCCTGAAATCCCACTCGTCGGTACCACCCAGCCAGGAGTCGAGAGCCCTTGATGCCCTGGGCTGCAAGGCCTACCAAGGTTCCATGCTCTCTTGTCGCATCCAGGCATAGCAACTATACATTGATATGTTTCTATGCGATTTGGCTAAGGAGCTTGGGGGTTTCTTTGCGGCCCTCAAGGGAGAGCCCCTCGACAGATTTCGCGCCCTGCTAAAGTCCATTGCCGTGCTCCAAGTACCTCTCTCGAGCCTCCTATGATGGCTTTGAGAGAGGTATGGGTGTCGGCCACGGGCATTGGGGCCCACTGCCAGGCATGACTCCAATCCTCGGATTTGGAGCAATGGCTGCAGGAGAAGCTCCTGGGCATGCCATGCCTTGGCAAGCAGCTCTTTGGCAAGCCGATGGAGGAGAAGTCTGCGGAAATTGAGACAGAGTTCGTCACTAGGACCCGTCTCTCCCGCAAAACCTCCACCCTGCCTCGGAAGAAGCAGCCAACCAAGAAGCCCTTCTTTCCTAGAAAGGGCCTCCAGTATCGGGACTATCCACCATATCTGGCTACCCCCATGCTGACCACTCTGGCGCAGGGTAAATCTGGTCAGGGGCATCGTAAACCAAAGGGCCCGAAAGCCCAAACGCCTGCTCCCCCACAACCCACCCAGGGGTTTTGATGCTATCGGCATAGCCCCTTGCCCTAAGGTGATGCAGCCAGTGGGTGGACGCCTGTCTCGCTTCACCCCATCGAGGGCTTCCATCACCTCGGACACTTGAGTTCTCCAAGTCATCCGAGACAGCTATCTCCTTCACTTCGACAGGCTTCCACCTCCTTTCTCCCCGGCGGAGCCTCCTCAACTCCCTGCACATCAGCTTCTGCTGCAGTGGGAATTACACTCTCTCCTCGCCCAACGGCAGTCGAGAAGGTCCCTCCCCACCTTTGAGGTTGGGGCTTCTATTCCCGGTACTTCCTCGTCCCAAAAAAAGAAGGGGGGGGGGGTCTGCGGCCCATCCTCGACCTCCGCAGGCTAAACAAGTTCTTGGTGCGGGAGAAATTCAAGGTGTTATCTCTTGGTGTGCTGCTGCCCTTCCTCCAGCAGGGCGACTGACTATGCTCCTTGGATCTGAAGGACGTTTACACCCACATCTTAATCCACCCCCAACACAGGCAGTACCTGTGTTTCAGGGTGCAGGGAGAGCATTTCCAGTACAGGGTGCTCCCCTTCGGTCTTGCGTCCGCCCCACGGGTCTTCACAAAATGCCTCGTCGTCGCCGCTTACCTTCGGTGCCAGAGCGTGCTGGTCTTTCCCTACCTCGACGACTGGCTCGTTACGGGCTCCTCGCCCGAAGAGGCTCGGCAAGCGATGTCGCGCACTATCCTCCTCTTGGAGAGTTTGGGGTTCTTGGTCAACTACCCGAAGTCTCACCTTGAGCTGGTGCAGGCTTTCGAGTTCATCAGGGCGAGCCTCGATACTCAGCAGGTGATCGCCTTCTTGCCGGTGGATCGCTCCACCCGCCTTCGAGCTCTGGCGGCTCGCGTCCAAAGTGCCCACCAGGTCACCGCTCAGTCCATGGTACGTCTCTTGGACCACAATACCTCGACCGTACATGTGATCCCTCACGAACGCCTGCACATGCAGATGGCTCAGTAGTGTCCGAGTGCCCAATGGAACCAGTCCCTCGGACACTTCAGGGACCCTGTTAGGGTTCTTCCTGACCTCCGCTTGTTCCTGAGCTGGTGGCAAAACCCCAGCAACCTTCTGCGGGGATTGCCTTTTCATACCCTGCGGCACGATGCGGTGCTGATGAACGACGCTTCCCTGTTAGGGTGGGGAGCCCATTGTGGACCACTCTGCATGCAGGGGCAATGGTCACCCGAGGAGTCTGAGCAGCAGATAAACCTGCTCGAGCTCCGTGCCATTCAGTGGGCCCTGAGGGCCTTCGAGGAACACCTCAGTGGGAAGTCGGTTCTAGTGCAGACTGACAACCCTGTAGCGATGTTCTACATCAACATAAAGGGGGGCACGGGCTTGTGCTCCCTCTGCCGGGAAGCGGTCCTCATCTGCTCTTTCGCTGCCCGACGGAGGATGTCCCTCAGGACGACGTACCTCCCGGGTCAGGAGAATAGTCTGGCAGACAGACTCAGCAGGATCCTTCGCCCCCACGAATGGCAGCTGGATCCAAGGGTTGCAGACTGGCTGTTTCTCCGCTGGGGGACTCCAGCGATAGACCTCTTCACTAGTCCCCAGAATATGCAGCTCCCCCGCTTTTGCGGGCCAGTACCGCACCCGAGCAGGGAGGGCCCCAATGCATTTCTCCTAGACTGGTCCTCCAGTCTCCTCTATGCATTCCCTCCTTTTCCCCTCATTGTGAGGAATCTGTTCAAGGCTCAGTGGGATGGGGCATCGTTGATTCTTGTGGCCCCCTCATGGCCTTGGCAGCCTTGGTTCCCGCTCCTGCTGTTAATGCAGCCCCAGTTCCCCTGTGCTCCGCCAGGGGTCTGCTAACGCAGGAGGAGAGTTGAGTACTGCACCCGAACCTTACCTTCCTATCCCTCATGGCCTGGCGGCTGAACGGGTCTCCCTAGCCCCTCTGGTCCTTCTGGAGGAGGTCAAGGAAGTTCTCCTTACCTCGAGGAAGGAGTCCACTAGGCGAGCTTACACCTTTAAGTGGAAGCACTTCTCCATCTGGTGATCGGAACATCAGATCAACCCCTTCTCCTGTTCTGTTCGGTGGGTGCTTCAGTACCTCCTCCACCTCTCAAGGGAAGGGCTGAAGTCGAACTCTATCAAAGTTCATTTGAGTGCCATCTTGGCTAACCATCTTCGTATCGAGGGAAAACCCCTCTCAGGGCAGCCATTAGTCTCCTGCTTCATGCGGGGTCTTCTACTATCCAAGCCGCCCATCCTTCCTCCCCTGGCTGAATGGGACTTAAATGGGACTTGCACAGCTCACTGGGCCACCTTTCAAGCTCATGGCGACGTGTTCGCTCCAGCACCTGTCCTGGAAGGTGGCCTTCCTGGTGGCGCTGACCTCTGCCCATCGAGTCATTGAGCTCCAGGTTCTCATGGCTGGCGCCCCTTACACCAGGTTTTATCAGAACAGGGTGGTCCTCCGTACCCACCCTAAATTCCTACCTGTGGTCATTTCGGACTTCCATCTCAACCAAGAGATAGTGCTGCTGACTTCCTTCCTGAGGCCCCACGCCGACCAGGCATCGACGGCTCTCCACACCCTCAACTGCAAACGGGCTCTCGCCTTTTATTTGCAGCATACCCAGACTCATCGCAGGTCTGACAGGCTTTTCGTGACCTACGATCCCAATAGACTGGGGCAAGCAGTCACTAAGTGCACCCTCTCGATTTGAGTGGTGGACTGCATCGCTTTCGCCCATGCGAAGGCAGGCGTTCCCCTGGATCGTCGAGTCACTGCACACGGGGTCCGAGCCAAAGTGGCCTCGGTGGCCTCGCTGTGCTCCGTGTCCCCGATGGACATCTGTCAGGCAGCGACCTGGTCTTCCACAAACACCTTTGCTGCCCACTACTGCCTGGAGAGGGAGTCCCGCCAGGACAGCGCCTTCGGCCAGGATGTACTCCGTAATCGTTGGGGGGTGTAAGCAACTCCTGCCCTCCAATCCTTCTTCACGGCTACCGAGGGCTTTGACCTGAGGACTCAGGTTCCTTCGGGCTTCGGCTTCTGCTTATGGCCTCGCGGAGGCATTTTTTGGTTACAGGTTTGGTAGCCTGTAGCTAGGGAGTCCCATAAGTGAGGACTGACTTCCTGCTTGTTCCTGGAGAAAGCATAGTTACTCACCTGTAACACGTGTTCTCCAGGGACAGTAGGAATTAGTCCTCATTACCCTCCCGCCTCCCCTGATGATTTGCTAAATTTTTGTCCTTCCCTTGCCATCTGCTTGGTAGGGCTTGAGCTAAGGGATCTGAATGAGCAAGATGGCACCCTTGGGCGGGAAGAGGACCACACATGCGTGGTAGCAATCCCAAAGGCTTTCTTTGAAATCTTGGGAATTGCTCCGCGCAGGCTCCGTCGGTGCCGATGTCACCCATAAGTGAGGACTGATTCCTGCTGTCCCTGGAGAGCACCTGTTACAGGTGAGTAACTACGCTTTACCCCAAATCCAATCTGAGCCCATCAGGTCAATTGGAATTCATAGGAGCTCTGCTAGACACAACTCGGGTAAAGGCATTTCTTCCACAACAAAAGAGACTCACCAGTTTGGTCACCGTCATGGGGTAAGCACAAAAGAGTCAGCAGGCATCAGTGTGACACATATTTAGAAAGTTGGGCCATGTGGCATTGACTGTGCATTTAACATTCTGGGCATGTTTCAAGATGAGACCAGCTCTGTGGACCTTGATCATGCAGTGGACACAGCCATTCTCAGGTGCAGAGATGTGATTTGTCACAATTCTGCTCTGGAATACTCTGACCTGATGGATGGTTCATTCTAATCTGGCCAAGGGAATTTCCTTCGAAATTCCTTTATTAAAAGGTACTTAAAACAGATACGTTCAGAGTTTGCTTGGATACCCATGCATATTGACTCCACACTTAGGTTCTGTGGTCTTCCTAAAAGAGTCTTCATTAGATCAATTTTCTGGAACTGAGAGCAGTTATGAGCATTTTAAGGTCATTCAGAGATTGGTTAGCCAGTCAAATTGTGGTGATTGGAATAGACAACCAGATAGTTATGCATTACATCAACAAGCAGTGAGGAAAAGGATCATACCTCCTGTGTTGGGAAACTGTCAGGGTATGGAACTGGGCCATCTTTTATGGGATGATTCTCAGGGCCACTTAACTGTCCAGACAAGATATTACCCTGGTAGGCAAGCTCAGCTTGTTTATTTATTTGTATGCTTCTACCTTACAAGTGGACCCTGAACATGGTGGTGGCCTTGAGAATCTTTCACGGGTGGAGCAGCCCCTCGATAGATCCATTTGCCATTCTGCAGACCAGGCAACACCTCAGTTTGGCTCCAGAATAGAGACACAGCAGAATAACCTTGGATTCCTTCCTCATCAATTGAGACGAGGGGGTTGTTGTCCTCCTGAATGTGTATCCTCCAATGCCTCTCATAGCGAAAACTCTTCTGACACTTAAGGACCACCGAGGGACCTTAATCCTCATAGTGCCATGGTTTCCTCTGCGCCTTCTCAGTCATAGAGCCCATTTGGTTAGATACTTTACTGACTCTAATCTCACAGGATCGGGGACACTGTTACATTCCAGCATAGTCCCTAGACCTGACAGATGTGAAGAGGCTAGTTCTGTCGTCTTCGGTCCTTCCTGTCAGTGGAACAAATGTCCTTCTGGTTTCCAGGAGAAATTCCACTAGGAGGTCATACAGTTTTAAGTGGAAGAGGTGTGCCATCTGGTATTACAGACCCTAGATCAGGGGTCTCAAACTCAAATTGCTTTGAGGGCCAAATGAGGACTTGTAAAGTAACCCGGGGGCCGCACAAGACGCGGGCCTCATTTGCATGAGGGGCATCATTTGCATAATGTTACCATACACTAACTTTTGTAAACATGCCTCTTAATGAGGGTATGGATAAAGAAAGAGTAAAAGATTTCTACATTACTATAATCCAGTGCCAACCGCCAGGCTCATTAGGAACTACTGCAAACACTGCCCATTTAGAACCCATAGTAAACCCGCCATATCCTAACAGCACTACCAGGACTCACAAAGCACCATACTCTACCTATCAAAAGGCAACACTGCAATATTAAATCAATACATTTCAGGGAATAACAATACATGACCTACTGGGGAAAGAGAATAAGTGGCAATGTCAAATAGGAATTACATAAACAGAATACCTCAGCTCAGTTACACATGCAGAACATACACCATCACCAAACCAGGAATCACAATTTAGAAACAGGAAGACAATAATTAAACTGGGAATGTACAACACTGTAGAAATAAAACTATAAATTAATTTCCTCTTGTATTAAACAAAGCGCAGACGTTAATGATGCACATTTCCCAGAGCTGACATATTCCCAGTTAATAAATTCATAATAAAGAGATATATTTTTCTACCTTTTGTGCATTTTTTTTCAGTTGCAATTGTTCCAGCCACTTTCTTCTGGTTTCTTTGTGTCTTCTGCTAACTCTCCATTGTCTGCTGTCCATTTGTCCTTTCTTCTCTCTTCTAGTTATTTTTCCATTCTCTCTCTACATCTGCTTTAACATACTAATCTTTCTCCTTTTGCTCTTTCCTCATTCCTATTTCATCCACTCAAATTTTACCCCTCAATCCACACTACTTACTCTCCCAATACCCGGCCAATTGTAGATTTTTCTTCCCTCCCACTCAAAATATTTTCCCCCTCTCCATTTCACTCTCCCAGCCCTATCCCATTCTAATCCTCCCCCAACATCAGCTCCCTTCTAGTTCCAGCCCCACCCAGCATCCGCTCCCTTCTTGTCCCCGCATCATCAGCCCATTTCCAGTCCTATCCTAGCCCCACCATCAGCCCATTTCCATTCCAAGCCCCCTTCCACTCAGCCCATTTCCATTTCAAAACCCCGTCCCCATTAGCTATTTGCAGTTCAAGCCTCCCTTCTACTCAGCCCATTTCCAGTCCTAGCAACCCCCCCAGTCCATTACCAGTTCTAGCCCCCCCATAGCTCATTACCAGTCCTAAGCCCTCCAACAGCCCACTTCCAGTCCTAACCCTTCCATCACCCCATTTTCATTCTTAGCCCCCCAATCAGACCACCTCCAGTCCTAACCCCCATCTGCCCATTACCAGACCTAGCCCCCACCATAGCCCATTACCAGTCCTAACCTCCCATCAGCCCATTTCCAGTCCTATCCCCCCATCACCCCATTTTCAGTCTTAGCCCCCCCCCATTACCAGTTCTAACCCCCTCCCCCCCCATCAGCCCAAGTATTTTTAAAAATTAAAAACAAAACAAACCCCTGGCTTCTGCTGCTGCCGCCGTGGCAGTGGCAGAATCAACTGTCCCGCGGCCCCTTCCCGTCTGCTCGACAGAGCCCTCAGCTGTCAGCCCCATCAGCGGCGGGCTTTTCAAGCTGCGAAGAGAAGAGTGATTTCCCTCTCGTGGCTCTGTTAAGCCTGCCGGGGCTGATGGGAACCGCGACGGGAACCCATCAGCCCCGGCAGGCTTAACAGAGCCGCGAGAGGGAAATCACTCTTCTCTTCGCAGCTTGAAAAGCCTGCCGCTGATGGAGCTGACAGCTGAGGGCTCTGCCGGGCAGACGGGAAGGGGCCGCGGGACAGTTGATTCTGCCGCTGCCACGGCGGCAGCAGCAGAAGCCAGGGTGTTTTTTTTTTCTTTTGGTTTTGTTTCCTCTCCGTCGCGGGCCGCACAAAGTTCTCTCGCGGGCTGCGTGTTTGAGACCCCGGCCCTAGATCCTGATATCTGTCCCACACACAAACTGCTTGACAATCTTCTACATTTCATAGTCTGGTTTGAAAATCAACAGAGTACATCTCTGTATGCTTTGCGGTTACCACCATCTAGAAGGTAGATACATCTCTCTAGAGCCTTTAGTTTGTTTCATGTGAGACTTGCTTCTCTCGAAACTTCCCCTCAGGCCTCCACAGTTTCTTGGGACACTTAATGTGGTCCTAACTCAGCTGCTGAAAACTCCCTTTGAACCTGACCTGGAAGGTCTTATTTTTGTGGTGGTAACTTCAACATGAAGAATAAGTGAACGCCAGGTTCATGTAACTGATCCACTCTACATCAGGTTTTGCAACAATAGGGTTTTGCATATTCATCCTAAGTTCTTTCCTAAGGTGGTGACAGAATTCCACTTTGATCATTTGGTTGTCTTGCCAAAGTTTTCCCCAGACCACATGCTCACGAAGTGGATCACACTATACATTTTCTTTTGACCCCCAGTAAGTTGGGAACTGCTGTAGGCAAACGTACTCTATCCAGTTAGCAAGTGGACTACATCTCCTTCACTTATGCCTAGGTTGGTTTGACTCTTGGGGATTATGTCACAATTCAATGTCAGAGTCATAGCTGCATCGGAAAACTACTTGAAATCATCCTTCATGGAAGAGATTCGCAAGGCCACAATGTGGACTTCTGTTCGCACATTCTTATCTTACTATTGTTTGGAAAGGGATTCCTGATGTGACAGTAGATTGTCAATCTGTTTTACAGAATCTATGGTGTCTTTTTTTTTTTTTTTTTTTTCCTTTCTTTGGAGGGAGCCTGTAGCTAGGAATTCCCATATGTGAGGGCATTATCCTGGATGTCCATGGAGTAAACAGTTGCCTGTAGCAGGTGTTCTCATAACCCTCCCATCTCACCTTGGAGTTGTATTCTACTTCAGCTTCTAACCGGACTGATCCCCCAGCATGGCAGCAGGTCAGAAGACAGGTGTGTATTTGGAAGGCAGACTCCAAAAGCTTCTAGAAAAAGCTGGGAACTGGTTCCTGCACAGGGCTTCTCTGGCAATATCTCCCATATCTGAGGACTTATCCTACTGGCCATAGTAATCACAGAATCATGCTGGCAGAAAAAGATCATATGGCCTATCCAGTCTGCCCTTCCATACCAACTTCTATAGTCTCTTTTTTTCCTCTAGAGACCACCTGTGTTTGTCTCATGCTTTCTTGGATTCAGATATTGTCCTCGTCTCTACTACTAACTCCACTGAGAGACTATTCCATATATCTATCACTCCTTCCGTAAAGAAATATTTCCGCATATTACTCCTGAGTCTTTCCCCTTTCACCTTCATCCTATGTCCCCTCATTGCAGAGCTTTTTTTCAATTGAAAGATCTCTTCTCCTGTGCATTTATGCCATAGAAGTATTTAAACATCTCTATCGTATCTCCTCTTTCCCGCCTTTCCTCTAATGTATTGAGATCTTTACAACTGTCTCATATGGCTTATAATGAAGACCACTGACCATTTTGGTAGCCACCCTCTGCACCAACTCCATCCCTTTTATATCATTTTGTAGATGTGGTTTCCAGAATTGCACACAGTATTCCAAATGAGCTCTCACCAAAGACTTATACAGGGGCATTATCACCTACTTTTTCCAGCTGGCCATTCCTCTCCCTATGCATCCAAGCATCCTTCTAGCTTTCGCTGCCACCTTTTCTACCTGTTTAGCCACATTAAGATCACCAGAAACAATCATGCCCAGGTCCCGGTTTTCTTTCGTGGACTGAAGTGCAGTTGTGGTCAATATTATTGACACCCTTGCAATTCAACCCCTTAATGTCCAATATCTCTTTTAAAAAGTGGCCAGTGAAATGTTTTTTGACTATATATGCACACATATTTGACACACAAAAGGATCAAATAAAAACAAGCCCAATAAAAAAGGAAATAGTATAAAAATTGGGACATTGCCAGGACTTGATTATGTGCATCCTTATAAACAATTCAAATCAGTTTGAACAAAAGAACCACATTCCCATTGCAGTAAAATTAGACAGACATATGATCAATTGTCAGTACTCACTAGACTTGAATCAACCAATGAATAATTGCTCTAATGTTTAAAAGGCCACATTCACTCGCTGTTCCATTTTCACAAAGGTGAAGGCGAGAGCTGTTATAGAGAAAAGAAGAAACCGTTTGTAGTTATGATTTGGATGTGTGTGGAGAGGGAGGAGTCAAAGATGACCCCAAGGGTTGTAAGCCAAGGAAACAGGGAGGAGTAGAAAGTTATCTACAGAAATAGAGAAAGGGAGGAAGAGGGGAGGCGGGTTTAGGAGGGAAGACGGAAGCTTGCTTTTGGCCATGTTCAATTTCAGATGGCAGTGAGACATCCAGGCAGCAATGTCAGTTAAACAGGCAGAGATATGGGCCTTAATTTCTGGAGAGATTTCAGGTGTAGAGAGGTAGATCTGAGAGTCGCCAGCATAAAGATGGTACTGAAAACTATTGGAGGAGATGAGTGCACCAAACGACTGGTATAGACAGAGAAAAGAAGTAGTCCCAGGACAGACCCTTGAGGTATACAAATTGAGAGCGGGATAGCAGCAGCGGAGAAGCCACCAGAACATACACTGAAAGTGCAGTGGGAGAGATAAGAACATGACATGTAGATAGTCATATCTTAATGTAGATAGCCATGGTTTTAGCCAAGGAAGGTCTTGTCTTATTAATCTGTTATGTTTTTTTGAAGGTGTGAAGAAACAGGTAGACAAAGGTGAGTCAGTTGATATAGTGTATCTGAATTTTCAGAAAGCCTTTGACAAGGTTCCTCATGAGAGATTCTTGGCAAAATTAAAAAGTCATGGGATAGGAAGCAGTGTACTACTGTGGATCAGGAACTGGTTAAAAGATATTAAGCAAGAGGGTAGGGCTAAATGGCCAATTTTCCCAATGGAGAAAGGTGAATAGTGGTGTAGTGGTGTACCCCAGGGATCTGTGCTGGGTCTGCTGCTTTTTAACATATTCGTAAATGACCTGGAAATGAGAATAACGAGTGAGGTAAAAAAATTTGCAAATGACACAAAATTATTCAAAGTTGTTAAGACCCAAGAGAATTGTGAAAAATTGCAAGAGGACTTTGATAAATTGGAAGACTGGACATTCACATGGCAGATGAAATTTAATGTGGACAGGTGCAAAGTTATGCTCCTAGGAAAGAACAACCCAAGCTATGGTTATTTGATGCAAGGTGTCATCGTAGATAACACATTGAAACCCTCCGCCCAATGTGCAGCGGCAGCCAAGAAAGCAAATAGAATGCTAGGAATCCTAAGGAAAGGAATGAAGAATAAAACAAAGGATATTATAATGCCTCTGTATCATTTCATGGTGCGACCGCACCTTGAATATTGTGTGCAATTCTGGTCGCCATATCTTAAAAAGTATATAGCGGATTGAAAAGGTACAGAGAAGAGCCACCAAAATGGTAAAGGGGATGGAAGGATACTCCTATGAGGAGAGGCTAAAAAGGTTAGGGAACTTCAATCCGTAAAAGAGACGGCTGAGGGGAGATATGATAGAGGTTTATAAATTAATGAATGGAGTGGAACGGGTAAATGTAGATTGATTGTTTACACCATCAAAATACAGAAGACTAGGAGACATGCAATGAAGCTACAATGTAACCCATTTAAAATTAATAAGAGAAAACATTTTTTCACTCAACGCGTAATCAAACTCTGGAATTCGTTACCAGAGAATGTAGTAAAAGCTGTTAATGTAGCTGGGTTTAAAAAAGATTTGGACAAGTTCCTGGAGGAAAGGTCCATAAACCATTATTAAAGGAGACCTGGGAAATCCACTGCTTGCCCCAATACAAGCATTGTGGAACCTGTGTCTTTTTTGGGGAAACTACTAGGTACTTGTGACCTAGATTGGCCACTGTTGGAAACAGGATACAGGACTTGATAGGCCTTGGTCTGACCCAGTATGGCATATCTTATGTTCTTAACCAGGACAGAACAGAGCCCTTAAAATGAATCAAGGTCAGGGTCTTGAGGAGAAAGTGGTGATCAATAGTGTCAAAAGCTGCAGATAGGTCAAAAGGATGAGGATTGAGTAAAGGCCCTAGGGTTTGGCTAGGAACAAGTCACTGAAGACTTTGGCAAGAGCTGTTTCAGTAGAATATAGAGGACGAAAGCCAGATTGCAGTGAATCCAGAAGGGCTTGAGAGGAGAGAAAGCAAAGACAACGGTGGTGAACTGCACGTTCAAGTAAGTTTGCCTGTATGTGTGTTTTTACAGAAAGTGGTGCAGTAGGAGCGCATTCATATTTATGCACGTAATTGACTAATATACTTCCTTCTGCATGCATTCTTGTTTCCTAAATCTAGATGGCTTCTTGAACATTACCCCTTCTATGTGGATGCAATAATTGTATTAGATAATCTATTGTTTTTGTTCAAACAAAGTAGTCTAAAAACAAAACTTGATCAGTGATGACAGCACACCTGTTGAGAAATATTGGCCTAAAGGCTGGAACAGTAGGGATGTGCATGCCAAAGATTTTTAGGCTCATTTCTGTTGGTCACAATGCACCCGTTTGGTTAATCTTCAGGAACCAACGCATTTATGCGTTGGTTCCCTTAGTTCCCAGTAAAGTCTAAGGGGGAAGTTCTTTTTTCAATGGAATAAGGAAGCTTGCTATCTGTTTTCAATCTGACCTGTTTTGGATTTTGACTAGTATCTTTAACAGTGCTGCAAACCTTGAAGTGTCACATAACCCCATGGGCATCAAGAGAAACGGCAAAGTGTACATATGTTGGCAAGATGAGTACCAGAAGCCGCCAACAGAGGCAAAGTGGTACCAAGAGGGCAATGAATGCTTCAGGATAGCAGAAGAGATCACTGCAGCACCACAATTGCTGGAAGCATACCAAGGCACTTAGAGAGGAGTAAAATGGCAAGGAGATCAGTACATCACCAACAGAGCCAAGACAAGAGCAGAAGAGACAGCATGAGCCCAGTCTGCAGGAGTAGAGTGAGTTCAGCTAAGCTGTGTGCCTTCAGGTTAAGAGTCCTGGCACCAAGGAATTTAGTCCCAGCATAGTAACTCTAAATATAGAGGAATAGTCCCCCCTTCCCTGGGGTGGAAGTGACATTTACAGACTGCCTATATGACATGCTAAGAGATTTAAATAAGAATCTGAGGGTACACTGTGGTGAACACCTCAAAAGCAGTAGGAGTGGGGCTGCAGCACTGGTAGCAACAGCCTACTACAGCTGAGGAAAGCGTGAAGGGCAGCAGCAAGGCAAACCATGAGAACAGTGCCAACACAGTGATGCAAGCAGCAGTGGCAGAAAGAGGCAAAAGGGAAGGAGGTCTGTCTTTATTTCATTTTTTTCCTTTCCTTTTTGTTTTGCAATGTGGGGGAGTAGGGAGGAGTAGCCTAGTGGTTGGGGCAAGGTACTTCAGGCCGGAAGTCAGGGGTTCAAATCCCACTAGAGGACAGCAACCTTGGGCCGGAAGGGCTGGGGTTTCTAGTCCCACAGATGCTCCTTGTGGTCTTGGGCAAGCCACTTAACCCTCCATTGCCCATGTTCCCTGTAAGTATTAGTGTATGTGTCTCATATCCCCGTGTGTTAAATGTATCCCCCAATGGTGTTGTGACCGCTTTGATTGAAGGATAAGATGGTATACAAAACTGTTTAAATAAATAAAATAAAATGTGGTCCTCAAAGGACCTATTGGAAATGTGACAGTAAGCAGGAAGAGGATTTGTGAGTACTGCAGTATGGCTGTAATTTGAATCTCAAGAGCAGCACTGGCAACAAAGGGGCAGGTTGTGACAGAAATGGCAGGACACGGAGACTGGCACCAGCAGCAAAAGGAGGCTTTTCTCATTCTTTTTGCTTTTACTTCCCTTCAGGTTGTTTTGTTTTTTACTTTATTTTCTTTTAGGTTTTGACATTGGTGGCTGAAAAATAGTCACTGGAAATGGGCACCACCCAGAGAGACTGCAGTGCAAATTGTGAAAAATGCATCCAGACACTGAAGGTAGAGTGTGTGGGCAACTTCTCCCTCAATACAGCTTTACTCATTCTTCCTCCCAGTCACATAAAAACAAAGGGAACCAAGCAAGGGGGTTTTGTCTTCAGAAACATTAACCTTTTGACCAGCTCCGGTGTGAATTTTGGGAGCCACAATATACTACTACTACTACTGATCATTTCATTAATGCTGCAAGGCATATGCAGCCCTGTAGAGGCGCATGTAAAAGACAGTCCCTGCTCATCAGAGATGAAAGTCTAGTCAAAAACAGACAAAACAGCTGGGGACAAGAAAATGTCTAGAGGAATGGTAAGGAAACACATAGTTTGAGAGCAGGAGACTAAGTGGATCAGGATCCAAAAGTGACCTCAAAGAGGTGAGTGTTCAGCCTGGATTTGAAAAGGGCCAGAGATATGAAGCCTGATGTGCAGAGTCAGATAGTTTGTTCCAAGCATAAGGAGCAGCAAGGTGGAAGGATCTAAGTCTGAAGTTGGCAGTAAAAGAGAAGGCACACATAGAAGCGATATTCCAGAAGAACAGAGTTCCTGAGGAAGGGTGTAGGGAGAGATAAGAGAGGACAGGTAGTGAGGAGCAGCAGAATGAGTGCATTTATAGATCAGTAGGAGAACTTTGACTTGGATACGGAAATGGATAGGTAGTCAATGAAGCGACTTGAGAAGAGCATATTTTGGCTGGCGGAAGATTAGCCACGCAGCTGAGTTTTGAACAGATTGAAGGAGAGAGGAGTCAGAGGGAGACCAGAAAGAAGGAGGTTTGCAATAGTCTAGAGTGGATGTGTCTTAGTAGTGTGTTCAGAAAGGCATGGGTATATTTTGCTGATGTTATAGATAAAAGAAACAGGTTTTATTTATCAGTTGGATATGTGTGGAGAAGGAGAGAGAGGAGTCAGATGACCCCAAGGTTATTTATTTTATTTAACAGGCTTTCTATGCCGCTTTATTTAGTCAAAACAGTTTACAGTGGAACTAGATTAATTACATTTAAGAGGGATGAGTATAACTTGGATTGTACAATTAACTATTTGGGTTACAGTGATGGGTTACGATAACATTATATACAGATGGAACCTGGTGGATAGGTGTTGTCTGTTCCTAAGTGTTCGGTGAATAGGAATGTTTTTAGTCTCTTTCTGAAGTCTTTAGTGTTTGGGTGTAGTCCACAGATTTTAGGTCTTCTAGGAAATGAGAGTCAGAAGCTGTAAAGATGTCTTACACATTGGCACATGGAACGTACGAAGCATGAACCAAGGGAAGTTGGAGGTGGTCAAGAATGAAATGGAACGTGTACAACTTGATCTGTTGGGTGTCAGCGAACTGAAATGGACTGGCATCGGGCACTTTGCATCAGATGATCACATGGTCTACTATGTTGGAAATGAAAGACAAAGAAGAAATGGTGTTGCATTTATAATAAAGAAGAAACTTGCAAGAACTGTAATGAAATACAATACGGTCAGCAAACACTTTATCTCTATTCGTCTACGAGGATTGTCTGTCAACACAACTATAATTCAAATATATGCCCCAACAACAGCTGCAGAAGAGAATGAAATTGAAGAGTTCTATGAACAAGTACAAGCTGAAATTGACAGAACATGCAAACAGGATATCCTGATAGTCATGGGTGACTGGAATGCAAAAGTTGGCAACAAAGAAGAAGGCAAAGTAGTTGGAAAATATGGACTTGGCTGGAGAAAGACTGATAGAATTCTGCAAGACCAACGATCTATTCATCTCAAACACCTTCTTCCAGCAACACAAGCGGCGACTGTACACATGGACTTCACCCATTGGATTGTATAAAAATCAAATTGACTACATCTGTGGAAGTCAACGATGGAAAAGCTCTATAACATCAACCAAGACAAAACCTGGAGCTGACTGTGGTACAGATCATCAACTTACTAGTATGCAAACTCAAGCTAAAGTTGAAAAAGAGCAAACCACTCATGAATGCAGCAAAATATGACCTTGAGAATATACCACTGGAATTTTAAAGACTGCCTGCAAAATTGATTTGCTGCTTTAGATACAAATGACAGAGCTCCGGAAGAGTTATGGAATGACATCAAGAAGGTTGTGTTGGAAGAAAGCGAGAAGTCTCTACAAAAGGTGAAAAAGCAAAAATGGCCAAAATGGATGACAGAAGAAACTCTGAAAATTGCCCAGAAACGCAGAGAAGCTAAAGCCAGAGGAGAAAGAAAGACAATTGCAGAACTCAACAGAGATTTCCAACGTGCAGCAAGACAGGACAAGGAAAAGTACTACAATGACGCATGCATGGAAATAGAAGCAGGAACTATTAGAGGAAGAACAAGATCGGCTTTCCTAAAGCTACGAGAGTTAAAGAAAAAGTTCCAGCCTCGAATTGGAATGTTACAAGATGCTCAAGGTTCTTTGTTGAATGATGCTGAGAAGATCAAGAAAAGGTGGAAGGAATATACAGAGTTTTTATATGATAAAGATCAAGTGGACCAACCATTGGTGATGAAAGAAGAACGTGAAGCAGCATTGAAAGCCTTATCAAAGAACAAAGCACCAGCCATTGATGGGATTCCTATAGAAGTATTGCAGCAATCTGATGCAGCTGTTACCATACTTATAAGGCTCTGCCAAGAAATATGGAAGACAACATCATGGCCAACTGACTGGAAAAGATCTGTGTTTATACCAATACTAAAGAAAGGTGATCCAACTGACTGTGGAAATTATCGAACAATCGCTCTGATCCCACATGCCAGCAAGATTCTACTGAAGATTATTCAAAAGAGACTACAACCATACCTGGAACAAGAACTACCTGAAGTGCAAGCAGGGTTCAGGAAAGGGCGAGGAACGAGAGACATCATTGCGGATGTGAGATGGATCCTTGAAAAGACTAAAGAATACCAAAAGGATATCTATTTGTGCTTTATCGACTATAGCAAGGCTTTTGACTGTGTAAACCATGAGAAACTCTGGGCCACATTAAGAAGCATGGGTATACCAGAACACCTGATTGTTCTCTTGCGCAATTTGTACATTGATCAAGACGCAACAGTTCGAACGGAACAAGGAGAAACAGAATGGTTTAAAATAAGCAAAGGTGTAAGACAAGGCTGCATACTTTCCCCATACCTGTTTAATTTATATGCAGAACAAATCATAAGAGAAGCAGGATTGTAGGAAGACAACAGAGGTGTGAAGATTGGTGGAAGACTCATCAACAACCTTCGCTATGCTGATGATACTACATTACTGGCTGAAAGTGAAGATGATCTGAAACATTTGCTTCTCACAATCAAAGAACATAGTCTCAAAATGGGCCTGCACCTTAATGTAAAGAAGACAAAGGTCATGACAACTGGCATAATCAAGAGGTTCATCGTTGAAGGAGAAGAAACTGAAATTGTGAACAACTTTAACCTACTTGGATCAACTATCAATAAAGAAGCAACAAGCAGTCAAGAAATCAGACGACGCATTGCTCTTGGCAGAATGGCTATGAAAGACCTAGATAAGATTCTCAAGAGCAGAGATGTCTCTCTCCATACAAAGATTCGACTTGTTCAAGCTATGGTATTTTCAATAACATCATATGGATGTGAAAGCTGGACAGTGAAAAAGACAGACAGGAAGAAAATTGATGCCTTTGAATTATGGTGCTGGTGGCGAATACTGTGTATAACATGGACTGCCCGAAGAACAAACCAGTCGGTACTAGAGGAGATCAGACCTAAGCTTTCTTTAGAAGCTCAGATAACAAGACTTCGACTTTCATACTTTGGACACATCATGCGAAGAGAGAGATCATTAGAGAAAGACATCATGCTTGGCAAGATAGAAGGTCAACGCAAAAGAGGAAGGCCAGCAATGAGATGGATCGATACAATAACAGCAGCTACGGGTACCAGTCTGTCAACAATGAGCCGCCTGACTGAAGACCGAACACAATTTAGGATAGCTATCAAGAGGTTCGCCATGAGTCGACTCCGACTCGACGGCACTTAACAACAGGAGTGAATTCCATAGTGATGGTGCGAATAGGGAGAATACCCTATTGCATATTTGCTTTCCCTGATGGGGATGACAATTTAGTTTTTATTGTATGTACTTCTTTGTCTGTTTGGGGTTTTTTTGGATTAGGGTTTGGAGGGTATCAGCTGATGTCCAGTGTAGGATCTTGAATATGGTGAGAATGGTTTTGAATTTGATACATGTATGTATTGGGAACCAGTGTAACTGTTTGATGATGGACGTTATGTGGTTGTGCCTTGGAGTTCCTGTTATTATACATACTGCCATATTTTGGGCTATCTGTAGGGGGTGTATTTTGTATGCTTTGGGAGACCTTGGTTTATTATGTTACAGTAGTCCAGAAGAAAGGTTATTGTGGTTTGGCATATTGTTCGGAAATTGTTATGGTTGAGTAAGGTCTTAGTTTTTGTATGACCCTCATTTTGTAGTAGGCTGTTGTCGTCGTTATGCTGATGTATGACTGTAGGCTCAGGTTTTAGTCCAGTATGACTCCCTAAGTATTTTACGTCATGCTTGACTACCAGCCAGGGCCGGCTCGTCCATTGAGCAAGAATGTTTTTTGCACAGGGCCCCGCATTTCAGGGGGCCCCGCGCAAAAAACATTCTTCATCATCCCAAGTTTAAAAAAAAAAAAAAAAAAAAAAAGCTGCTTCTGCCGCGGCAGCATCAAGAGTGCCGCCGCGGGGCCCCCCCTGCCCGGCAGAGCCTCCCTGCATCGTAGGCTAGCGTTGAATCCCCGAACGCGGGCTTCTTTCAGAGCCGCGAGAGTTTCCTTTCTCGCGTCTCTGTTAATCCCGCCGGGGATTTCCCATCGCCCCAGCGGGATTAACAGAGCCGCGAGAAAGGAAACTCTCGCGGCTCTGAAAGAAGCCCGCGTTCGGGGATTCAACGCTAGCCTACGATGCAGGGAGGCTCTGCCAGGCAGGGGGGGCCCCGCGGCGGCACTCTTGATGCTGCCGCGGCAGACGCAGCTGGTTTTTTTTTTATTTTTTAATTGGGGATGATAGGGGGGAAGGGGGTTTAGGACTGGTAATGGGCTATGGGGGGGGGGAGGCTAAGACTGGAAGTGGGCTGATAGGGGAGGGTTAGGACTAGTAATGGGCCATGGGGGGGTGCTAAGTCTGGAAGTGGGCTGATGGGGGGGGTTAGGACTGGTAATGGGCTATGGGGGGGTTAGGACTGTTAATGGGTTATGGGGGGGGGCTAAGACTGTAAGTGGGCTGATGGAGGGTTGGGACTAGTAATGGTCCATGGGGGGGTGCTAAGACTGGAAGTGGGCTGATGGGGGGGGGTTAGGACTGGTAATGGGCTATGGGGGGGCTAAGACTGGAAATGGCATGATGGGGGGTTGGGACTGGTAATTGGCTATGGGGGGGGGGGGCTAAGACTGGAAATGGGCTGATGGGGGAGGGTTAGGACTAGTAATGGGCCATGGGGGGGTGCTAAGACTGGAAGTGGGCTGATGGGGAGGTTTAGGACTGGTAATGGATTATGGGGGGGCTAAGACTGGAAATGGGCTGATGGGGGTTAGGACTGGTAATGGGCTATGGGAGGGGTTAGGACTGGTAATGGGCTGATGGGGGATTAGGACTGGTAATGGGCTATGGGGGGCTAAGACTGGAAATAAGCTGGTGGGGGGCTAGGACTGGAAATAGGGTGATGGGGGGGTTAGGACGTAATGGGCTGATGGGGAGGTTTAGGACTGGTGGTAATGGGTTATGGGTGGGGGCTAAGACTGGAAGTGGGCTTATGGGGAGGTTTAGGACTGGTAATGGGTTATGGGGGGAGCTAAGACTGGAAATGGGCTGATGGGGGTTAGGACTGGTAATGGGCTATGGGAGGGGTTAGGACTGGTAATGGGCTGATGGGGGATTAGGACTGGTAATGGGCTATGGGGGACTAAGACTGGAAATAGGCTGATGGGGGGCTAGGCCTGGAAATAGGGTGATGGGGGGTTAGGACGTAATGGGCTGATGGGGGGGTTAGGACTGGTAATGGGCTATGGGGGGGCTAGGACTGGAAATGGGCTGATGGGGGTTAGGACTGGTAATGGGCTGGGGGGGCTAAGACTGGTAATGGGCTGGGGGGTTGCTAGGACTGGAAATGGGCTGAGTGGAAGGAGGGCTTGAACTGCAAATAGCTGATGGGGACGGGGGCTTGGAATGGAAATGGGTTGTTAGGGGGAGGATGCTAGGACTGGAAATGGGTGAGTGGGGGGGCTAGGACAGGAAATGGGCTGATGGAGGCGCTAGAATAGGACTGGAAATTGGCTGTTGGGGGGTGCTAAGATTGGAAATGGGCTGTGGTGGGGTTTGGATTGAAATGGACTCATGAAGGGGCTAGAACTGGAAGTAGGCTCATGGGGGGCTTGGATTGGAAATGGGCTGAGTGGAGGGGAGCTAGGATTTGACATGGGCTGATGGGCTCATGGGGGGCTGGGATTGGAAATGAGCTGATGGAGGGACTCGGATGGGACTGGAAATAGATGGGGGGGCTAGGACTGGAAATGGGCTGATGCGGGGACCAGAAGGGAGCGGATGCTGGGTGGGACTGGAACTAGAATGGAGCTGATGTTGGGGGAGGATTAGAATGGGATGGAGCTGGGAGAGTGAAATGGAGAGGGAAAAAATATTTTGTGTGGGAGGGAAGACAAATCTACAATTGGCCGGATATTGGGAGAGTAAGTGGGGATTGAGAATGGAGGGGTAAAATTTAAGTAGATGAAATAGGAATGAGAAAAGAGCAAAAGGAGAAAGATTAGTATGTTAAGGCAGATGTAGAGAGAGAATGGAAAAAACTAGAAGAGAGAAGAAAAGACAAATGGACAGCAGACGATGGAGAGTTAGCAGAAGACACAAAGAAACCAGAAGAAAGTGACTGGAGCAATTGCAGCTGAAAAAAATGCACAAAAGGTAGAAAAATATCTCTTTATTTTGAATTTATTAATTGGAATATGTCTGCTCTGGGAAATTTGCATCATTAACGTCTGCGCTTTGTTTAGTACAAGAGCAAATTAATGTATAGTTTTATTTCTACAGTGTTGTACATTCCAAGTTTGGCTTTTGGGATTCCCAGTTTAATTATTGTCTTCCTGTTTCTAAATTGTGATTCCTTGTTTGGTGATGGTCTATGTTCTGCATGTGTAACTGAGCTGAG
Organism: Ichthyophis bannanicus; assembly: GCA_033557465.1. NCBI lineage: Eukaryota > Metazoa > Chordata > Amphibia > Gymnophiona > Ichthyophiidae > Ichthyophis > Ichthyophis bannanicus. The sequence continues at coordinate 1,190,854,199 of CM066033.1, forward strand.
GTATTCTGTTTATGTAATTCCTATTTGACATTGCCACTTGTTTTTTTTCCCCAGTAGGTCATGTATTGTTCTCTGAAATGTATTGGTTTAATATTTGCAGCGTTTCCTTTTGATAGTTAGGGTATGGTGCTTTATGAGTCCTGGTAGTGCTGTTAGGATACGGCGGGTTTGCTATGGGTTCTAAATGGGCAGTGTTTGTAGTAGTTCCTAATGTGTCTGGCGGTTGGCACTGGATTATAGTAATGTAGAAGTCTTTTAGTCTTTCTTTATTCATACACTCATTAAGAGGCATGTTTACTAAAAGTTTGTGTATGGTAACATTATGCAAATATTTATGCAAATGAGGCCCCGCACCGAGTCTCCGCACATGGCCCCGCACCCCCCTTGGGCCGCCCCTGCTACCAGCTGATTGTTCACTATCCTTATCGTTGCTGGTGGGGTGAATGTTGTAATTCTCGTGATGTGGAGGACCTCTGTTTTTTTGTAGTTAGTTTAGGTTATGTTTACTGAGCCATTGCACCATTCCCTTCAAGCACTTTATTATTACTGTGTGTTCTGGTTTGGCTGTGTTAAACGGTGTGTAAATCATTGTCATCTGCATAGATGTGATATAATAAATGAGCATAACATGCTATGTCACATATTGGCTGAATATATATATTGAATAGCAGTGACGAGGGGGATGAGCCTTGTGGAATTCCTTGGTTTTGTCCAAATGGTCTTGATTATGTGTTACATTTCTAGTTTGCTGTTGACGGTTGTTTAAGTATGAGTGAAACCATTTCAGGGTGATGTTTCTTAGGCCTATTCCTTGCAGCCTTTGTATTAGTGTGGTAGGTTACTGTGTTGAATGCCACTGAGATATCTAGGAAGATTAAAATAAAGCCTTATTTTATGTCATCCATACCTTTCACTTTTCTGTTGAAGAGTGATGTGAGTAGGGTCGTCATGCTGCGGTTGGGTTTAAAGTTGATAAGGGTCTAGACGTGCATGTTGGTCTATGTGGTCTTGTAGTTGTTTCTGGACAGTTTTTTCAATTATTTTGGAGACAAATGTCAGGCTGGATATACGTCTATGCAACGAGGAACCCTTGGAAGGAACAAAGTATCTCCAGGAACAAGCAGGAATGTAGTCTTCACATATGGGTACGTCGGTACCGACGGAGCCTGCGCGGGAACGCTCCCCAGCGTCCAACCAGGAAGCTTTTGGGAGCATCCCACAACACCTGCGTGCTGCCTTCCCGCCTTTCCCAACTGCCTCTCTCCAGTTCTTCATTTTCCGCGGAGCCAGCAGGTCGTGTTCCTGTCACCGCAGAAAATTTTCCTTCTTTTTGTGGTCGCGTTCTTTTCTTTATTTCTATATTTCTTTTCTAAAAAAAAAAAAAAATCCTTAGTTTTCCCAATTTTTTTTTTTAGGTGCACATGTCATTTTGGCCCTTAGGCCCAAGATATTTTTCCATAATGGAAAAACCCTCCTATGGTTTTAAAAAGTACATCAAGTGTGGCGGTACCATTTCCGTCACCGACACCCATGAGTGGTGTCTGAAATGTTTAGGTCCTGACCATTCCATCTCGAAGTGTATGGCCTGTGCCATGATGTCCAAGAGAGGTCGACAGAACCAAGCCGCCAAGCTCAGTTACCCTGTTTCCCTCTGATGCAGCTTCGGTGGCATCAACGTCTTCCAGGGCTTCGTCTTCCTCCCGTGGATCTCAGGTAACTAAACATAAGTCTAGCCGGTCCTCAAAGGGTAGATCTCCTTCTAAGCATCGAGATACCTCTGGCGTTGCCCTCGAGGATTTCACAACGGCAAAATTGCCCCGGCGGGAGGCTTCGGCTTCCAAAGCATTATTGGGGCTCCAGGATGTTCTCGAGGCCTCGACCTTGGCAGAACTACTGGTGCCATGCTCTGGGGTACCGGCGGTCTTCTCCGGTATCGACACCCAGGCATCGGCAGCATCGATAGACCAGAGCGTCCTGGCTATTGAGCGCAGTCTGGCGGTTCTCCTTGCGGTATCGACACCCTCGGAACCACGTCAGACTTTTCAACTGGTACTGGTACCGGCACCAGTATCGGTACCGTTACCGATAGCATCGACTTCGGTGGCCGCATTGCCAGCACCCAGTCATCTGATGCCCCCCGGTATCGATTACTCCCGGTACCGACTTCGGTCGGTACGCGTATCGGGCTTTTCAAGAGCATCCTGACAGAAGATACTTCGAGTCCTCAGAAGAGTCTGAAGATTCTGACAGTTCTGTCGATGTGGGAATTCTTCTCCCAGAGGAGCCTTCCTCCCCTAAACGTAGGATGTCTCCTCCAGAGTATATTTCCTTTCAGAATTTCATCAGGGAGGTGGCTCGAGGTCTGTCCATTACTGTGGCACCTGAAACAGAGCCCAGAGCAAAGGAGTTGGAAATTTTACAATATCCTAAAACTCCTAAGGAGGCAGCTACCTTGCCCATCCATGAGATCTTGTATGATCTCATGTTGAGAATGTGGGAGACACCTCTTACCACCTCTCCTCATTCTCATAGACTGGATACTCTGTATCGAGTCCCTCCTTGTCCTGGATTCCTAAAAACTCAGCTTCCTCACCACTCTATTGTAGTGGAATCAGCTATGAGAAGGATTAAGAGTGCAAAGAGACATGCTTCTAATCCTCCAGGATGTGAGTGCAGAACTCTGGATGCTTTTGGACGTCGTGTCTTCCAAGCTTCCATACTTTCTGCCAGGATCAGTTCCTATAGTCTTTATATGGGAATGTTCCTGAAGGAAGTCACAGATCACTTACAGGCTTTGAGTCCTATTCTTCCTGACGATAGAAGACAGGATTTTCTCACATTGGTCAAACATGCCCAAGATGTTTCGAAATTTGTCAACCGTGCAGCTTTTGACTGCTTTGAGTGCATAAGCAGTGGGGAACAGGCTCTCTATCGCTTTGCAACGAAGCTTTGCGACTATGGGCCATCGCCAGAGAGCATCAGATTCATCTGCTGGCAGTGTAACTTCCAGGCATACAAAACTGTTGGGCAGACAGACTCGGTCGAGTTCTGCTTCCACACGAATGGTCTCTCCATGCAGACCAGGTGGCCAACATTTTTCAAATTTGGGGAACCCCGGACATAGACCTCTTTGCAAGTCCGTTGAATGCCAAACTTCCCCGGTTCTGTTCCAGAATTCCGGCTCAGGGCTCTCAGGCCAGGGATGCCGTCCTCCTTCACTGGGGTCAGGACTTCCTTTATAACTTTCCGCCCATTCCCCTAATTCCCAAAACCCTATTCAAGCTTCAGAGTGACAGAGGCCATATGATTCTCATAGCACCACTTTGGCCACCGCAAGTGTGATACCCTCTGCTTCTACAACTCTCTCAAGCTCCCTCCCTAGAGTTAGGGTCTGCTCCAGATCTCCTATCTCAGGAGGACGGAATGTTATGGCATCCCAATCCCCAAATCCTGCATCTCAGGGCTTGGTTGCTGAAGGCCTAGATCTTCATGATCTTAACCTTCCTCAGCCAGTAAGGGATATCCTTTATGCTTCCAGGAAACCTTCCACAAAATGCTCTTATGCTTTCAAGTGGAAAGGTTTTACCATATGGTATTCGCAAAAGGGTCTTAACTCCCGTGCGATACCTCTGGAATCATTACTGGAGTATCTCCTTCATTTATCCAATGCGGGACTTAAGACTAACTCAGTAAGAGTCCATTTGAGTGCCATTGCAGCTTCTTTCAAACCTTTGAATGGGCAACCTATTTCCTCCCCTCCTCTTGTAGCAAGATTTATGAGAGGTCTTCTTCTAACCAAGCCTCCCATTAGGCCACCTCCAGTGGCATGGGACTTAAACCTAGTTCTTCATCAGCTCATGAAGCCACCTTTCGAACTTCTGGCTACTACATCATTGAAATTCCTTTCTTGGAAAGTTATCTTTCTCATTGCAATCACATCAGCATGCCGCATCAGTGAGTTGCAAGCACTAGTAGCTGATCCACCTTACACAAGGTTCCATCATGACAAGGTAGTCCTTAGGACTCATCCACATTTCATGTCGAAGGTGGTCTCGCCTTTCCATTTAAACCAAGCAGCTTACCTGCCTGTCTGTCTTTTTTCCAAGGCCTCATGCATCTAATGCAGAAAGGAATCTTCATACTTTAGACAGTAAAAGAGCTTTAGCCTTTTACTTGCAAAGAACACAGCAACATAGAAAGTCCTCTCAACTCTTTGTTGCTTTTGATCCTTCTCATTTGGGACTTCCAGTCTCTAAGAGAACACTGTCCAACTGGATTGCACAGTGCATTTCCTTTGCCTATCAGAGGAAGAACCTTCCTCTGGAGGGCCATGTCACAGCTCACAGTGTGAGAGCCATGGCAGCCTCATTGGCTCATCTACACTCTGTGTCTATCGACGACATCTGTCGAGCAGCTACTTGGGCCTCAGTTCATACCTTCATAGCCCATTACTGCTTGGACAAGGACTCCTGCCGGGAGCCTTGATTGGTCAGGCTGTTCTTCAATACCTGTTCCATACCTAATCAACTCCTACCCGCCATCCCTGGTTGGATGCCAGAGATCTTTGGGGGGACGTGGAGCCCTTCACAGGGGCACTCAACATCTGGGGTCTCTCCCTGGCATCTAAAGCTAGGAAGTCCCCATATGTGAAGACTACATTCCTGCTTGTTCCTGGAGATAGCATAGTTACTTACCTGTAACAGGTGATCCCCGGGAACACAGGAATTTAGTCTTCACAACCCACCCATCTCCCCTAGGAGTTGTATCTCTCTATCTATCTCTTTCCCTTTCCCTCTCTCTCTCTCTTTGTCTCAGCTTTAAACTCAACTGGAGAGAGGCAGTTGGGAAAGGTGGGAAGGCAGCATGCAGGCGCTGTGGGATGCTCCCAAAGCTTCCTGGTTGGACGCTTTGGGAGCAGGCTCCGTCGGTACCGACATACCCATATGTGAAGACTAAATTCCTGCTGTTCCCGGAGATCACCTGTTACAGGTGAGTAACTATGCTTTATTGAGGGGGTCAGCCCTACACGTGTTTCGGCCACACCGGCCTTCTTCAGGGGAATGTGACCACTAGTAAACATAAAAACATGTGATAAATAAATTAATAAACGAGCACTGATGACTTCTGAGTGTACAAAGCTAAATAATATAAAATTGTACATATAAATAATTAAAAACAACACAAAGTCAATAGAAAATAAGAAATAAAATCATAATCTAATAGATAATCGTTAAAAAAATAAAAAGCATAATAATCAAGCAGAAAGAGCATGCTGCATGCAACAGGAAAGGATAAAAGTTAGAAGTAAAAATTAATAAATATATATATTAATTTTTATTATGTTCTGTCTTTAGTGTTTTATTCTGCACTCTCAAGTACCATTGAGTATATGTTCATTCTCCAGGACCAAGCAGGAAGTCAGTCCTCACATATGGGTGATGTCGGCGCCGACGGAGCCCTCGCGGAGCAATTTTCCCCAGCTTTCAAAGAAAGCCTTTGGGAATTGCAGCGCACATGCGCGGTCCTCTTCCCGCCCAAGGGTGCCATCTTGCTCAGTCTTCTTTTTTCCGCGGAGCCCTACAGACGTTGTTTGTGAATCCCCGCCGAAAAGTTGATTATTTCTCTTTATTTCTCTTTTTTTCTTCGGTTCGACGCCGGTTCTTTTCCCGCCCGGACTCGCGACGCCGGTTGCGAGTCCGTTCTTTATTTTTCGGTTTTTTGTCCTTCGTGACAGATTTTGCGCCTTTTTACTTTTTCACTGGCAGCCGGGTCTTTCGACCTCGCAGGGGCCCTTTTTCCCCCAATGGCTGCCAGCGGCTTTAAAAAGTGTGACCTCTGTAAGAAACTCATGTCTCTTACAGACACACACGACTTCTGCCTCCGCTGCCTCGGACCCGATCATGACCAGATGATCTGTGGTCCGTGTGGCAAAATGTCCTCTAAAGCGTTGAGGAGTCGGCAGCATCAGCGGGAATGTATCTTCTCTGACTCCGGCCGGGCTCGGACCTCGTCAGAGGCTTCGACGTCTCGGGACTCTGGTCCTGAGCATCGTCGGAGTTCCTCTGAAAGGGGGTCTCCTACCCGGGAACATCATCGGAAGAAGAAACCCGCGAGGGCGGGATCGGTGGACGCTCCTGGTTCCTCGAGGGCCAGGTCGCATAGCCCCGATTCCCGTCCCGGGTCCTCGGAGGTGGAGAGGCCTTCAAAACATCCTCGACTCGAGATGGACTTGCCCGCTCACGTGAGTACTGTTGTCCTCGTAGACTCGCCTCCGAAGGAGCTGACGTCGGGCCCGACGCCGTCGGGGCCCGAGTCGGGGGCTGCTGGGTCTCCTCAGCTCGGACTCAGGTTGACGGCCTTGGAGAGCAGTCTGACTGCCTTCATGGACCAGCAGCGGGTATTGATCGCTGGCCTCGCCGGTGCTTCTGCCCTGACCGCCAGGACGTCGACCTCCAAGTCGATCCCGGAGACCGAGCCGATCCTCGAGTCCATGAGGGCTCGAGTCGATCCTCGGTCGCGGTCTCCTTCGGCCTCCTGTTCGGGACCGAGATCGTCGACGCCGACACCCTCTGCATCGGGGCGGATGGCATCGATGCCCGCCCGACCGGAGCCGCTCGACTCCTCCTCCGAGGAGTTGGCCTGGGAATCCGAAGACGAAGAGTCACCTGGTTCCTTTCAGACTCGGTGTGTCCCTTCGGACTCCCCCGAGTCCGAACCTCGGAGACGGTCCCACCCGGAGGATACCCGGTTCTCGTACTTCGTGCGGGATATGGCCAAGGCCTTGGCCTTCCCCGCGGATCCCGAGGAGGAGCCTCGAGTCGAAGAACTCGATGCCCTCCAATATGACTCTCCCCCGAAGGAGGCCTTTATTGTACCGGTTCCTCCGATGCTGGAACGACTTCTCTTCCGCATGTGGGAGAACCCGGCGTCGTCGCCGGTATTAAGCAAGCGGGTCGATTCCATTTATCGAGTCCGCAAGAGCCCCGGCTTCCAAAAGGCACAACTACCGCACCATTCCATGGTGGTGGAATCGGCCATGCATAGACTTAAGAGTCAAAAAATGCACTCCTCGGTGCCCCCCGGTAGGGAAGCCCGAAGCCTGGATGCCCTCGGTAGGAAGTGTTTCCAGGGCTCTATGCTTGCTTGTCGAGTCCAGACCTACCAGCTCTACATGGGCATGTATCTCCGAGACCTGGCTAAAGAAATAGCCGGGTTCTCTACTGGTCTCTCCGACGAACCTTTGCAGAGGTTCCAAACCTTGTCAACTGGTATTCGGGAGTGCTCAAAGTTTATCTCTCGAGCAGCCTATGATGGTTTTGAGGCATCGGCTCGAGTAGCCGCAGCCGGCATCGGTGGACGCCGCCAAGCTTGGCTTCAGACGTCCGACCTCGAGCCCTGGGTGCAGGACAAGTTGGTCGATGTCCCCTGCAGAGGTGAAAACCTCTTTGGCAAGCCCATGGATGAGAAGGCTGCACAGATCGAGACCGAGACTCTCACCAGGACCCGTCTCTCAAGGAAGACCTCTGCCCCTTCTCAAAAGAAGAAGGGCTCGGGGAAAAAGCCCTTTTACCCGAGGAAGGCGGCTGCCTATAAATACTACCCTCAGTATCAGGCCTCAGCAGCTCCCCCACAGGGTAAGCAGGCCAAGGGACGGGGTAATGGGTCCCGTAGGCAGCAAGCCCCCAAACCTGCACCACCGGCCCCTGCTCAGCAGGGTGGGGGTTTTTGACTTCATCAGCATAGCCTCTCCCCCTCAGCTGGTTTCTCTCAGCACAGGAGGCCGGCTGGTCCACTTTGCCCACAGGTGGTCCAACATCACCACAGATACCTGGGTACTTCACATAGTTCAGAAGGGCTATCTCCTTCACTTTCACCAGGTACCTCCCTCCTACTTTCCAGTGGAGCCTCTGAGACTCCCTCTGCACAGGGACTTACTCCTTCAGGAGTTAGCAAGTCTCCTTCAGGAACAGGCTGTGGAACCCGTGCCCCACCACCTGAAGGGTCAAGGGTTTTACTCCAGGTACTTTCTGATACCAAAAATAACAGGAGGCCTCAGACCCATCCTGGACTTGAGAAACCTCAACAAGTTCCTTGCAAAGGAAAAGTTCAAGATGCTTACCCTTGGAATCCTGCTGCCTTACCTCCAGCAGGGCGACTGGCTATGCTCCTTGGATCTAAAGGATGCGTATACTCATATCCTTATTCATCCAGACCACAGACAATATCTCAGGTTTGTTGTGGGAGGGAATCATTACCAGTACAGAGTACTGCCCTTTGGCCTAACCTCCGCCCCCAGGGTGTTCACCAAATGCCTAGCAGTGGTGGCGGCCTATCTAAGACTACAAGGCCTTTTTGTGTTCCCATACCTGGACGACTGGCTCATCAGAGCCCAGTCTTCACAAGAGGCCACTCAGGCCACTCATCGCACTGTGTCTCTACTCCAGCACTTGGGATTTGTCATAAACTTTGCAAAGTCCACTTTGCTCCCCTCTCAAAATCTCGAATTCATCGGCGCCAGGTTGGACACTCTTCAGGCGCGGGCCTTCCTCCCTCTGGACAGGGCCAAGTGGCTCATGGATCTCGCCAGCCACTTTCACAGCAATGCCCAGGTCTCGGCCAGGCAATTTCTGAGACTGCTCGGCCATATGGCTTCCACGGTCCATGTGACCCCCAATGCCCGCCTGAACATGTGACCTGCTCAATGGTGCCTTCGCACTCAATGGCATCAGGCCACTGGGAGCCTAGCGGACTCCGTACAGATCTCCAACCAGCTGGTCTCTTCTCTACAATGGTGGCTTCATCTACCAAACCTTGTACTAGGAGTGCCTTTTCAGCCCCCTGCGCATTCTCAGGTCCTGACGACCGATGTTTCTCTCCTGGGTTGGGGAGCACATTGCCAAGGGACATGTACTCAAGGCCTCTGGACTCCTTGGGAGTCTGCTCAACAGATAAACTTCCTGGAGCTCAGAGCCATCCGACTAGCGCTCAAAGCATTCTCTCACCTGGTGTCTCACCAGTCGGTGCTGATACAGACAGACAATCAGGTTGCAATGTTCTACGTGAACAAACAAGGCGGAACAGGCTCCTTCCTTCTCTGTCAGGAGGCACAAAAGCTATGCTCTTGGGCCGTCCACCACGGCATCCTCCTCAAGGCTGTCTATCTCCCAGGTCAAGAAAATTACCTGGCCGACAAGCTCAGCAGAATCCTCCAGCCACACGAGTGGAGGCTGGATCCGATGGTGGTTCAGCGGATCTTTCTCAAGTGGGGTCTCCCCACCATGGATCTGTTTGCTAGTCCTCTGAACCGGCAGCTTCCCAGATTCTGCTCTCGACAACCGCATCCTCTCAGAGTAGCGGTGGATGCTTTTCTAATTCCATGGTCCACTGGCCTCTTATATGCCTTTCCTCCCATGCCGCTGGTGTCTTGGACACTCTTCAAGGTTCTCAGGGACAAAGCCTCGGTGATCCTAGTGGCTCCCTGGTGGCCGAGGCAACCTTGGTTCCCTCTTCTAATGCAGCTGGCGGTGGACACCCCTCTTCCTCTGGGATTTCAGCCCGACCTCCTGTCACAGGATCAGGGGACTCTCCTGCACCCCATCCTCCGGTCCCTTCATCTGATGGCCTGGCTGCTGAAAGGGTAGTCCTCGCTCCCCTCCGCTTGCCTCTAGATGTGGAGGAGGTCGTCTTGGCTTCCAGGCGGCCCTCCACCCGGAAGTCCTACGCTCTGAAGTGGCGTCGGTTCTCCGTATGGTGTGCTCAGCAGTCTCAAGATCCCTTCTCCTGTTCAGCGTCAGTGGTCTTGCAGTACTTGTTTTCCCTCTCCAATCTTGGACTTAAGTCCAACTCGGTCAAGGTCCACCTCAGTGCTCTTTCTGCACACCACATGCCGGTGGAGGGCAGACCTCTTTCTAGCCACCCTCTGGTGGCTCGCTTTCTCAGAGGCCTCCTTCTCCTTAAACCGCCTTTGCGCCCCCCAGCCCCGGACTGGGATCTCAATGTGGTTTTACAGCGGATTATCTGTCCGCCTTTTGAACCTATGGCTACCTGTCCTCTTCGTTTTCTTTCTTGGAAAACCTTGTTCTTGGTGGCCCTCACTTCTGCTAGACGCGTTAGTGAGCTACAGGCCCTGGTGTCTGATCCTCCGTACACTAGGTTCTACAAGAACCGGGTAGTCCTACGGACTCACCCTAAGTTTCTTCCCAAAGTGGTTTCCCCTTTTCACATCAACCAGGAGGTGGTGCTTCCGACCTACTTTCCCAGGCCACACTCCAGCCGAGCTGAAATGGTCTTGCATACCCTGGACTGTAGAAGGGCGTTGACCTTCTACCTTGACCGTACGCGGGAGCACAGAAGGGCTGTTCAGCTCTTCGTCTCTTATGACCCCAATAAGTTGGGGCTCCCTGTCTCCAAGCGTACTCTGTCCATCTGGATTGCTGACTGTATCGCTTGGGCTTACGAGGCAGCCGGCCTCTCCTTGGAAAGTCGAGTCACGGCCCATCGTGTTCGGGCGAAGGCTACGTCAGTGGCTTACCTCCGCTCTGTTCCATTGGCAGACATCTGCCGGGCCGCTACTTGGTCTTCAAGCCAGACTTTTGCGGCCCACTACTGCCTGGAGAGGGAGTCCCGCAGGGACAGTGCTTTCGGACAGGCAGTCCTCCGTAACCTCTTCGAGGTATAGGCAACTCCTACCCTCCATCCCGGATGTTGGGCTACCGGTTGGAGACGTATTCAGAGAAGATTCCTTTCTTCTGGGCTACTGAGCTTGAGGGATCTCATTTTTGTGCTTAGGGTCTCCGGTAGCCTTAAGCTTGGGAGTCCCATATGTGAGGACTGAGTTCCTGCTTGGTCCTGGAGAAAGCGTAGTTACTCACCTGTAACAGGTGTTCTCCAGGAGCAGCAGGAATCAGTCCTCACAACCCTCCCTCCTCCCCTTGGAGTCGCAGTTCTATGCTTTCATTTTTTTTTTTTTTTTTTGCTAATTTTTTGCTGTCTTTTAGCTATGTCATCAGACTGAGCAAGATGGCACCCTTGGGCGGGAAGAGGACCGCGCATGCGCGCTGCAATTCCCAAAGGCTTTCTTTGAAAGCTGGGGAAAATTGTTCCGCGAGGGCTCCGTCGGCGCCGACGTCACCCATATGTGAGGACTGATTCCTGCTGCTCCTGGAGAACACCTGTTACAGGTGAGTAACTACGCTTTTCAACTCATCTGTTGATAAGGTACTGTATCATTGTTTATGACTGCCACTGTGTTTAGTGATAAACAATGATACAGTACCTTATCAACAGATGGGTTGAAATGAACATATACTCAATGGTACTTGAGAGTGCAGAATAAAACACTAAAGACAGAACATAATAAAAACTAAGAGCCTTGAAAGGCAGTATAAGAAGAAAGGGAACAGAACAATTTGGAAAGGAGGAGGGAACTAAAATCCATTGGCAAAAAGGACAACCCAAGGTTTGTAAAGGTGATATAAATCACTGTTGGTAAGAAGGCATTGGAGTGGCCATGAAAGAGGCACCAAACGTATTACAAAAAATAAATACAATAAAACATGGGTGTTAGAATAGAATTAAATGAAAGCCTTAGGGTAATCATAGAGGTAGCATAGGACAAAGATCACTACATGCTAACATTCGAAACCAAATAACAGAATCACCAAATGAACTCCAAAAAATATCTTTAAACAAAACCTCAATTTTTGTCGGATATCACCGCAGCAAAGTTATTTGGTTTCGAATGTTAGCATGTAGTGATCTGACTAGGGTACTGGTGTGGCTGTTGGGTGGGTCGTGATTTGTAGTTCAACATGTGGTTAGGCACAAAGATGAGATCCAGAGTCCTCCCCTTCATGTCTTTTGGTTTTTACCAGCTGTTGTATTGCAGATCCTCGATGGCGTTTAGGAAGGAGTTTATTTCTTTGCTGGATGTGGATGTTAGTTTTAGATTTCCTAATGTTATGAGGGGTTTATGTGCGAAGACTGTTAACAAAATGGCTGATAGCTCCTCTGCCTTGGTGTTTGGGGCTCTGTATGTTAGGCAAATTGTAAGGTATTTGTTTGCACTTATTATAGTATTGCTCCCTTCTGTATTGTTAGTGGAGAATGTATTGAATTTTCGAAGGCTTTTGCTAGTGTTAGTACTCCTCCATCCCTTTTGTTTATTCTTGGGCAGTTGTGGGCAGTGTACGTTGGGATGATAAGCTGGTTTAGGATGACATTGTCAGTGTCTGTTAGCCAGAATTTGGTTAAACACATTGGGCTCAGTATTCATCTGTGCAGGCTATGTGCTGCTATGGCACATAGCCCTGCCCATTGACCCCTAATCCTGGATATTAAATGGCACGGCGACGGCATTGACTATCCGGGTTAGCGCACAGTGGAAACAGCCGCGGAGCCTAAGCCAGGTAGCGGCGATATTGCACCACTATCCGGATAACGATCTGTGACTGAAACCAGGCGTAGCAGAAGCTGACCTAGTTTTACCTGCAGATTGTTAACCGGGTACACTGGTTGGAGGGCAGGACAGGAAAAACTTCTCAACCTTGGTCTTGTCCGGCCAGACTGCTGATTTCTATGCCCAGTATGCTAAGGGATCTTACCTAATGGGCTATGCAAGGTAACATGTTACTGAAAGCCAGGCAGGAATCCAGCTAGTGTTAAGCTGTTCACTGCTGCATAGTATTGTATTTAGAGCTTTTGTCACCAGAGATTTTCCCTGGCTGGGGCTTGTGAGCCACTGCTGGCATAAAAAACTGGGGAGTGAGTGAGTAGTAGGTGACAAGTGCTCATGCTACCAGTACTGCTTGCCAGTGTGCCTACTATGTCCCCTGTTGTATCACCATTGCCAGATTCACCACCACCTCCTGCCTCTGGTGTACCCTTTCCTCCACCTCTATCACTAGCTTTTGTATACAGTAAGTCAGTGCGTTGAACTGCAAGGCTATAGTTCCTTTCACCTATTGATCAAAGGGACCAGCTATCATATAAGCATCCTACATAATGGGTTGTAACTTTTTTCCCACTTGACATTGCAAGAAGTCCATCATCACCAAAACCTCTGCTGTGGATCCCCACCTTTGCTGAAAATCCTTAAACTTCACCTGCAAAATATAGTATTACTTCGGAATTCAGTTCCTCCATGACATGATTAAAGGGCTTTAGGACTTAGATCACATGCATATTTACTCAGTCGTGGCGACCTAGGGGTGTATTGATACGGATGTTGGTCTCCACTAACACCTGATGCAGGGCAGTCTATTGCTCTCCTAACCTCTCCAGTATATCATAAATGAAATTCCACTTGGTGGCAGCATCCTACTTAAGCTGCTATGCAGGTGCCCTTCCTGCCGCTGCCGCCTCCTCATGCAGCTCATGCCCATCATTTATAAATTGGTGAAAATACCCTGCTGTTTTTCGTCACTTCTCAGTTAGTTGAATCCGGACAGGGCTGCTGCTTTCCTTGCTCTCCATCTGATCTCCTGAAAACCGCCCTCTTCCACTGCATAACCATTTCAGTCACACCTGGAAGCGTTGTGTTTTGTATTTTGCTCTATGTGTACCATGCCTGCCACATTGCCCTTATTCTGCTAAGGTATGGGTCATCCATTACCTGGCTGTGCAGCACAGTCCACTGGTTCCCTCCTCTTTTTGCTCCCACTTTATACTCACAGCCTGTTTGTGCCTTTTCTGGCTGCCACCAGCATGCTCTCAGGAAGAGGTAGGAGCATATAACATGCTGACTAGTCCAGATGTCAGTGGCAAAAGCACGCTACTACTTGTTTCTACGTTTGCCAGCTCTGCCTGCAACCAGCGACACAATTGATTATACAGGCTGGCTACTAAAAGTTGTCCTGCAGGACATTTGGTAAGCGGGAACAAAAAGATGCAACAGCCTTTTAAACCCCACCTTCTCAACCATGTTCAAGGGATGGTCATCCAGGGCTGTCATTTCCCTGATGTACTATGCCACCGCTCTCAATGCTGCCAAATACCACACCATCTCATACATGGTGACTTGCTTTTGCTAAGTGTCGGGCCTGCTGCCATACTGGCAGAAGAGGCTAGTGACTTCACTTGGGAAAAGGATTTTGTTTTTCTCGTATCTTTGCCACTGTAGCTGTTTCCCCTCTTGCATGGAGTCCCCTACCTAGTATCCGTGCCCTCCTTTGTACCGAGCTGGAAAGGTGACAAATAATGCACCATGCTACTGTTTGTAAAATGCAAAATACAAAGACCACCTGACTTGCCGTGCACCAAACCTTTGTTTTTGTCGGACAAAATGGTCAGGAGAGGAGCTGCAACATTCTTCTTGGATGGTTGTAACGTCCCTTTTATTCATATATAAATTCAAACAACAATTTTTCACTTATCTGACAGGCAGTCCAACCAAAGCAGTACAAACTCATCTGAAGTAATATGTGGCACAAATATGATCCCCAAAAGCTTCAAAACACACGACATGCATGTTTCGAGCTCACTCACAGCTCTGTATCAAGTGTGGAAATTGCACTCTGCAGTAGGATCAAACAAACGCCATATAAGCATGGAACCATCGTTGAAATGCTGAAACAGTTTGAAGTGCCCGCACAATCTCTCATAGGCTGCAACTAGTGATGTTAGTTGCTAGAAATACCAGTCATAAAACAGGGGATCTCACTGAACCGGGGAAGCTCTGTGTTGGTTGGTGGAAGTAGAAGTTAGGTCAGACTCAGCCACTCATTTTCCATATTAAGACCACCAGGGTTGACAGTTTTCAGAACAAATATCCACTTTTATTCCAACCATTGTAATCTAAAAGATTGATCTCCACCACGGGTTTCCTTGGGACATAATCAATTACTCGCCAATGTAAGTCAGCAAAAGTATAGCCTTGTGATAAACAATGTTCGACCATAGGGGCTGAGCAAGTAGACGTCCAAATGCGTGAAGCATGCTCATCCAGTTGCAATTTCACAGGGCGGATGGTACTGCCAATATATACTAGATCACAAGGACATTTCAGTAAATATACCACAAAACTCGTAAGGCAGCAACTTCACCAAAGAAATTTATAAACGCGCCCCAAGACCGGATCTTGCCAAGTGTCCCCTTCAATGGTGGTCTGACAATACATGCAAGAACCACAAGCAAAATGACCAGGGGTATCAACCGCTTAGGTTTCAAGGCAGTCTGATGGCATGGCAGATCTAACCCAAAGATCTCTTCCACACCTTCCAGAGCCTGCACACAGCTAAGCTTTCAGCTTTGTATCTTTTGCCTCTCTAGTTGATTCTGCTGCTGATATAACATTTAACTACTGGTTATCTCCAGGAACAAGCAGGAATAAGTCCTTACATATGGGTACGTCGGTACCGACGGAGCCTGCGCGGGAAAGCTCCCCAGCTTCCCAGAAGGAAAGCTTTTGGGGCCTCCCACTGCGCATGCGCGCTGCCTTCCCGCCTTCCTGACCAACTCTCCTCAGTTCTTTTTCCGCGGAGCCAGCAGGTCGTGTTCCTGTTACCGCTGAAGAAGTTGTTATTTTAATTTATTTCTTTGGCCGCGTGTCTGCCTTCCCCGATTCCAGACCGGTACCGCGGGTCTTTTTTCCTTTATTTCTAAAAAAAAAAAACAAAAAAAAACTTCTTTTTTCCTCACTTGGTGTATTTGTTCTGTGAGGCCTTTAGGCCTTCACAAATTCTCCCTCATGGAGAAACAAGCCTCTGGGTTTAAAAAATGCACCAAGTGCAGCGGTACTATTTCAGTCACAGACACCCATAAATGGTGTCTTAAATGTTTGGGGCCTGACCATTCCATTCCGGATTGCCCATCCTGTTCTTTGATGTCTAAACATGGCTTACAGAACCGGGCAGCCAAGTTTCACATGCTGTTTTCTACAGATACTCCAGCATCGACATCTTCCAGGTCTTCCTCTCCTGATGGATCTCAGGTAACCAAACATTCCTCTGGCAGGTCCTCAAAGGGCAAATCTCCCTCTAAGTATCGAGATACCCCTGGGCTTGACCCTGAGGACCCTGCCCCAGCCAAACAACCCCGGCGGGAAGCTCCGGCTTCCAAAGCTCCTCCTATGGGGTTACAGGTTGACATCGATGGCACGGCCTCGACCGATCACCTGTTAGATTGTTCTGGGGTACCGGCTCAATCATCCGGTACAGACATCCAGACAGTCGTGGCGTCCATGGATCATACAGTTCAATCCATGCAGCAGGCCATTTTGGCTTTCATTAAGGCTGCGACGCCCTCGGTACCGCACCCTGCGGTACCGACTCCGGTTCCGGTACCACAACCAATACTGGTACCCAGGCCATCCACATCGACCAGGATACCGATTCCGGTTCCCGGTTCCGGGGTTTTTCCCGATACCGATTCGGTTCCGGGTACCCCCGATGTCGATACCGGTCGATACGCTTATCGATCCCTGGAAGCAAACAGACGATACTTTGAGTCTTCTGATGATTCTGATTCATCAGATGACTCTGCTGAAGTATCCCTTACTCTACCTGAGGATCCCTCTTCTCCAAAGAGGAAAATGTCTCCTCCAGAGGATTTATCCTTTCAAGACTTCATTATTGAAGTAGCTAAAGGTCTTTCTATTTCTGTATCCTCTGAAAAAGAACCTAGAGAAAAAAGTTAGACATTTTGGGATACTCTAAGGTTCCCAAAGAGGCAGTCACCTTGCCCATCCATGAAATTCTTCAAGAACACATGATGGACTTATGGGAGACTCCTCTCACCCTATCTCCACATTCTCGTCGTCTGGACACCATGTATCGTGTCCCCCCTTCTCCTGGGTTTCAAAAAACTCAGCTCCCTCACCACTCCATCGTGGTGCAGTCAGCTATGAAAAGGATCAAGAGTACTAAAAGACACTCTTCTACTCCGCCAGGAAGAGAATGTAGGACTCTGGATGCTTTTGGAAGAAAAATCTTCCAAGCAAGTATGCTTATTGGCAGAATCAACTCATACAGCCTCTATATGGGCATGTTTCTGAAGGAAATTGCATTAAAAATCCGCCATTTTCTCCCCTTTATCCCAGAGGATAGAAAGGAGGAGTTCCTTCTTTTGCTAAAGCATACCCAAGATATTTCAAAGTTCTCCAACAGAGCAGCCTTTGACTCCTTTGAGGGTGCTAGCTAGCAGAGCCTCAGGTATTGCCATAGCGGCTCGTAGAATTGCTTGGCTCCAGGCCTCTGACCTAGAACCCTGGGTCCAGGATGGGTTGGGAAATTTGCCCTGTACAGGGGAGAATCTGTTTGGTAAAGAGTGGCAAATCAAAGCCACTCAAATGGATGCAGAAAATGCTGCTTTAGATAGACTTTCTAAGTCTACCTCTACCCCTGTCAAGAAAAAATCTTTCAAAAAGCCTTTCTACAAGAAAGCCAGATTTGCCACAAATACTGGCCAACAATCTTCTGCGGCTCGCTTTACTCCTAAGCGTCAGCAGCCTAAACAGGCCAGGGCGAAACCTGCAGGGGCTGCTACAACACAACAGTCCCAACCAATGTTCCCTCTAATTTTCTGTAGGCTGTGTGCGCATAAAATATCAGCTGTGCAGCTTTTGAAGGAAGGTTAAATTTTTGTGTGCCACATAACGACACTCGGAGTTATATACTTTAAAATTTGACTACACGTCAGAATACAGTATGTACACCACATTGATTTTAATCAAATTAAATGAAAATAGACAATTACTAAATGAAGCAGAAAATTTCTAGTAATTACAATCACAACTTTTACATTTTAAGACGTCTGTGTTGTTTTCTATCAGAATCAGAACCGTAATTTTTGTGCGCTCTGTTGTAAAAGCATGTGCGCTCGCTTGGTGAGGTGTGTGCGCGCGCACACGCGCACAGCTTAGAGGGAACAGTGGTCCCAACCCCCTCAGGGTTTTTGACTTAAACCTAGAGAACTTAACCTTTCTGGCTCTAAAACATCCAGAACCTCTCACCATTCCAGGAAGGTTAGCTCATTTTGCTCCCAGATGGGAGCAAATCACATCAGAACAATAGACCCTCTCTATCATCAGAGAGGGCTACAAACTACATTTCTCCAACCTTCCTCCCCATACAATGGTGAGAAGCTTCAATTCTCCCCCATCTCTCCTAGACCTGTTGGGTCAGGAGGTGACCACTCTTCTCGCCCAAAAGGCAATAGAAGAAGTTCCTCTTCCTCAACAGGGCTCAGGTTTTTACTCCCCTTATTTTCTCATTCCCAAGAAAACAGGGGGGTACAGACCCATTCTGGATCTCAGAGAATTGAACAAATTTCTATGCAAGGAGAAATTAAAGATGCTCTCTAGGTACTCTCCTTCCATACCTACAGAGTCAGGATTGGCTTTGTTCTCTAGATCTCAAGGATGCGTACACACATATACTCATCCATCCATCCCACAGAAAATTCCTACGGTTTCTGTTCCAGGGAAAACATTTCCAATACAGAGTCCTTCCCTTCGGTCTAGCCTCTGCTCCAAGGGTATTTACCAAATGCATGGCAATAGTAGCTGCATTTCTACGCGCCCTGGGAATTTTTGTCTTCCCATACCTGGACGACTGGCTCATCCGAGCTCCATCTCAGTCCGAGGCTCAGACTTCCCTGGATCGCACCAGGCGCATCCTGCAGTATCTGGGACTTGTGATCAATCTGCCAAAGTCCCAACTCACCCCTACTCAATCCGTAGAATTCATAGGGGCCTGGTTGGATACCACCACTGCAAGGGCCTATCTTCCTCAGGCCCGTTGCCAACGTCTAGTGCACTTAGCCTCTCAGACTCAGTCCAAAAGCCACTTGACTGCCAGAGAGATGCTACAACTATTAGGCCACATGGCCTCCACAGTGCATGTGGTGCCTTATGCTCGCCTACATATGAGAGCAGCTCAATGGACTTTATCCACCCAGTGGACTCAAGCATCAGGAGCTCTCTCAGACCAAATAACAAACTCCAAACGTCTCTTTTGGTCTCTCCAATGGTGGATGTCCACTCAAAATCTGTTGTTGGGGGCCCTCTTTCAGCCATTGTTGCTCCAAGCAACCCTCAACAGATGCCTCCCAAACAGGTTGGGGAGCTCATCTCCAAGATCTCTCCACTCAGGGCACTTGGTCTCCACAGGAGACCACCCTTCATATCAACCACTTGGAACTTCGAGCAATTTTTCTGGCACTCAAAGTTTTTCATACCCTCCTCAGCAACATGACAGTCCTTATTCACACGGACAATCAAGTAGCCATGTTTTACATAAACAAACAAGGAGGGACTGGCTCTCTGTCGCTTTGCAACGAAGCTCTAAGATTATGGTCCTTCGCCAGAGAGCATCAAATCCATCTCCTGGCAGTATATCTTCCAGGAATCCAAAACTCTTGGGCAGACAGACTCAGTCGAGTTCTGCTTCCACACGAATGGTCCCTGCTCATGGATCAGGTACTCAGAATCTTCCAGAAATGGGGATCCCCGGACATAGACCTCTTTGCAAGTCCGTGGAATGCCAAACTTCCCCGGTTCTGTTCCAGGATTCCGTGTCAGGGAGTTCAGGCCAAGGATGCCTTCCTCCTTCATTGGGGTCAGGACTTCCTGTATGCCTTTCCACCCATTCCTTTGATTCCCAAGACTCTGTTCAAACTTCAAAGGGATCAAGGGTCCATGATCCTCATAGCTCCATGCTGGCCACGCCAAGTGTGGTACCCTCTATTTCTGCATCTCTCCCAAGCCCCCTCCCTGGACTTGGGAGCGGCTCCAGACCTTCTGTCTCAGGAGGAGGGGACTTTGTGGCACCCAAACCCCAAGTCCCTTCACCTCAGAGCTTGGTTACTGAAGGCCTAGACCTTCAAGACTTCAATCTTTCGCAGCAAGTGAAGGATATCCTATACGCCTCTAGGAAACCTTCCACTAGGCGTTCTTACGCTTTTAAATGGAAAAGATTTTCCATTTGGTGTGCTCACAAGGGTCTTAACCCTCTAGCACTCCCATTGAATTCTCTTTTGGAATATCTTTTGCATCTCTCCAATGCAGGACTCAAAACAAATTCAGTAAGAGTCCATTTGAGTGCTATTGCGGCATCACTTAAGCCCATCAATGGACACCCTGTTTCCTCTCATCCTCTTATTGCAAGATTCATGAGAGGCCTAACCTTAACTAAACCTCCCATTCGACCTCCTCCGGTGGCATGGGACTTGGTTCTTGGTCAGCTTATGAAGCCACCCTTTGAACCCTTAGCCACTACCTCCTTGAAATTTCTTTCCTGGAAGGTTATTTTTCTTATTGCAGTCACCTCAGCTCGCCGTATCAGTGAACTGCAAGCCCTAGTGGCTAATCCACCTTATACAAGGTTCCATCATGACAAGGTGGTCCTTAGGACCAATCCCCACTTTATGCCTAAAGTGGTCTCCCCTTTTCATCTTAATCAAGAGGTATATTTACCTGTCTTTTTTCCAGCTCCTCATGCATCCAGTGCAGAGAGGAACCTTCATACTCTAGACTGTAAAAGAGCTCTTGCCTTTTACCTCCACAGGACACAGCAACATCGAAAGTCTTCTCAGATTTTTGTTGCTTTTGATCCTTCTCATTTAGGACTTCCAGTCTCCAAAAGAACACTCTCCAATTGGATTGCTCAGTGTATCTCTTTTGCTTACCAGAGTAAGAACCTTTCTCTGGAGGGCCATGTCACCGCTCACAACGTGAGGGCCATGGCCACCTCTATGGCTCATCTAAACTCTGTGTCCATTGACCAGATCTGTCGAGCAGCCACCTGGGCCTCGGTTCATACCTTTACAGCCCATTACTGTTTGTACAAGGACTCCTGCCGGGATGCCTTGTTTGGTCAGGCTGTCCTCAGACACCTGTTCCATTCTTGAACAACTCCAGCCCACCTTCCCTGAATGGATGCCTGAGATCCATAGGAAGATGAGGAACCTTTCAGGGTCTCATACCCTTCAGGGGATCTCCCGGGCATCTTAGCTAGGGAGTCCCCATATGTAAGGACTTATTCCTGCTTGTTCCTGGAGATAGCACAGTTACTTACCTGTAACAGGTGATCTCTGGGAACAGCAGGAATTAGTCCTTAGAACCCACCCACTTCCCCTAGGAGTTGTATCTCTCTCTCTCTTTCCTTTCCTCTCTCTATTGTCTCAGCTTTAAACTCGAACTGAGGAGAGTTGGTCAGGAAGGCGGGAAGGCAGCGCGCATTCGCAGTGGGAGGCCCCAAAAGCTTTCCTTCTGGGAAGCTGGGGAGCTTTCCCGCGCAGGCTCCGTCGGTACCGACGTACCCATATGTAAGGACTAATTCCTGCTGTTCCCAGAGATCACCTGTTACAGGTAAGTAACTGTGCTTTACATTCACTTCTGGGAATATTCTGACTGCCTGCATTCCTTGTTTAGCCCTTAAATCAGAAATCTAAGTGTGCCCTCGGTTCATGTAAGGCCTACTGGCCAAGGACACTTAGGTTTCCGCCCACCCTATCCCTCATCCCACCCACCCCAGGGCTGCATTGCCTATATAGCGGTCATATACGTTGACATCTATCCTCTTAATGTGGTGTTACGTCCACCTTCTCTTCTCCTTCTAGGACCACACATGTCTTGTATTCAGTGCAATAATTGTGGTGCCTTCATTCTGAGAAGAATCATCTGGAACCTAAGCCTAAGAGCTTGCCCTATATGCCTCAAGTTATCTGCCATGCATAAAGAATTGACTCTATTAAGGGAAGAAGTAGCTGCAGTGAAGTGCACCTCTTCTAGGATACAAACCAAACAAAGTCCACCACCGCTTCCACAAAAAATCAAACATCCCAGGAACAAATGGATCACAGTGGGCTCTGGTAGATTGCGTCCTGTAACGCAGAAACACCCTGTACATCATGAGATATTACTGCATAATGCCATCTCCAGGAACAAGCAGGAATGAGTCTTCACATATGGGTACGTCGGTACCGACGGAGTCTGCGTGGGAACGCTTCCCAGCGTCCAATCAGACCGCTTTTGGAAGCATCCCAACACGCCTGCGTGTTGCCTTCCCGCCTTTCCCAACTGCCTCTCCTCAGTTTTTGTTTTTCCGCAGAGCCGACAGGACGTCCTTCTGTCACCGCAGAAAATTCTTCTTTTATTTTTGTTTTCTTGTGGTCGCGGCTGCCTTCCCCGACGCCACTGGTACCGCCGGTGTTTCTTTTCTTTTTTCTTCAACTTATTCCTGTTAGGGAATATTTTTCCCTCTTAGTGCCTGACGGGGTTTTTTCCCGGCCTGCTAGGCCTACCCCTTTTTTCCTCATGGAAGTGCCAGCCACTATTCCTAAGAAATGTTCAAACTGTGGCGGTACAAAATTTATTTTAGACACTCATAATTGGTGTCTACCCTGCTTGTGTCCTGACCATTTTCCTCTGGAGTGTCCCTCCTGTAACAGTATAGTGGAAAGAAGTCTTCAGCATCGAGTTCCCCTCGATACGCGGTCCCCATTCAACTTCAGGGCACCGACCACCCCTTCTTCACAGGATCAGGTAACCCTAAAACAGTCTGTTAAGACTAGCCAGTCCTCGAGTGGTAGATCTCATGCACAGCATAGAGATGCCTCTGGCCTTGCCCTCGAACACACTGGCTTTAAAACCCCGGTGGGAGTCTTCGGCCTCCAAATCCTGTGTGGGGTTTCAGGTTGTTCCTGAGGTTCACTCCTCTCCGAACATACCTGAGCCATGCTCGGTGGTGGCACCCGCTTCAAGTGGTACCGATACCTCGGCATTGGCATTGGTGTTGGATGAAACATTCCTCACCAAGGATCGTAGTCTGGCGTCCTCGGTACCTACGGGGCTGTTGGATACGCTGCAGACCGATCTTCCAGTATCGGTATCGATCCCGGTACAGGTACTGGTACCGACGTCGGTACCCTCCAGATGTGCATTAATAGACTCGCTTCCTTCGATGCCGAGTCTGGAATCGATCTCCAGTCTGGAGGACTGGGTACCGACTCGCCTTGGTACCGACACCGGACGGTACCGAAGGCACGGTTCCGATGATCCATGTTCGGCACTCTCGGTTCTTTCGATACCGTTAGAGCTGTCACCGGCTGGCCTTCTTCCACCGGTATTGGATACGGTACCGGAGTCGGTACCGCTATCCATTTTACCATCGCTGTCGGTACCTTCCATGCTTCTTTCATCAGGCTCGCTTCCCTCGATACCGAGTCTGGAATTGATCCTTGGCATGGACGATGCGCTACCAACTGTTGCTGGTCCCGACCTCCTATGGTACCGGCAACCATCCTCTAAGGATCCCATACTCCACCCTTTAGGATATTCTACTCCTCTAAAATTGGATAGATTCCTGGGTGCCAATGCTAGTTCTTCAACAGATCTAGCCTCTCCTCCTCTTCCAAGAGGATTTCCCTCTGGGGAATTTTCTTTTCAAGCTTTTCTGCTGGATATGGCAAAATCACTTGCCATTTCTATACCTGGACAGGATCCCTACACAAGGGAATACAGAATCCCTGTATATTCCTGGGAGTGCAAAGGAGAACATCATGCTTCCTTTGCATCAGTCCTTGCAGGATCTCCTCTTACGAATGTGGGAAGCTCCTTTAACAGTACCCCCACCTTCTAGGGCAACTGATCTTCTAAATCAGGTGCCCCCCTCTCCAGGTTTTCAAAGGACTCAATTTCCTCATCATTCCATTGTTGTAGAATCAGCAATGAGACGTATTAAGAGTACTAAAAAGCACTCTTCTTATCCGCCAGGTCGTGAATCTAAGACTTTAAATGCCTTTGGATGCCAAACCTTCCAGGCATCCATGCTTTCAGCTAGAATTCTCTTATATATTTTCTATATGGGATTATCTCTTGAAGAGGTCACAAAGAAATTACTGTTTTTGACTCCTTTTCTTCAAGAGCCCAAAAGAGCAGACTATTCCTTACTGGTTAGTCATGCTCAAAATATCTCTAGGTTCCTTACTCGTGCTTCCCTAGACTCCTTTGAGTCTGTTAACAGAACTTCTGCTGTAGCTATAGGGGCACGACGTAAAGCCTGGCTCCAAGTTTCAGACTTGGACAAATGGGCACAAGAAAGATTGGGAAATACTCCTTGCACTGGAGAAAATGTCTTTAACAAGGAGTCTACTCCAAGTTGCTCAGTTAACCACTGACATTCCTGTTTCCAGAGGCTGTTCTACGCCTTCCTCTTTCCCAGTTGGTAGGAAATGTCCTACCAAACTTTCTTCCCCTAGGGGGAAAAAGTTGTATCCATCTTCTGTCCATCATAGAGATGTTCCCAAACAAGGGAAACATCGCCATGGTCTAAAGAAACCACAACCTCAATAGGTTCAGCAAACCCAGCAGTCGCAGGGTTTCAGATAGATCATCATTACCTCTCCTGGTTGGTGGTTAAAGTTGCAGTCTGCTTCTTTTCACTTGAAGCATCTGCACTAATTTCTTCCTAACTTTTCCTGGATCTCTCTTCACGAGACATCCTTTCTTTTGCTCTAAGAGTCTTTATGATGATCATGCCATAAGTTAACAGGTTTCTCTTCTGGGAAAAGAGAAGTGACAACTATCAATAAGACAGTTTTTCCCTGTACTAGCATGTATCATCTTACCTTTCAGAGACTTACTGCTTAGTCAGTCTCCTTCAACTCTGTCTTACCTCCCTCTTACTACAACATTCGGTTTGTAAGAGTGGCTCTATTACACTGGTAAGCCCCTATGGTCCTCTACCTATTCCACAGGGGGATTCTCCCTTCCAGAATTGTCTCCCCCTTTTATTACCTTAGGGCAGCTCATCAGACAATAGGAAGTCTTACCACTCCTACTATGTCTGTTATTTCTTTTTCCCAATCTAAAAAAAAAAAAAAAAAAAAGAAAATGGGGGGGGGGGGGGAAGAATTTTTTTTTCGCTGCCCTTGTAGTTGCTGCAGATGCAGCAATTCCTAGTGGTTAAGCCACTGGTTCTGTTCACCACACAACCAGGGTTTCTCCTCCACTAGCAATCCTTCTAGCCTCAGTGCTAAACCCCAAACAGGTTATCAACCTTGTTTGGAAACCCTATTATCACAGACTGGTTGGTTAACTTCTATTCTTCGCCCCCTTGTCCTTGGCAGAATAGTTTGTTACCCACTGGCTTTAAACAGCCAGTTTTTTCTTCTAACCAACCTGCAGCATGCTCTTTGCAACTCTACAGAGTAGCTTTGCACTATGGGCCCTTGCTAGAGAGCATTAGT
The DNA here is from genome assembly GCA_033557465.1 of Ichthyophis bannanicus. Taxonomy (NCBI): domain Eukaryota; kingdom Metazoa; phylum Chordata; class Amphibia; order Gymnophiona; family Ichthyophiidae; genus Ichthyophis; species Ichthyophis bannanicus. The sequence continues at coordinate 1,190,879,384 of CM066033.1, forward strand.
ATCTTGCCTACCAGATGGTTAGGAGGGGTTCCCCCAGTCATGTTCTCATGACTGATAGGTGTTCCCTACCCTTACCATCTCATCTAAAATCTCTTTTGAGACATAAGACACAGGCCTTTCATCACGTGAAACCTAAAGAATGGCCAATTCCCTGGCTTGGCCCATATCTCCTTTGGATTTCTCGCCAGAGATAGTTTTCTTTCAGTGGCAGCTCAAGGACGCCTGATACCCATCTTGCCCTTATAGTGGGGTCACCATGGTATCTTATTCCACTGGCGCCCTCTATCCATTCACCATACTGCAGTTCTGGAGAGATCTGGACTTGCTGCCTGCAGACTGAAGTTATCCTCTGCATTTTTCACGTAGGCCATCCTGGTTATTCAAGAGCTCGAATTCTGAAAGGAATCTAGACTCCTTCTTGTCAGGGAAACCATTCCTCTGACTCTGTCAGTCATAACCAGGGAAAGAAGATTCTCTATGCATCTATTCAAGCAGGTATCACCCTTCTTGCTATTAGATGAATCTTTCTCTCTCCCCATATTCCTAGGGAGATCTAGTTATATAGGCATCTCTCCATCCACATACCTGGAGACGTGTCTATATGCCTATATATATATATCTGTATCTTCTGCCCATGTATATCTATATCTATATATATCTATATATATGCATATGTACCCTATATGTGTGTATATATTTAGGAATATATATATCTACATACATATATATATATATATATATCTGTTGAGATATGTCTTTTAGGTAGATATGTATCCACATACTTATCTATCTGTCTGTTTAGGTTCAGATATCCATATATTCCTATATGACCCTGACAGATGGGCACTACCCCTATCAATGCTGTGCCAGCATGCTTAGGGTTCTACACATACAACCACTCCCTGTGGTAATCAGGGGCGGCCCAAGGGGGGTGCGGGGCCATGTGCGGAGACTCGGTGCGGGGCCTCATTTGCATAAGTGGCCTTATTTGCATAAATATTTGCATAATGCTAACATACACTAACTTTTAGTAAACATGTCTCTTAATGAGTGTATGGATAAAGACAGACTATAATCCAGTGCCAACCGCCAGGCACATTAGGAACTACTACAAACACTGCCCAGGCACATTAGGAACTACTACAAACACTGCCCAGACTACAGTATAATGCAGTGCCAACCGCCAGGCACATTAGGAACTTCTACAAACACTGCCCATTTAGAATCCATAGCAAACCCGCCGTATCCTAACAGCACTACCAGGACTCACAAAGCACCATACCCTACCTATCAAAAAGCAACACTGCAAATATTAAACCAATACATTTCAGAGTACAACAATACATGACCTACTGGGGAAAGAAAACAAGTGGCAATGTCAAATAGGAATTACATAAACAGAATACCTCAGCTCAGTTACACATGCAGAACATAGACCATCACCAAACAAGGAATCACAATTTAGAAACAGGAAGGTAATAATTAAACTGGGAACCCCAAAAGCCAAACTTGGAATGTACAACAACACTGTAGAAATAAAACTATAAATTAATTTCCACTTGTACCAAACAAAGCGCAGACGTTAATGATGCACATTTCCCAGAGCTTTCATATTCCAGTTAATAAATTCAAAATAAAGAGAGATCTTTTTACCTTTTGTGCATTTTTTTTCAGTTGCAATTGCTCCAGACACTTTCTTCTGGTTTCTTCATGTTTTCTGCTAACTCTCCATCATCTGCTGTCCATTTGTCCTTTCTTCTCTCTTCTAGTTTTTTTTCCATTCTCTCTCTCTACATCTGCTTTAACATACTAATCTTTCTCCTTTTGCTCTTTCCTCATTCCTATTTCATCCACTCAAATTTTACCCCTCCATCCTCAATCCCCACTTACTCTCCCAATACCCGGCTAATTGTAGATTTTTTTATCCCTCCCACACAAAATATTTTTCCCCTCTCCATTTTACTCTCCCAGCCCCATCCCATTCTAATCCTCCCCCAACATCAGCTCCCTTCTAGTTCCAGCCTCACCCAGCATCCATTCCCTTCTAGTCCCTGCATCAGCCCATTTCCAGTCCTAGCCCCCCATCAGCCCATTTCCAATCCTAGCAACCCCCCAACCCAATACCAGTCCTAGCCCCCCCCATCAACCCACTTCCAGTCCTAACCCACCATCAGCCCACTTCCAGTCCTAACCCCATCAACCCATTTCCAGTCAGCCCCCCATAGCCCATTGCCAGTCCTAACCCCCCCATCAGCCCACAGCCCATTACCAGTCCTAACCCTATCAGCCCACCTCAAGTCCTAACCCTCCCCATCAGCCCATTTCTTGTCCTAGCCCCCCCCCATAGCCCATTATCAGTCCTATCCCCCCCATAGCCCATTACCAGACAGCCCCCATCAGCAACAGCCCATTACCAGTCTTAACCTCCCCATAGCCCATTATCAGTTCTAACCCCCCCCCAACAGCCCACAGCCCATTTACCAGTCCTAACCCCATCAGCCCACCTCAAGTCCTAACCCCTCCCCATCAGCCCATTTCCTGTCCTAGCCCCCCATAGCCCATTATCAGTCCTAACCCCCCCATAGCCCATTACCAGTCCTAACCCCCCATCAGCCCACAGCCCATTACCAGTACTAACCCCATCAGCCCACCTCCAGTGTTAACCCCCCCATCAGCCCATTCCCAGTCCTAGCCCCCCCATAGCCCATTACCAGTCCTAACCCCCCCAACAGCCCACAGCCCATTACGTCCTAACCCCATCAGCCCACCTCCAGTCTTAATCCCCCCAGCCCATTTCCAGTCCTAGCAACCCCCCCAACCCATTACCAGTCCTAGCCCCCCATAGCCCACTGCCAGTCCTAATCCCATCAGCCCATATACAGACTTAGCTCCCCCATAGCCCATCACCACTCCTAACCACCCCCCATAGCCCATCACCACTCCTAACCCCCCCATAGCCCCCCATAGCCCATCACCACTCCTAACTCCCCATAGCCCCCCCATAGCCCATCACCACTTCTAACCCCCCCCATAGCCCATCACCACTTCCAACCCCCCCCCATTGCCCATCACCACTTCTAACCCCCCCATAGCCCATCACTTCTAACCCCCCCATAGCCCATCACCACTCCTAACCCCCCCCCATAGCCCATCACCACTTCTAACCCCCCCCCCATAGCCCCTCACCACTTCTAACCCCCCCCCCCCCATAGCCCATCACCACTTCTAACCCCCACCATAGCCCGGGAAATTTTTTTTTTTAAAGCTGTCTTCTCCGGCTGCCGGGGCCGCCGCGGCAGCATCGAGTGTGCCGCGGGGCCCCCCCTGCCCAGCAGAACCTGCCCTCCCCTTTATCACCTCTGTCTCTGATTGTAGCTTCAGTCAAACGCGCCGGCTTTCAGAGCGCGAAAGGACCAGTTTCCCTTTCGCGGCTCTGATAAGCCCGCGGGGGCTGATGGGAACTTCCCATCAGCCCCCGCGGGCTTAACAGAGCAGCGAGGGAGAAACTCTCCTCTCGCGCTCTGAGAGCCGGCGCGTGTGACTGAAGCTACAACGAGAGACAGAGGTGATAAAGGGGAGGGCAGGTTCTGCTGGGCAGGGGGGGCCCCGCGGCACACTCGATGCTGCCGCGGCGGCCCCGGCAGCGGAAGAAGACAGCTTTTTTTTTTTTTTTTAAAATTTAACTTTAGGATCAGAATGTTTTTTGCGCGGGGCCCCCTGAAACGCGGGGCCCTGTGCAAAAAACATTCTCGCTCAATGGACGGGCCGGCCCTGGTGGTAATTAGCAAGCTTTTTTCTTACCATAACCTTTCAGGGTTAGGTACCTCTGAAACTCTCCATGTACCTTTTTTCTTTCCTAATTGACCCCGTTTAGGAAAGACATTGTGGAACTTCAGTTAATCTAAAGCTTATCGCTTCCTAAGTCTGTCCTTACTTTCTTATCAGATACAGGGGTCTCCATACCCTTTCTCTCCTACATGGACTAATTCCATTGCCAGTCCAGATGGGTCAGACTCATTTTTCCTTTTGGTCCTAGGATTGTACTGTTCTTGGGCCAAAAGAGCTTAAGCTTTGTCTAATAGTACCTTCTGCGTTTTCCGCTGAAGCCCTACCTCTTTATACACCCCAGTTTCCCCTGGGGCTATTTCTCACCCTGAAGGGTTCTGGCCTCCACTTGTTTTATCTACAGTTATTACCTCTACTTCTCAGTGAGGTACTCCTTGAGGATCTTCTACTGGCTCTTCTAACAGATCCATATGAACCTCAATAGACTTTTTACAATGCCACCAAGGGAGGCCCATATTAGAATATTGCACTCAATATTTTACTACTAAATGCCCTCTATACAGGGTCTTTCTCTATAGAAGTCCTGTTCTAGTCCAGCTGTTCCACAGCACCTTTTCTGTAATTCAACTCCTACCCTCCATCCCCAGGATGCCTGAGGTTCTGAGGAAGTAGCATGGCTCTTTCTAGATTCGCAACATGCTAGGACTCCCTCTGGGCATCTCAGCTTGGGAGTCCCCATATGTGAAGACTCATTCCTGCTTGTTTCTGGAGATAACACAGTTACTTACCTGTAACAGATGATCTCTGGGAACAGCAGGAATAAGTCTTCACAACCCACCCACCTCCCCTAGGAGTTGCATTTCTCTATCTCTATCTTTCCCTTCCTTGCTCTCTCTCTTTGCCTCAGCTTTAAAACTTAACTGAAGAGAGGCAGTTGGGAAAGGCGGGAAGGCAGCACGCAAGCTTGTTGGGATGCTTCCAAAAGCGTTCTGATTGGACGCTGGGAAGCGTTCCCGTGCAGACTCCGTCGGTACCGACGTACCCATATGTGAAGACTTATTCCTGCTGTTCCCAGAGATCACCTGTTACAGGTAAGTAACTGTGCTTTCTCTGCTTTGGTTCATGAGGATGCCCAATCCATGGAAACTGAAGGGCTCTTAAATGAGACATTCAATGCCCAATCTCCTGATAAAGCACCAAATATGAAGAAAAACTCAAGGAACAGAAAACTACTACTACTTGGTGATTCCATCATCAGAGGCACCAACTTGGGAACACAGTTCAAAGGAGAGAAGTTAGTCAAATGCCTCCCAGGCTCTTCAGCTAGCAGGAATACAAACCAAATTGTTGATGTAATTAGCGCTGAAAGTGAGCACTCCAAAATTGATGTTGTCATCCACTTGGGTACAAATGACCTGGCTAGAAACAGTGCCACTACAGTTCAGAGGGACTTCCAAACTCTGGGAGAGAAACTGAAGCCCATTGTTAACACTGTAGCATTCTCAGAAGTTCTACCTGTTCTTGGTAAGGGGGCAGAAAGGCTATATCACATAAACAGCTTTAACAAATGGCTCCAGACCTGGTGAAAAGAAGAATTATTCAGATTTATAGGTGACTGGGGAAACAGATGGACCAACAAGAGACTATACTGTGCTGATGGACTACATCTCTCTGTTGCAGGGAAAAGAATCCTAAGTGAAAAATTCAGGCATTAGGTGGATATGCATTTAAACTAGAAAAAGGGGGTGACGGAAAGGCAGGTCAAGTTCAGGACGTCGCTCACTGCAAAAGCAGAATAACATCAGAAACAGCCACGCTTTTAAACCACACATCAAAAGCAAGTGGGAAGAAGTGGGCAGAACAAAATCAATGCAAAATACACGCAAGCCAGTTAAATGCTGGAAAGCAATGTGCACAAATGCTCGAAGCTTAGCCAACAAAGTTCCAGACCTGGAAGCCCTATTGGTGGAAATGGACTTGGTCATGGTGGCCATTACAGAAACATGGTTTAATGCATCGCATGATGGGGATATAGCCATAGCTGGCTATAATCTTATTCAGAAGAGACAGAGAAAATGGAAAAGGAGGAGGAGTAGCCTTGTATGTCAAAAGCAATATTAAAGCTACTGAAATGCAGGGGGCATGGGGAAAAGAAGAAGCGCTCTTGATTGTGTTGGAAAGAGGAGATGGCACTGTCATCCATACTGCTGTAGTCTACAGACCTCCAACTCAAATTGAAGAGATAGATAATGAATTGATTATAGATATTGCCAAGATAGCCACAAAGGGGGAAGCGATCATATTGGGTGACTTTAATCTACCCGATGTGGATTGGATTACTCCTTCTGCAAATCTGGAAAGAAGCAAAAAAATTGTGGATGCTTTCCAAGATGCGTTACTTAGACGAATGGTGATGGAACCAACCATGGAAAGCTCAACGCTGGATTTAGTGCTCACCAACAGTGATAGCGTGTCAAATGTCTAGGTGGGTGACCCTGTGAGCAGCAGCGATCATCACACGGTGTGGTTTGAAATAAAAGCCAATGTGCAGTCCAATCATAGCAAGCTCAAAGTCCTAAACTTCAAAAACACTGACTTCAGTAAAATGGCCAAGTACCTAAAGGAGGAGGAGTTGGCAAGGTGGAAGGGGATAAGGGAAGTGGAATTGCAATGGGCTAAACTAAAGGTGGCAATAAAAAGGGCAACAGATAAATATGTAAAAAAAGTAAATAAAAACAAGAGGAGAAGGAAACCTATTTGGTTTTCCAAAGAAGTGACTGCTCAAATAAGGGCAAAAAACACAGCTTTCGCAAAATTCAAAAGCTTGCAAATAGAGGAACACAAATGAATACAGGATCAAACTCAAAAAGACAAAAAGAAATAAGGAAAGCAAAATCAAAGGCAGAGGAAAAGATGGCTAAAGATGTGAAGTGTGACGACAAAACTTTCTTCAGGTATATTCGGGAAAGGAAGAAGATCAGAGGTGGAATTGCAGGACTCAGAAGTGCTGGGAACGGACTCGTGGAAAGTGACATTGAAAAAGCGAAATTGCTAAACAAATACTTCTGCTCTGCTTTTACTAAAGAAAATCCTGGAGAAGGACCACCTGTGACTCCCAAATATAAAAATGGGAATGAAGTAGATACCACATCATTCACAGAAGATGATGCATTAGAACAACTTACAAAACTGAAAGTGGATAAGGCCATGGGACCGAATAGGATACATCCCAGGATACTGAAAGAGCTCAGAGAGGTTCTTGCAGGGCCGTTAAAGGATGTTTTCAACAGATCCTTGGAAACAGGAGTAGTTCCTCAGGACTGGAGAATGGCTGATGTGGTACCTCTACACAAAAGTGGCGACAGGGAAGAAGTGACAAACTACAGGCCCGTGAGCCTTACCTCGGTGGTGGGAAAAGTAATGGAGGCGCTCCTGAGAGAGCGAATAGTGGACTTTCTCAAAACCAACAGGTTGCAAGATCCGAGGCAACATGGTTTTATTGAAGGATGATCTTGCCAAACAAATCTGATTGAGTTCTTTAACTGGGTGACCAGAGAACTAGATCAGGGGCATGCGATGGCTGTCATCTACCTGGATTTCAGCAAAACCTTTGATACTGTTCCTCATAGGCTTATCAATAAACTCAACAGTTTGGGGATGGGTCCCAAGATGGTGAACTGGATCAGAAATTGGTTGACTGACAGACGACAGAAGGTGACGGTAAACAGAATTCACTTGGATGAAAGGAATGTGATTAGCAGTGTGCTCCAGGGTTCTGTCCTGGGACTGGTAGTGTTCAATATATTCATGAGTGATATTGCTAAAGGGCTGAATGGAAAAGTCTGTCTTTTTGCAGATGACACCAAAATCTGCAACAGGGTAGACTCCCCTGAAGGGAGTGGAGAACATGAGGAAAGATCTGCAAATGCTGGAAGAATGGTCTAATGCTTGGCAGTTAAGATTTTATTTATTTTATTTATTTATTTGGTATACATTTGTAAGCCGCCACTTCCAGCGATCAGCAGCGGACCAATGGTGTAAAATACAAGGGGGTAAAGTATAGAATCAGAAATAAAGATACAGTATGATTTGAGGGAGGGGTACACCACAATCACATAGAAATTACAAATATACATTACATTTTGATCATCCAGGTTTGAGCAACAAATGAGCTAATAAATATACATTTGATTGATCAGATTATAAATATACATTTATTTGATCACAATAATTTACAATTTTATCACCCAGTTTGAGCAACCAGATAAAATTACAGGTTCATCAAGAACATAGATTACAGTTGTATAATACATTGGCAGATACGCACTCTTATTAACATTGACATCTGATCTATTTTTGCCTCCTAAGCTTCAGGGGTTAGGCAACTTGTGTAAGGAGAGGGTGATGAAATTGTCTAGGTGATACTGTAATGTATTTGGAACAGATGGGTTTTAAGCTTTTTTCTGAAGTCCTGTATATTGTTGATCAGTCGTATCTCATAAGGTAGTTTGTTCCAAAGTATGGGTGCAGTGTACGTGTATGCCCGGTTGCTCGTTCCCTCTTTAACATCTCTTATACTGCTGGGAACGCAGAGTGTATTCAGGTTAGTAGTCCTTCGGCATCTGTTGGGGGGCTGTGTGGTTATGAGGTTATCGAGGAATGATGGGGCTATCCTGTGAATGATTTTGAAAGTTGTTACCAGTATTTTGTATACTGCTCGTGCAGAGATTGGGAGCCAGTGAAGCTCAATCAGTACTGGTGTAATGTGATCCCTCAGTTTGTTATTCAAAATGATCCTGGCTGATACATTTTGTGCCAATTGTAAGATGTTTGTGGTTTTTTTTGGTAGACCTTGCAAGATGGCATTACAGTAGTCAAAGTGAGGGATGATGAGCACTTGAGCTACTGTTCTGAAGTCTGTTTGTTCGATTATGTTGCGTAGGGGTTGGAGGACTCTCAGCTTGTGAAATATTGCTCTGTTGGTCAGCCGGAGATGTTTGTCCATTTTTAGGTTAGCATCAATGAGAACTCCTAGATATTTGATCTCATTTTTAGATTGATAGGTGTTATTGTTAAGGGTGATTGAAGCAGGAGGTTTGAAGTCTTGTTTACTTGATACGAATATCACATCAGTTTTTTTGTGGTTTATCGACATGTTGTTAGCTTGGAGCCATTTTTGCATTTCGCCTAGGCATTTTTCTATTTGATTGAAATTAGGATTATCTATATCAAGTTGCGTGTACAACATGATATCATCTGCGTATAAGTGGTATCTGATGTTATGCTTTTGGAAAATCGTACAGATTGGCTGGATGTAGACGTTGAATAGCAGGGAGGAAATAGCTGAGCCTTGAGGTATTCCTTGGGTTTGTGGGAAAGGCTTTGCCTGCTCGTTATTGAAACGTACCTGTTGCATTCTATTTGTGAGGTATGACTCGAACCATTTTAACGGTGTTCCTACTATACCTATGGACGCAAGTCTTTGCAGGAGTGTTTGATGATGTACTGTGTCGAAAGCAGCTGATATATCAATGAATATGAGTAAGAACATCTTATTTTTGTCTTCCAGACCCTTAATGAGGTTGTCTAGGAGCGCAATGAGTAGGGTTTCAACTCCATGGTGTGGTCTGAAACCATATTGATGGTGGTCAAGGAGTTTGTTTTCATCTTGGTGGTCCTGCAATTGCAGTTGGGTTACCTTCTCAATAATCTTAGCAAGGAAGGATATGCTTGATATCGGCCTGTATGAGGCTGGATCTTCTTTGTTGAGCGCTTTATTCTTTAAAATAGGCCTTATTAGGGATCTTTTAAGTTGGGCGGGCATAATACCCTGCTGAAGAGATTGATTTACTATGTGAGTTATCAGATGGGCAATTTCCTGCTTAGTAGATTTGATCCATTCTGCTGGGCAGGGATCTAGCAGTGAGGTTGTTGTATTAATGTTAGAGATGGTATTTATGATAATCCTTTCGTCGATTATCTGGAAGGTAGACCATCCTTCTTTCTGTTTACAGCTTGAGTTCATGCTGACCAGCTGCTTGGGGCATGTAGTGATTACATTCTGCGATTGGATAGTCAGGTTTTGTGGATTTAGTTTGATAGCATAGTGATTTGCCAGATCTTGGGCCTTTATATTTCCATTGCAGTTGACTTCCGGCAGGGGCTTCATGAGAGATTTGACTAGCTGAAACAGCTCTCTGTATCTGTTAATAGCCTTGTTGAGTACTTTGGTGTGGTGAGCTTTCTTGGCAAGGTTGATCTCATTTTTGTATTTGGCTAGTAGCTCCAGGTATTCCAACTTGTGCAGATCAGACTTAGTTCGTCTCCATTTTCTTTCCAGTTTTCGTAAGTCCTTTTTCATTTTGTGCAATAGTGATGTGTACCAGGGCTCTGTTCTAGCTTTTGTCTCCCTGGTTGATGACTTCCATGTTGGCTCAGAGCTGGCCTCTATTGTAGAGTTCCATTGTTGGATTAGATCTTCGACATCATAGTTGTCATGGGTTATGTGTTCATTGAGCGTGTTTATCAGGGTTTCCTTGTTGAATTGCTGGAATTTTCTTCGTTGTTGATTAGTTGGACCAGCTAATAACTTGTTCGTTGAAGAGCATGGGTACAGAGTGATCTGGATCTGATAGTGGTCGGACCAGGGAACTTGGGTTATGTGGATTTTAGGTTGCTTCAATTCAGGTTGTAATGGCTTCTTAGGGAGAAATACCAAGTCAAGGGTGTTCCCTTTATAGTGAGTTTCTTCTTGTATTAATTGATTATATCCGAGCTGGTCCATGGCTTCCAAGAAAGAGGTTGCCTGGAACTGGGGAGTTGAGTTCAGATTGAAGTCGCCTAGGATTATCTGGTATTTCTTAACTGCAGTGGTGGAAATGGCTTCAAGAATGACAGCGAGGGTATCGTCGTGTGGTGTTGGAGGTCTATACAGCAGGCATATCGACAGGTTGTTATTCTCTATACGGAGAATGTCGATTCTCTGTATGGTCGTATTTGAGGTGTTTGTCAGCCCTAGCGAGGTATTTGCGAGGATGAGTACTCCTCCTCCCTTTTTGTGTGTGCGTGGGCAGTTGAATATCTCATATCCTGGCTTGTTTAATTGGTTTACTATAGCTGTGTCAGTGTTGGAGAGCCAGGTTTCAGTGATGCACAGTAGGTCGGGCCTGTCATCAGTAATGATGTTGTGTATGATGTGGGTCTTGTTCCTTATGGACCTTGCGTTTATTAGAATGCATGAGATTGGAGGTTGTGAAGGGGTGCTGGGTTGCAGTGAAGAATTATGTTTTATTTTATTCTTCATCCTGTTTATTTTTTTCTGTTTTACTGAATGAGTGTTGGATGTTCTCGAACTGATCAGGGGTGGAGCATTTTTAAGGTTTTTTTTGGGGGGGTTGTTGTACAGACCGTGGTATATGGGTGCCAGCACGGTGAGTGGGACATAGTAACACACTGGGTACCAAATGGAAGGTGTGACATAGAGTAGGATTTGGTTGCAGAGAGCATCAGGTAATGTCAAAACAAACATTAGGAGACAATACGTAATAAGGATATACTTTGTGAGAGACATTGTATTAATGAGACTGATCAGAGCTATATCTTCTTAACTAATGTACAAGTTAAGAAGATATAGCTCTGATCAGTCTCATTAATACAATGTCTCTCACAAAGTATATCATCATATGGATGTGAAAGTTGGATAGTGAAAAAGATAGACAGGAAGAAAATTGATGCCTTTGAATTATGGTGCTGGCGGCGAATATTGTGTATACCATGGACTGCCCGAAGAACAAACCAGTCTGTACTAGAGGAGATCAAACCTAAGCTTTCTTTAGAAGCTCAGATGACAAGACTTCGACTTTCATACTTTGGACACATCATGCAGAGAGAGAGATCATTAGAGAAAGACATCATGCTTGGCAAGATAGAAGGTCAACGCAAAAGAGGAAGGCCAGCAATGAGATGGATCGATACAATAACAGCAGCTACGGGTACCAGTCTGTCAACAATAAGCCGCCTGACTGAAGACCGAACACAATTTAGGATAGCTATCCAGAGGGTCGCCATGAGTCGACTCCGACTCGACGGCACTTAACAACAACAATGTACAAAATCACTACCAATATTGCTTGCCTAGGAGAACTACTTGGCTACTGTTAGCAAGATGTAAGATTTGGAAGGATCCTACTACAATAAACTGTTACAGATGTATTAAACTGTTACAAAGAACTGTTGCAGATGTTACAATAAACTGTTACAGATGCAGAAAGTATGATTTGGAAGGATCCAACTACAATAAACCGTTACAGGGAAAAAAATAGCGTTGCTTGTCTTCAAAAACATCAAAAATTATTTAGTCAATTACTGCAGTATCAGGTAGCTAGGATTATTATTACTTACGTGCTTGTGTGCTTCGAAAAGCCTACACAAGCTGAGAGTAGTTCTGTCTCCTCCCGAGTGTTTGCAGAGGGACGTAGTATCCAGCTGGGAGGTGTAGATTTCAGCGAGCTTGACCTGTGTTGGGAGCTCAAGCTTTGTTGTGGTTCCACCAACGAGTTAGTCCGTTTTGTATTCCCAATCGCCACGTTTCAGAAATTGAGGGGGTCACCCCGAGCAGGGAGCTAGAGCTCGAAAGAAGTTGGACCGTAGATTTGGATTGCGAAGTGTCCTGGGACAGAGTTGGAGCGTCACTCTTTGTGCTGCAGGGGACCGCCGCCTAAGGGCCACGCCAAAGGGCCCTCTGGCGAGGCCCTCAGGCGCGGGCCCGCCCTGTAGGGACGCCGCTTTTAAGCGGTTTCAAACTGCCTCGGGCTGATTTCTCCCACTGCCCCGATTGGGCAGGAGTTTGCTGGGGTCAGGCAGGCAAGCGGCTCCCTCGATGTAGGGATGCCGCTTTTAAGCGGTTTCAAACTGCCTCGGGCTGATTTCTCCCACTGCCCCGATTGGGCAGGAGTTTGCTGGGGTCAGGCAGGCAAGCGGCTCCCTCGATGTAGGGACGCCGCTTTTAAGCGGTTTCAAACTGCCTCGGGCTGATTTCTCCCACATGTTACAGATGTATTTACATTTTATCTGAAGAATGCAGTGGCATGCACTTGGGTAGCAGAAATCCAAGGGACATATACGTGATAGGGGGCGAGAGGTTGGTGTACACGGATCAGGAGAAAGACCTTGGTGTGATTATTTCTGTAGATCTCAAGTTGGCAAAACAGTGCGACAAGGCGGTGATAAAAGCCAGGAGGATGTTGGGCTGCATACATAGAGGAATTACCAGCAGAAAGGAAGAGATATTAATGCCACTGTATAAGTCACTGGTGAGGCCTCACTTGGAATACTTTGTTCAGTTTTGGAGACCATATCGTGCAAAGGATGTAAAAAGACTGGAAACTGTTCAGAGGAAGACGACCAAAATGATTTGGAGCCTGCGTCAGAAGCCTTATGAGAAGAGACTTGAAGACCTAAATATAAGAACATAACATAAGAACATAAGATATGCCTTACTGGGTCAGACCAAGGTCCATCAAGCCCAGTATTCTGTTTCCAGCAGTGGCCAATCTAGGTCATATGTACCTAGCAGTTTCCCCAAGAGACACAAGTTCCACAATGCTTGTACTGGGTCAAGCATTGATATCTTCGGTCACTTCTTAATAATGGTTTATGGACCTTTCCTCCAGAAACTTGTCCAAACCTTTTTTAAACCCAGCTACACTAACAGCCTTTACTACATCCTCCGGTAACAAATTCCAGAGTTTGATTACACGTTGAGTGAAAAAATATTTTCTTTTATTAGTCTTAAATATGTTCACTTTGGAGGAGAGGAGGGATAGGGGAGATATGATTCAGACCTTTAAATACTTAAAGAGAAATAATGAACAAACAAACCTCTTCCAAAGATGGGAAAGCTGTAAAACTAGAGGGCATAACAGGAAGCTGCAAGGTGGTAAATTGAAAGGCAGTGTCAGGAAATATTTTTTCACTGAAAGGGTGGTGGATGCTTGGAATGCCCTCCCAATGGAAGTGGTGGGGGCAAACACAGTGACGGAATTCAAAATGGTATGGGACAGACACAGTGGATACATTTACAGCAACAGGATAAAATCAAGATAAACTGAACCATCTAATTTCTCAACAGATAGGGGTGTCCTACATGGAGCTGTGGGTTCACCCCTAAACAAAGACATGGGGAGGGGTGGCCTGCTCAGAGTGGCAGGTGCACCTACTCCTGCCATCTTGCCTGGGCAGACTAGATGGACCATGCTGGTCTTTATCTGCCGTCATTTACTATGTTGCTATCTCTTAAATTGGATGCATGGGTGTACGCGATGGTAAGAGGTTTACAAAAACAAGAGTGGAGATGTAAAACTGACCAGTGTTCTATTAATAATTGAACCACCTTAGAAGTATGTTGCAGGAATGGTAAGATCCCTACCAGCCTTTCATGAATTTGCCCAGCGTTTGTAGAATCGGCATCCGTCAAAAGCCACTCATGATGCACAAACCTAGCCCGAATATAAGCTCGTTTAATGACCCGTGAAGGATAGCCTCTAGTCAATAATCGTTCATGCAAAAGTTGAGCTTGATAACGAAAATCCTCAACAAAGGAGCAAATCTGGCGGAGTTTCAAAGATTGCCCAAAAGGGAGTCCTCCGCACAACGGTGTTGGGTGATGACTGTGAACTCAGCAAACTATTGCATTGAGCAGGCTTCCGAAATAACGTGGTCAATAAAGTCCCAGAGTGTTTGTAGATAGTAACATAGCTTCCTGCTGGTCAGTGTTGGTATATAGGGCAGTGACATCCAAAGTCACCAAAGAAACCACCTCAACCGGTCCAGAATATTGTATAAGTTGTTGCAGAAACTGGGAGGTGTCCCTGATATATGATTTAACTAATCAAGCTTCCTATTTCAAAAAAACATTACAAAATTGAGACAAAGGTTCTAAAAGAGGACCCCTACATGACACTATAGGTCTGCCCGGAGGAGCCGATAGCATTTTTACGTACCTTGGGAACTGTATAAATAATGGGTATTTTCAGATGTCGTATGGATAAAAAGGATGCTTCTTTAGCAGTAATACATGCATCCGTGACCATCAGTTGTATAGTCCGACAAAAACAAAAGTTTGTGCACTGCAAGTCAGGTGGTCTTTGTATTTTGCATTTTTATTTTGAGATCATTCCGTTTGTTAGGGGTTTTTTTTGTAGTTATTTTACTGTTTGTAAAATGACATATCAGCTTCCTTTTACTAATAATCTTCTTTATCTGCCCCAGCAGAGGACTCCAGAGGTCACCGTGAGTCAGCCATGCAAGAGCTGCCACAGAACTCGCACTCTCCCCAGCAGCAGAGGACTGGAAGACTCATCTGTATATCCATCCAGTCTCTCTCGTTTACTTCAACAGGTATCAAAGCTCCACCAACTGAGCAATGGCTGGGAAAAATCGTATTGCCAAAGCTGTTGCCCCCATTACAGCTTCTGCCTCTGTCCAGGCAGACAGCCCAATGCCAGTCAAGGGACCAGTTCCATTTGCAAGATGCCTGCAAGCTGAAGCTCTCATGAATGGGATATAGCCATAGCTGGCTAGAATCTATTTAGAAGAGATAGAGAGGGCAGAAAAGGAGGAGTAGCCCCGTATGTTAAAAACAATATTAAAGCTGCTGAAATGCAGGGGGCATGAGGAAAAAAAGAAGCGCTCTAGATTGTGTTGGAAAGAGGAGATGGTACTGTCATCAATACTGGTGTGGTCTACAGAGCTCCAACTCAAACTGAAAAAATGGATAGCGAATTGTTGATATTGGAAAGATAGCCATGAAGGGGGACATGATCATATTGGGTAACTTTAGTCTACCCGATGTGGATTGGAGTGTTCCTTCTGCAAATATGGAAAGAAGTAAAAAAAATTGTGGATGCCTTCCAAGATGGGTTACTTAAACAAATGACGTTGGAACCAACCAGGGAGAGTTCTGTGCTGGATTTAGTGCTCACCAACGGAGATAGCATGTCAGATATTCAGGTGGGGGCCCATGTGAGCAGCAGCGATCATCACGGTGTGGTTTGAGATAAAAGCCAAGGTGGAATCCAATCACAGCAAGCTCAAAGTCCTATTCTTCAAAAATGCTGACTTCAGTAAAATGGCCAAGTACCTGAAGGAGGAGTTGGTAGGGTGGGAGGGGATAAGGGACGTGGAATTGCAATGCGCTAAACTAAAGGAGGCAATAAAAGGTGCAACAGATATATGCGTAAGTAAATAAAAACAAGAAGAAAAGGCAACCTATTTGGTACTCCAAAGAAGTGGCTGCATAAATAAAGGCAAAAAAGTTTTCACAAAATTCAGAAGCTCGCAAACAGAGGAACACAGAAATGAATACAAGATCAAACTAAAAGAGACAAAAAGGGAAATAAGTGTAGCAAAATCAAAGGCAGAAGAAAAGATGGCTAAAGATGTGAAGTTTGGTGAAAAAACTTTTTTCAGGTATATTTGGGAGAGGAGGAAAATCAGAGGTGGAATTACAGGACTCAAATGTGCTGGAAACGGATACATGGAAAGTGACATTGAAAAAGCGAAAATGCTAAACAAATACTTCTGCTCTGTTTTCACTAGAGAAAATCCTGGAGAAGGACCACGTATGATTGACAAATATACAAATGGGAATGGAGTAGATACCACACCATTCACAAAAGATGGTGTGTTAGAACAGCTTACAAAACTGAAAGTGGACAAGTCTATGGGACCAGATGGGGTACATCCCAGGATACTGAAAAAGCTCAGAGAGGTTCTTGCAGGGCCTTTAAAAGATGTTTTTAATAGATCCTTGGAGACAGGAGACATTCCATGAGACTGGAGAAGGGCTGATGTGGCACCTCTCCACAAACGTAGGTAATAGGGAAGTGTCAAACTACAGCCCAGTAAGCCTTACCTCAGTGTCGGGAAAGTAATGGAGGTGCTCCTGAAAGAGCGAATAGGGGACTTTCTTGAAACCAACAGATTGCATGATCCGAGGCAACATGGTTTTACCAAAGGATGATCTTGCCAAACAAATCTGATTGAGTTCTTTGTCTCGGTGACCAGAGCACTGGATCAAGGGCATGCGAGCGATGTGATCTACCTAGATTTCAGCAAAGCCTTTGATACTGTTCCTCATAGGAGGCTTATCAATAAACTCAACAGTTTGGGGATGGGTCCCAAGATGGTGAACTGGATCAGAAATTGGTTGACTGGCAGACGACAGAAGGTGACGGTAAACGGAATTCACTTGGATGAAAGGAAGGTGATTAGCAGTGTGCCCCAGGGTTCGGTCCTGGGACTAGTAGTGTTCAATATATTTATGAGTGATATTGCTGAAGGGCTGAATGGAAAAGTCTGTCTCTTTGCAGATGACACCAAAATCTGCAACAGGGTAGACTCCCCTGAAGGAGTGGAGAACATGAGAAAAGATCTACAAACGCTGGAAGAATGGTCTAATTATTGACAGTTAAGATTTAATGTGAAGAAGTGCAGTGTCATGCACTTGGGAAGCAGAAATCCAAGGGACGTGTATATGATAGGGGCGAGGGATTGGTCTGCACTGACCAGGAGAAGGACCTCTGAATGATTGTTTCTGATGATCTCAAGGTGGCGAAACAGTGTGACAGGGCGGTGGGAAAAGCCAGAAGGATGCTGGGTTGCATACATAGAGGAATTACCAGCAGAAAAGAAGAGGTACTAATACCACTGTACAAGTCGCTGGTGAGGCCTCACTTGAAATATTGTGTTCGGTTTCGGAGACCGTATCTTGCAAAGGATATGAAAAGGCTAGAGCGGTTCAGAGGAAGACGACCAAAATGATTTGGTGCCTATGTCAGAAGGCTTATGAGAAGAGACTTGAAGACCTAAATATGTACACTCTGGAGGAGAAGAGGGACAGGGGAGATATGATTTAGACCTTTAATTACTTAGAGTATTAATGGACAAACAAACCTCTTCCAAAGACGGGGAAGCTGCAAAACTAGAGTGCATAATATGCAAGGGGATAAACTGAAAGGCAATGTCAGGAAATACGTTTTCACTGAAAGGGTGGTGAATGCTTGGAATGCCCTCCCGATGGAAGTGGTGGGTGCAAACACAGTGACAGAATTCAAAATGGCATGGGACAGACACAGTGGATCCCTTTACAACAACACGATAAAATCAAAATAAGCATAACTATCTCTTATATCTGAACAAATAGGGGTGACCTACATGGAGCGGTGGGTACACCCCTAAACAAAGGCATGGGGAGGGGTGACCTGCATGGAGCAGTAAGGGCACCTACTCTTGCTCCCTTGCTGGCCAGATTAAATGGACCATACTGGTCTTTATCTGCCGTCATATACTATGTTACTATGAAACAAGTGGAGGAGCCCAGAGAAGAGGTGGCAAGGCTGAGAAACATCCAAAACCACGAGAAGTACACTGATGAGATGGAGATGGTGATGGTTGGTGACTCTCTTCTGAGGAGTACCGAGGCATCCATCTACTGACCAGATGACGTCCAGGGAAGTGTGTTGTCTGCCAGGTGCCAGAGTCGAGATGTTGCAGAGAGTTTGCCAGGACTCATCAAACCTACTGATTATTATTCAGTGTTGCTCATCCATCTTGGCACAAGTGATACTGCTAGGTATTCCTCTGAGAGAATCAATAACGATTTTATTGCTGTGGGATAGAGGCTGAAGCAGATAGGTGTGCAGGTGGTGTTCTCTTCAATCCTCCTTGTTGAGGGTAAAGGTCGAGGCAGAGAAGCTCGCATACTTGAGATGAATGCATAGCTGCATGGATGGTGTCATCGAGAGCATTTTGTTTTCCTAGACCATGGGATGATTTTCCAGAAGCAACAGAGTGGAGAATGGCGTCCATCTCAAGAAGGGTCGATGTGTCTTCCGCAGAAGACTGGCTAACCTACTGAAGAGGGCTTTAAACTAATTTTGTTGGGGATGGGTGAAGAAAGCCCTCAGCTAAGTAAAACAATAAATACCTCTGTAGAAATTGGTAAAAGGGGCAACATCTGGAAAGCAGCGTGCATAAATGCCCATAGTAGGGGGAATAATATCCCAGATGTTGAGGCTTTAATGGAAGAGGCAGACATGGATTTATGGCACAAATAAAATTACAATACCCACTATCCTGAATGATCATGCACTCCCAGCCCCTTTAGCTTCTTTCTCCACCCCCTCTTTGAAGCTAATTGAAGATATTATCTCATCTCTCAACTTATCCACAGCACACACCGATCCGTGTCCAGCTTTTTGGATAAAGGACCTCCGCAAAGAACTTGCTCCAACAATATCCAAAATCATAAGCCTATCATTTGACACTGGCTCATTCCCTTCTGCCCTCAAACAGACTTCCATCCGACCTCTACTAAAAAACCTCAAATTAGATCCGCAAAAAACAGACTCTTACCGACCCATCTCCAGCATACCCACCCTTGCGAAAATAATCGAAAAGATAGTCTACAGACAATTGCAAGACCATATCGACACTGAAGCGCCTCTTGATACCTGTCAACATGGATTCCGGGAATCTTACGGGGTCGAAACGCTCCTCACCTCACTTCTCAACAGCTTAAACTCTGGCATCGACAACATCAAACAAGGCTTTGTTCTCATCTTTTTAGATATTGCGGCTGCTTTTGACTCGGTCTGTCACGACATTCTTATTGTCCGCCTAAGAGAGAAGGGCCTCTGTGGAAATGCTCTTGAATGGTGCAACTCTTACCTCTCAGAAAGATGGCAGCAAGTTCGCTCAAATGGTGAAACATCAGAGCCATTTCACCAAGGTCAAGGAGTCCCACAAGGTTCCTCTTTGTCATCATTATTATTCAACATCTACATGCAACCCCTGTGCAACATTATCAGGTCCTTCAAAGTCAATTATATGATCTATGCTGATGATGTCCTATTATATATGCCATTTTGCATTGATAAGATGAATCTCACCAACATAACCAACTGTTTTAACGCCATCTCAGACTGGCTACTGACTCAAAATCTCAGAATCCAGAACAAGAAAACAGAGGTACTTTTCATTTCAAGAAACCCCAAGTTCACACCACCTCCATTCCTTGAAGTCCAAGATGCTAAGTTGCAAGTAAAACCCCACATCCGTTATCTTGGTGTTACCCTGGATCAGAATCTAGACATGAAGACCCACATAGCCAACACTGTAAAGGCAATTTATTTCAAGATTCGCTCCCTTAGAAACCTTCGCCAACTAATTGATCCAGATGATTTCCGTACTGTCTACCAGGCTTTAATTATCCCACATTTTGACTTCGCAAATTGTATACTACAGGGGCTCCCCCAATCAACCCTCAACCCGCTTCAACTCGCATTAAACAGTGCTGCAAGAGTGCTCTTCGGGGCACCAAAAAGAGAACATGTAACACCTCTCCTGAAACAATTACACTGGCTCCCTATCCAAGCGAGAATCACCTTCAAGACCCTGCTACTAGTCTTCAAAGCTCACAAAGGACCTGCTCCCTCCTCTCTATCAGAGTTGATCCAACCTATCCCCTCCAACAGGCTTAGAAGAATCTCGGAACTAAACATGCTTAAAGTTCCAAAAGAATCCTTAAAATACATCTCTGCAACTGTGAACCGATCATTCAGCTTATGTGCTCCAAAACTGTGGAATACCCTCCCACCACACATTAGGGCCATCTCTGATATCCCCCAGTTCAAAAAGGCCTTGAAGCATCACCTTTTCATCATATACTTTCCAGAGAACACAATAACACAAGTTCATCTAAACAGCTCCAATCCCATCCCTATCTAACATGATACTTTTTCAAGTAATATTACTATCATATGTATATAGTTCAAGTTCTATTATCCTTTGTTACAATTACCCCTGTTTTCCAAGTTTTTCTTCCTGTTCCATGTAAAAACAGATATATGTATCTTATCTTATCTGATGTTTTGTAGTTCTATGTAAACCGCGCTGATAATAAATAGTGCGGTATATAAAAATGTTAAATAAAATAAATAATAATAATGGCGGTTATGGAGACATGGTTCATGGACAACCATGACTGGGATGTAATTATACTGGGCTATACTTCATTCAGGAGAGACAGGGTAGGAAAAAGGAAGAGTGGCACTATATGTAAAAGATAATGTTAAAGTTTGTGGTGATGTCTATAGAGTATTTGCCTGTTCCTCTCTAGAGGGATTATCAACAGGCCCCTTTAAGAGAGCCTGCAGCCCAGTGTTCAAGACTGGGAGGACATGGCTCACAAGGAGATGTTAATACCCAGCAGGCTGCATAAGGGAGAGAGGCCCATGGAGCCAGGAATCCATTCAAGACAAGCTGTGCAAAGGTAGGAACTTTAACTGTGCTGTAGGAAGGGCTGGGAGACCAGCTTTGTGAAGATGTAACAAACTGGGTCTGAATATAAACAAGCTTCGTTTTCCCTGAACTGCTGTTTGTTTGGTGTTTGAATAGAAAAGCCCTTCCCATCACATGCCACACTACCACAAAGCTATTGAATTACAGGGCTTAAAAGGGAGCGAGGAGACCCACTGGGTTAAACTAGAAAGAGGGAACGGGAAATCCATTTGCATTGGTGTGCTATGCAGATTTCCTTCACAGGGAGAAGAAATGGACAGAGATTTAATAGAAGACATATACAGTATTGCCATGAGAAGAGAAGTGCTACTAATAGGTGATTTCAATATGCTGGATGTTGTTTGGCACATTCCTGCTGCAGTGTCATCTAGAAGTAAGTCCTGGATTCTCTACAGGGAGAACTATTCTGGCAACTAGTAACAGAACCCTCACATGAATGGACCATACTGGATGAGGGGAAAGGATTTCTGATGTTATAGTGGGAGATCATCTTGCATCCATTGATTACCAGATAGTTTGATTCAGTATTAGGACCTGGGCTGATGATGTCCATTCAAAAAGTGAAGGGGGATCTTGAACGATTTTCAGAAGACCATTCGTGTGGAGCTAGCTAAACTAAAAGTAGACAAAGCGATGGGGTTGGATGGAATATAACAGAGTACTGAAGGAATTTGGGGAAGTTCTAGTGACTCCACTGTTCGACCTTTTCAGTGCTTCTTTAGAGTCTGGCGTGGTCTCAGAGGACTGGAGAAAGGCATATGTCTTCCCTTTACACAAAAGCGGAAGTAAGGATGAGATTGAGTGCTACAGACCAGTTAGTCTGACCTCTGTGGTGAGTAAATGAATGGAAATGCTTCTGAAATGGAAGACAGTGATGTTTCTGGAGTCCAGTGGATTGCAGGATCTGAAGCAGCATGGGTTTACTAGAGACAGATCTGATTTGATATTTCTGACTGGGTGACTGGAGAGTTGGACTGATGGAGAGCCCTAGATGTAGTATACTTAGATTTCAGTAAAGCCTTTGACAGTGTTCTGCACAGTTAACTTATAAATACATTGAGCACCTTAGGGATGGATCCTAAAGTGACTAAGTGGGTTAGAAATTAGTTGAGTGGGAGGCAACAATGGGTATAAGTAAATGGAGCTCACTCTGAGGAGAAGGATGTTACCAGTTGTGTGCCTCAGGGATCTGTCCTTGATCCATTTCTTTTTAAAATTTTTGTTAGTGATATTGCGTGAGAGTTGCCAGATAATGTTTGCCTTTGTGAATGATATCAAGATCTGCAATATAGACATGTAGATAACATGAGGAGGGGTCTAGCTAAGCTTGAAGAATGGTTGAGAATTTGGCAGCTGAGATTTAATGCTTAAAAAATGTAGGGTCATGCATTTGGGCTGCAAAAATCCAAGAGCGGTACAGTGTAGGGAGTGAAGTACTTTCGTCCACAAAAGAAGAGCGGGACCTGGGCGAGGTTGTTTCTGATGATCTTAAGGTGGCTAAATGTGTAGAAAAGGCAACTGTGAAAGCCAGGAGGATGCTTGGGTGCATAGCGAGAGGAATGATCAGCAGGAAAATGGAGGTGCTAGTGCCTCTGTAGAAGTCTTTGGTGATATACCCCATTTGCAGTATTGTGTGCAATTCTGGAGACCACATCTTCAAAAGGATAGAAACATAGAGACATAGAAAAATGATGACAGAAAAAGACCACATGGCCTATCTAGTCTGTCCTTCCATATCAACTACAACAGTCCCCTTTTTTCCTTTAGAGATCCTCTGTGTTAGTCCCATGCCTTTTTGAATTCAGATACTGTCCTCATCTCTACCACCTCCACTTTGGACTATTGAATGGATCCACCACTTTTTCCATAAAGAAATATTTCCGCATATCACTCCTGAATCTATCCCCTTTCACCCTCATCCCATGTCCCCTTGTAGCAGAACTTGCTTTCAATCGAAAGAGGCTCTCCCCCTGTGCGCTTATGCCATGGAGGTATTTAAACATCTCAATCATATCACCTCTATCCCGCCTTTCCTCTAAGGTGTACATATTAAGATCCTTAAGTCTGTCCTCATATGCTTTATAATGAAGACCACTAACCATTTTAGTAGCCATCTTCTGTACCGACTCCATCCTGTTTATATCCTTTTGAAGGTATGGTCTCCAGAATTGCACACTATACTCCAAATGAGGTCGCACAAAAGACTTATACAGAGGCACTATCACCTCCTTTTTTCTGCTGGCCATTCTTCTCCCTATGCACCCAAGCATCCTTCTAGCTTTTGCTGTCGCCTTTTCTATCTGTTTAGCTACTTTTAAGATCATCAGACACATCCACGCCTAGGTCCCATTCTTCTTTAGTGGACAAAAGTACTTCACCCCCTATACTATATTGCTCCCTTGGATTGCTGTAGCCCAAATGCATGACCTTAAATTTTTTAACATTAAATCCCAATCACCAAATTATAGACCATTCTTCAAGCTTAGCTAGATCCCTCCTTATGTTATCTACACCTTCCTGGGTGTCTACTCTGTGGCAGATTTTGGTATCGTCCGCAAAGAGGCAAACCTTACCTGACAGCCCTTCCGCTATATCACTAACAAAGATGTTAAAAAGAATCGGACCATGGACAGATCCCTGGTAATTTCCTTCTCCTCATTGCCATTTACCTGTACCCTTGTTCGCCTCCCACTCAACCAGTTTCTAAAACAGGATGCAGTTGGTGTAGAGGGTGACTACCATAATGGTCAATGGTCTTTGTTATAAAGCACGTGAGGAAGACTTAAAGTTCTCAGTATATATAGTTTAGAGGAAAGGTGGGAGAGAGGAGACATGATAGAGACATTTAAATAAATACCTCCTTGTCATGAGTGCTCAGGAGGAGAGCCTCTTTCAGCAGAAAGTAAGCTCTGCAGTGAGGGGGCATAGGATGATGTGAAACGTTTTAGACTCGGGAGTAATATGTGGAAATATTTCGTTACAGAAAGTGTGATAAATGCATGGAATAACCTCCCAGTGGAGGAGGTAGAGACGAGAATAGTATCTGAATTCAAGAAAGCATGGGACAAACACAGAAGATCTCTAAAGAAAAAAATGGGACTATAGTAGTTGATATGGAAAGGCAGACTAGATAAGCCATATGGTATTTTTCTGCCATCATGTTTCTGTTTCGTTCAGCAAATGCATTTTGTTGGTGTTTATATGGTAAAAAGATGTTATCAAAACAAATTTAAATAACTTCATAAATCGAAGGGATAGCTTGCATAGATTGGCAAGTACAGCCTTACACAAAGACATAGATGGAGACTAACCTGCACAGAGTGGCAAGTGCATTTTTAGCCACCTCTTTGGGCAGACTAGATGGATCATGCTGGTCTTTATCTGCTGTCATGTACTATGTTATGTTATGTTGCTGAATCACTTAAAATTGTCTCTACATGTGTGAGATTTTTGTGAAACTTCCCATCTACTTCGTGGGGGTGGGGGTGGGGGTGGGGGGGGAGGTTGTGCAGCACTGCTGTTGCACTTGGTGCTGCTGCTTGACCTACAGCTCGGGATGGAGGAGAGTATAAAAGGCCAGCAGCATCCTTGCTATTCTCTATTGTCCATTTGACTTCTGCGGTGCTTTTGGCCTTGGCACTGCCACTCTTACTTTCTACCTCATAATCTCTCTTCAGCAAGTACACTTTTAGTATCTGATGATTTGGATGTAAATCCCACCCATATGGATACCTCAGATTCTGTTTTGAGGAAGTTCATTTCCACATATTCTTCAGCAGGGACCATATGCTTGCTGATAGTCTGAGCTGCCTTTACCTGCTGCTTCTCTTGTCTCTCCCACCATATACCATGTCAACCTCCTTTTGACCCTCTGTGGAGATGACATTAGACATTTGCTCTTTCACAGATGAACTGGAAGTTCCGGTTCCTCCTACTCTGCTTCTAATGACACCCCCCCCCCCTCTATCTCTCTCTTATTTTATTTATTTATTTAAACAATCATTTATATACCGCACCTTCCATAGATCAGTTGCGGTTTACAGAGAACAAGAACTGCACAGATCGGGTCTGTTTAACATGGAACATCGAATTACAAGGAACAATATAAGTGATGACATGATAATAGTATAATAGTAACGATAACAATAACAACAACAATATGATAACTATATATATACTTAGCGGATTAGAGGAGCCCATAAACATACTTTGAGAATGACCTGTCTCTGCCTACTTGTTCCAATACTGCTCTTGCTTTCCCTCCCTTCTTGCCTTCTACAATCATTTACTTTTCCAAACATATCCTTACCAAGTTTTATGATAATATGCATGGGTTAGGCCTTGCAGTGCCTAGGTATGCTGCCTGGTGACATTCTTGAAAGGACTGGGGAGAAGGAGGATGTTTTCCTAGCTAATGCTCCTGTGGGTCTGGATTTCCAGCTCTTAGGACCAGGGACTGCCTGTCTTATCTTTTTAGACATGGAGGAGTATCCTAGTGGTTAAAGCAACTGCCTAGTACACAGAAGATCAAAGTTTGATTCCCACTGGTACCCCTTGTGACCTTGGGCAAGTCACTTTATTTTCCATTGCCTTGGAAGAAAAGGCCTTGCAGTCTACTTCCGGTGATACATTGCCAAGAAAACCCAGGAATTGTTGGTATCCAACAGGTTCCCTGTGTGACTGATCATCGGTATTGACATCAGGCATTTATTTATTTATTTTATTACAATTTCTATACCGCAATTTCCGAGGATCAATTGCGGTTTACAGATAATAATAATTTGAGTAGTGCATGAACAGATGCATACTTATGTACATTAAACTAAATTCCAATTGGCTAAATGCATGAAGAAACTAACAGACACACAAGCAGTCTCAACTTAACTATTTACTTACCAGAGAGTGGTGGAATGGGGAGTCCTGGCTTAAGGTTGGGTTGGGGAAGGGATTGTAGTTGGTGTATTGTGTTGCTCGTTAATGCCAAAGTGGAGGGTAAAAAGATGGGTTTTGAGATTCTTTCTGAAAGTTTGTAGGTCAGTTAGTTCTCCAGGACCAAGCAGGAAATCAGTCCTCACATATGAGTGACATCGGCGCCGATGGAGCCCTCGTGCGGGTGACGTCGGTGCCGATGGAGCCCTCGTGCGGGTGACGTCGGTGCCGATGGAGCCCTCGTGCGGAGCATTTCCCCAGCTTTCAAAGAAAGCCTTTGGGAATTGCAGCGCGCATGCGCGGTCCCCTTCCCGCCCAAGGGTGCCATCTTGCTCAGTCTTCTTTTTTCCGCGGAGCCCGACGGACGTAGTTCGTTTTTCCCCGAGGAAGAAGTTGATTTTCCCTGTTTTTTCTCTTTTTTCTCCGGTTCGACGCCGGATCCTTTCCCGCTCGGACCGATACGCCGGTATCGAGTCCTTTTTTTCTTTTTCGTTTTTTGTCCTTTGTGACTGGCGTTCGCGCCTTTTTTTCTTTTTTCCCTGGCAGCCCGGTCTTTTGACCTAGCAGGGGCCCTTTTTCCCCCGATGGCTACCAGCGGGTTTAAGAAATGTGATCGGTGTAAGAAACTTATGTCTCTTACCGACACTCATGACTGCTGCCTCCGCTGCCTCGGACCCGATCATGACCAGATGATCTGTGGTCCGTGTGGCAAAATGTCCTCAAAGGCATTGAGTCGGCAGCACCAAAAGGATAGGATTTTTTCTGACTCCGCGTCCGACCGGGCCCGGACCTCGTCAGAGGCCTCGACGTCTCGGGACTCTGGCCCCGAGCAGCGTCGGGGTTCCTCTGAGCGGGGGTCTCCTTCGCGGGAGCATCGCAGGAAGAAACCCGCGAGGGCGGCGTCGGTGGACGCTCCTGGTTCCTCGAGGGCCAGGTCGCATAGCCCCGATAGCCGTCCCGGGTCTTCGGAGTCGGAGAGGCCTGCCAAACATCCTTGTGTCGAGATGGAGTCTCCTGGACACGTAAGTGCTGTTGTCCTCGTGGACTCTCCTCCGAGGGAGCCGACGTCGGGCACGACGCCGTTGGGGCCCGGGTTGGGGGCTGCTAGGTCTCCTGAGCTCGGACTCAGGTTGACGGCCTTGGAGAGCAGCTTCGCTGCCTTCATGGAACAGCAGCGGGCATTGATCGCCGGTCTCACCGGTGCATCTGCCCCGACCACCGGGACCTCGACGCCCAAGTCGACCCCGGAGGCCGAGCTGATCCTCGAGTCCATGCGGGCTCGAGTCGATCCTCGGCCACGGTCTCCCTCGACCTCCCGTTCGGGGCCGAGGTCATCGATGCCGATACCCTCGGCGTTGGGGCGGAGGGCATCGGTGCCTGCCTGACCGGAGCGGCTCGATTCCTCCTCCGAGGCGTCGGGCTGGGAGATGGAGGACGAAGAGTCACCCGACACCCATCAGACTCGGTGTGTCCCATCGGACTCACCCGAGTCCGAACCTCGGAGACGGTCCCCACCGGAGGATACCCGGTTCTCGGACTTCGTGCGGGATATGGCCAAGGCCTTGGCCTTCCCTGCGGATCCCAAGGAGGAGCCTCGAGCCGAGGAGCTCGAGGCCCTCCAGTATGACTCTCCCCCAAAGGAGGCCTTTACTGTTCTGGTTCCTCCGATGCTGGAGCGGCTACTCTTCCGCATGTGGGAGACCCCGGCCTCGACGCTGGTGTTAAGCAAGCGGGTCGATTCTATCTATCGAGTCCGCAAGAGCCCCGGGTTCCAAAAGGCACAATTACCGCACCACTCCATGGTTGTGGAATCGGCCATGCATCGGCTGAAAAGTCAGAAGATGCACTCCTTGGTGCCTCCCGGCCGGGAGGCCCGTAACCTGGATGCCATCGGTAAGAAGTGCTTCCAGGGCTCTATGCTTGCTTGCCGTGTCCAGACTTACCAGCTCTACATGGGCATGTACCTCCGAGACCTGGCAAAGGAGATTGCCGGGTTCTCTGCTGGTCTCTCCGAGGAACCTTTGCAGAGGTTCCAGGCCTTGTCCACCGGTATTCGAGAGTGCTAGAAGTTTATCTCTCGAGCAGCCTACGATGGCTTCGGCCCGAGTAGCCGGGGCCGGCATCGGTGCCCGCCGACAGGCTTGGCTACAGTCATCCGACCTCGAGCCATGGGTGCAGGACAAGTTGGTCGATGTCCCCTGCCGAGGTGAAAACCTCTTTGGCAAACCCATGGCTGAAAAGGCTGCAGAACACGAGACCGAGACTCTGACCAGGACTAGGCTTTCCAGGAAAACCTCTGCCCCTTCTCAGAAAAAGAAGGGCTCGGGAAAAAAGACCTTTTACCCGAGGAAGTCATCTGTCTATAAACAATACCCTCATTATCAGGCCTCTGCAGCTCCCCAACAGGGTCAGCAGGCCAAGGGGCAGGGTCAAGGGCCCCGTAGGCAGAAGACCGCCAAGCCACCAACACCAGCCCCTGCTCAGCAGGGTGGGGGTTTTTGACTCAGAAAGCATACCCTCTTCTCCTCAGCTGGCTTCTCTCAGCACAGGAGGCCGGCTGGCCCACTTTGCCCACAGGTGGTCAGCCGTCACATCAGATACCTGGGTTCTTCATATAGTCCAAAAGGACTATCTTCTCCATTTTCACCAGGTACCTCCCTCCTATTTTCCAGGAGAGCCTCCAAGACTCCCTCTGCACAGGGACTTACTCCTTCAGGAGTTGGCAAGTCTGCTAAAGGATCAGGCTGTGGAACCGGTGCCCCACCACCTGAGAGGTCACGGCTTTTATTCCAGGTACTTTCTGGTACCAAAAAGAACAGGAGGCCTCAGACCCATCCTAGACTTACGCAACCTCAACAAGTTCCTGGAGAGGGAAAAGTTCAAGATGCTTACCCTTGGAATCCTGCTGCCCTACCTCCAGCAGAGAGACTGGCTATGCTCCTTGGATCTAAAGGATGCCTATACTCACATCCTTATTCATCCAGACCACAGACAATATCTCAGGTTTGTTGTGGGGGGAAACCACTATCAGTACAGAGTACTGCCCTTTGGCCTGTCCTCCGCTCCCAGGGTGTTCACCAAGTGCCTGGCAGTGGTGGCGGCCTACCTGAGGCTTCAGGGTCTTTTTGTGTTTCCGTACCTGGACTACTGGCTCATAAGGGGCCAATCTTCCCAGGAGTCCAATCAGGCCACCCTTCGCACGGTGGCTCTGCTTCAGCACTTGGGGTTTGTCATAAACTTCGCAAAGTCCACTTTGCTCCCGTCCCAGAACTTAGAATTCATAGGGGCCAGGCTCGACACTCTTCAAGCAAAGGCTTTTCTGCCTATGGACAGAGCTCACAGGCTGATGGATCTGGCCAGGCAGTTTCACAGCAATTCCCTGGTCTCTGCCAGGCAATTCCTGAGACTACTCGGCCATATGGCTTCCACGGTTCATGTCACCCCCAATGCCCGCCTGCACATGCGACCTGCTCAGTGGAACCTTCGTACTCTGTGGCATCAGGCCACGGGGAGCCTAGCGGACACAGTAAAGATATCCGACCTCCTAGTCTCCTCTCTGTGATGGTGGCTTCATCTTCCGAATCTGGTACTCGGAGTGGATTTTCAGTCCCCTCCGCATTCTCAAGTGCTGACAACGGATGCTTCTCTTCTTGGTTGGGGAGCACATTGCCAAGGGACATGTACTCAGGGTCTCTGGACCCCTTGGGAGGCTGCTCAACAGATAAACTTCCTGGAGATACGGGCGATAAGCCTAGCTCTGAGAGCCTTCTCCCACCTCGCCTCTCACCAGTCTGTACTGGTCCAGACAGACAATCAAGTTGCCATGTTCTACGTGAACAAACAAGGAGGCACAGGCTCCTTCCTTCTATGTCAGGAGGCACAACGGCTGTGCTCTTGGGCTGTCAATCACGGAATCCTTCTCAAAGCTGTCTACCTCCCAGGTCAAGAGAATTACCTGGCGGACAGATTGAGCAGGATCTGCAACCACACGAATGGAGATTGAATCCGTTGGTGGTTCAGCAGGTCTTTCTCAGGTGGGGCCTCCCCACCATGGATCTTTTTGCCAGTCCTCTGAACCGGCAACTCCCGAGATTTTGCTCCAGACAACCGCATCCTCTCAAGAGTAGCAGCGGATGCATTTCTGATCTCGTGGTCCACAGGCCTACTGTATGCGTTTCCTCCCACACCACTAGTGTCCAGAACGCTGTTCAAAGTCCTCAAGGACGGGGCTTCATTGATTGTCATAGCCCCCAGATGGCCGAGGCAACCATGGTTCCCGCTTCTGCTACAGCTAGCGGTGGACACCCCTCTTCCTCTGGGGTTTCAGCACGATCTCCTGTCTCAGGATCAGGGGACTCTCTTGCACCCCAACCTCCAGTCCCTTCATCTGATGGCCTGGCTGCTGAAAGTGTAGTCCTGGCTCCCCTACTGCTGCCTCGAGAGGTGGAAGATGTGGTCTTGGCCTCTCGGCGTCAATCCACCAGGAAATCCTACGCTTTTAAGTGGCGTAGATTCTCCGCATGGTGTGCTCAGCACAGCGAGAATCCCTTCTCGTGCTTGGTAGCGGTAGTATTGCAATATTTGCTTCACCTCTCCAATCTGGGCCTTAAGTCTAACTCTGTCAGGGTTCACCTTAGTGCTCTCTCCGCCCACCACTCGCCGGTGGATGGTAGGCCTCTTTCCAACCACCCTTTGGTGGCTCGTTTCATCAGAGGCCTCCTTCTGCTTAAGCCTCCCTTACATCCACCGGCTCCTGAGTGGGATCTGAATGTGGTCTTGCAGCGGATTACTTGTCCGCCTTTTGAACCTATGGCTACCTGCCCTCTCCGTTTTCTCTCCTGGAAAACTTTGTTTCTGATAGCTCTTACCTCTGCTAGGCAAGTGAGTGAACTACAGGCACTCGTGTCTGATCCTCCTTACACTAGGTTCTACAGGAATAGGGTGGTCTTACGGACTCACCCAAAGTTTCTTCCTAAGGTTGTCTCACCTTTTCACCTCAATCAGGAGGTGGTTCTTCCGACCTTCTTTCCCAGGCCGCATGCCAACCGGGCTGAGATGGTCTTGCATACCCTGGACTGTAGGAGGGAGTTGTCCTTCTACCTTGACCATACGCGGGAGCATCGGAGGGCTGTTCAGCTCTTCGTTTCTTTTGACCCCAATAAGTTGGGGCTCCCTGTCTCCAAGCGTACTTTGTCCATCCGGATAGCTGACTGTATCGCCTGGGCTTATGAGGCAGCCGGCCTCTCGTTGGAGGGTCGAGTCACGGCTCATCGTGTCAGGGCGAAGGCTGCGTCAGTGGCTCATCTCCGCTCTGTTCGTTGGCAGACATCTGCCGGGCTGCTACTTGGTCTTCAAGCCAGACTTTTGTAGCCCATTACTGCCTTGAGAGGGAGTCCCGCAGGGACAGTGCTTTAGAACAGGCAGTACTCCATAATCTCTTTGGGGTTTAGGCAACTCCTACCCTCCGGCCCTGGTGTTGGGCTACCGGTCAGGGGCGTTCTCAGAGAAGATTCCTTCCTTACGTGCTGCCGAGCTAGAGGGAGCTCATTTTTTCCGCTTGAGGTCTCCGGTAGCCTTAAGCTGGGGAGTCCCATATGTGAGGACTGACTTCCTGCTTGTTCCTGGAGAAAGAGTAGTTACTCACCTGTAACAGGTGTTCTCCAGGAGCAGCAGGAATCAGTCCTCACAACCCTCCCTCCTCCCCTTGGAGTTGCAGTCGTATCATTTATTTTTGCTAATTTTTTTGCTGTCTTTTAGCTATGTCATCAGACTGAGCAAGATGGCACCCTTGGGGGGGAAGGGGACCGCGCATGCGTGCTGCAATTCCCAAAGGCTTTCTTTGAAAGCTGGGGAAATGCTCCGCACGAGGGCTCCGTCGGCGCCGACGTCACCCGCACGAGGGCTCCGTCGGCGCCGACGTCACCCATATGTGAGGACTGATTCCTGCTGCTCCTGGAGAACACCTGTTACAGGTGAGCAACTACTCTTTCTCTGAGGTGGTCAGGGAGAGCTTTCCAAAGATTAGGGGCAGTGTGGGAGAAGGCCTTGTTGGTTGTTATCTGTTTGGATTTCCTGAAATCTCTTGGAATCGTGAGTTTGTTTTTCTTCCGGTTGCGTTGGTTGCGGTTGTTTTCTTTGGTGATGAGTGTGGATAGGTATGATGGAGATATGCAGTTGATTAATTTAAATATTGTAACCGGAATTTTGTATTTTATGTGGCTTTGTATAGGTAACCAGTGGAGGGCATAGAGTGTTGGGTTGATATGTTCCATGGAGTTGATATTCATGGTGGTTATTGTGGCCACATTTTGGGCTAGTTGTAGATTTTTTAAGTCCTGTTTTGTGATGCCTTGTAGAATGGTGTTAGCAAAATCGAGGTGAGGCGTAATCATTGCCTGGATTACTGATCTCAGATCATGATGAGGGAGGAGTGGATGGAGTTGTTTTAATAATTTGAGCTTAAAGTATATCTTTTTAATTGTTTGCATTATGTGGGATGTAAAGCTAAGGGAGCGGTCAATGATTACTCCTAAGTATTTCACTTAGTTTTTAACTGGAATGTTAATGTCATTGATTCTAATTGATGTA
Organism: Ichthyophis bannanicus; assembly: GCA_033557465.1. Classification (NCBI taxonomy): domain Eukaryota; kingdom Metazoa; phylum Chordata; class Amphibia; order Gymnophiona; family Ichthyophiidae; genus Ichthyophis; species Ichthyophis bannanicus. The sequence goes on from CM066033.1 coordinate 1,190,912,048, forward strand.
GGGGGGGGGGGAGAAGCTCTGATTTTTGGCGATGTACATTGCGTCAGATTTTGTGAAGTTGATTTTGAGGTTGTGATTCTCTAGCCATTTCATGATTTCTGAAAAGCAATCAGCAAGTAATTGGGTTGGTGAGTTCAAGGTGTCCCACGCTAGATAAATCATTATGTTGTCCGTGTAAATATGATAATTTACGTGGAATCTTTTAAAAATGGAACAGATAGTTTGGATATAAATGTTAGAGTAGGGCAGAGAGCGTGGAGCCTTGAGGGAGACCTTGATCTTGTTTGTAAGTATCAGAGGTTTGCTGTTCTATTCTAACTTCTTAAGTCCTATCTGATAGGTAAGAAGAGAACCATTTTACTACTGTATTTTTGATTCCTATATGTTGTAGCCTGGTTTGCATTATTTGATGTTTAACGCTTTCAAATGCTGCAGTGATATCAAGGAAGATGAGAAGAAATGAATGCTTAGTGTTATCAATGCCTCTTGCTAGGGTATCTATTAGGACTGTGAGAAGTGTTTCAACCCCATGGTGAGGGCAAAAACGGTATTGCTGTTTGTCCAGTGAGGCAGAAGAGTAGTTGGATTTGGACAGGTTTTTCCATTAGTTTTGCCTTACGTGGGAGGCTGGAAATTGGTCTGAATGAATTGGGGGCGTTTTTGTCACTGGTCTTGTTTTTTAGAATGGGGCGTATCTGCGCGTGTTTCAGTGTGGCTGGTAGGTAACCACTCATGAGTGAGAGATTGATAGGTATGATGAATGAGGATAGTTCGGAGAAAGGTGCTCTTATACAGCTTACTGGGCATGGATCTAGACAAGATGTGGTGGTATTTAGTTTGGTGAAGATATTTTTAAGTGATTCTTTGGATATCGGATAAAAGGTAGACCAGGGTGTGATGTGAATGGTGTAATCAATGGGGTGGTCCAAATCAGGGAGTGCCTTTTGCTTTAGTTTATTCATGTAATAGTTGGCTAAGATCTGTGGCGCTATTGCCTGATCATTTGTGCTTGTGTTGTCAATGTTGTTGGTTAAAGATTGAACATTTCCAAAAAGTTCTCTTGGGCGATTTAAGATTTTAGTTAGAAAGTTAGAGTAGTAGTTTTTCTTGGTGGTGGTAATACTTTCTCTGTACTGCTTGAGGGTATTTAGGTAGATGGCTTGGAGGGTTGTGGATTTGGATTTCCTCCATTTGCGTTCAGCTTTGCACAGTTTTGCTCTTATCTGTTTTATTTCTGGTTGGAACCATGGGGCATTTTGTCTTGTTTGTCTTTTTGGGTAGTGGATGTGGAGCGGATTTAATATGGTGGCATTAGAAATAGTGGTGGTCCAATTTTTTATGGCGTCGTTAAGATTTGTGGGGTTTTGTTTGTGGTGTTGGATTGATTGATTCAGAAATTCTTCCTTGTTAAATGTTTTGAATCTATTAAGGTGTTGTGAGGGTGTGGGAATGGATAAAGAAAAGTCACAAATGGGAATTTGAAATTTTATGAGGTGATGGTCTGACTAGGGAATGGGTTGCATTTCCAGTGTTGTGGGGTCGTATGATTGGTTGAAGCGAACGGATAGAAATACAAGGTCTAAGATGTGTGCGTTTGTTGATAATTTTGATTTATTCTATCTCATTGATGGAGTTTAGAAAAGTCTCCATGTGAGTCTGTGACAAGGAGGGTAAATTAAAGTCCCCTAGTAAGATCGGAGGTTTTGTATCAGTAGAAGAACCGAGAAGTTCAATTATCATGTCCAGGTTATCAGGTTCTGGGTCAGGTGGTCTGTAGATTAAGCATATGTGACATTGTTTTATGCTTATGGTTAGGATATCTGTTTTCTATGTTGTCGGAGGTTATTAAGGATGCTCTTAGGGATTCTTTTACGATAATGAGCACTCCACCTCCTCTTTATGATGTTCTGTGGGTATGAAATATTTCATATCCAGGATTCTTCAACTGATTGATAATGACTGTGTCTGTATCTTTCAGCCAAGTCTCCGTAATGCAGATAATGTCTGGGGTGTGTTCTGCCATCTGATCCTGAAAAATAGATATTAGCGCGAGACTGTCGATACTTTGATGTTCTGTCAGAATCGGACACTACTTCCTCTTATATTGATGATGCATCGGAGGACTCTAGCTCAACCCGGGACCTCCCTTCCGATTCATTGTCTCTCATGAGTGGCGCCAATCCCTGCTAGAGGACATGTCTTTTAAAGACTTCATTCAGGACATGGCAGCAGGCTTGCAGATTACTGTGGCATCAGAGACAGAACTGAAGGCAGAGGAATTTGATATCCTCCAGTATCCTTCGGTGCCCAAGGTGGTGGCCATGTTATCAGTGTATCACATCCTGCAGGATCTAATGCTACATATGTGGGAGGTACCACTAATTGTTCTTACTATCAGCAAATGGCTCGATACCATGCCCTGGCTTTCAAAAGCCTCAATTACCACACCACTCTATGGTAATGGAATCGGCAACGCGTCACATCAAGAGTTCTAAAATTCATTCTTCCATGCCTCCAGGCAAGGACACCAGAACTCTTGATGCCTTTGGGCATCGCTGCTTTTAGGCATGCATGCTCATTTCTAGTATTCCTACATGCTCTATATGGGCATATACCTCAAGGATATCTCTGGGGATCTGGAGAACCTTGCCCCTATCCTTCCTGATGACAAACGTTATGCATTCCAGGCCTTAATCAAGCAGAATCAGAATACATACAGATTTCTTACCAGAGCATCTTTCGATGCCTTTGAGTTATCAAGCAGAGCAGCAGCAGTCTGCATTCCTGCACGCAGAATGGCCTGGCTCCAGACATCTGATCCTTGAGCAGTGGGTTCAAGATAAATTGGTCAATATCCCCTGCTCTGGAGAGAACCTTTTTGGGAAAGGTTGGAGAGAAAAGTCCGGAGAGATTGAGATAGATGATCTCACCCTCAAACGCCTCTCCAGAAAGATGTCGGACCCCTCTAGGAGAAAGACCAATCCAAAGAAGTCTCTCTGTCCTCAGAGGAGAAATTATTCTTCTCCAGGACCAAGCAGGAAGTCAGTCCTCACTTATGGGTGACATCGGCGCCGATGGAGCCCCCGGGCGGAGCATTTCCCCAGCTTTCTATGAAAGACTTTCGGAATACTGAACGCATGCGCGGTCCCCTTCCCGCCTTTTGGTGCCATCTTGCTCAGTCTTTTTCCGTGGAGCCCTTCGGACGTCTGTCCTAGTCACCCGGAAAAGTTGACATTTTTTCGAAGGTTTCTTCGCCTTTTTCTCCGAGTTCGACGCCGGTTCCCCTTCCCTCCGGGTTCGGTACACCGGTATCGAGCCTGTTTTCTATTTTTCGTTTTTTGCCCTTCGTGGCTGGCGTTCGCGCCCTTTTTTCTGTTTTTCCCTGGAAGGCCGGTCTTTTGACCTTGCGGGGGCCCTTTTTTCCCTGATGGCTTCCAGTGGTTTCAGGAAGTGTGATTGGAGTAAGAAGCTAATGTCTCTCACCGACACACACGACTGCTGCCTTCGGTGCCTTGGCCCAGATCATGATCCCATGATCGGTGGTCCATGTGGAAAAATGTCCACCAAGGCACTTCGAAGCCGTCAGCACCAGAAGGAAAGGATTTTTTCGGATTCTGCCTCCGGCCAGGCCCGGACCTCGTCTGAGGCCTCGAGGTCTCGGGAGTCTCATCCCGAGCATCGCCGGGGTTCCTCGGACAGGGGTCCCCCGACCGGGAACGCAAGAGGAAGAAATGGCTCGTGAGGCGGTGTCGGAAGAGGTCCCTGGTTCCTCGAGGGCCAGGTCTAAGATCCCCGACCGCCGTCCCGGGCCTTTGGAGCAGGAGAAGCCGTCCAAAGTACCTCGTGTAGAGCCGGAGACCGTCGGACACGTAAGTCCTGTAGTCCTCGTGGACTCTCCTCCGAGGGAGCCGATGTCGAGTCGGTGGCTGCTGAGTCTCCTGAGCTTGGACTCAGGTTGACAGCCTTGGAGTGCAGATTGTCTGCCTTCATGGAGCAGCAGTGGGTACTGATGGCCAGCCTTGCTGGTGCATCGGCCCCGACCACCGGGGCATCGGCCCCAACCACCGGGACATCGACGTCGAAGTCGACCCCGGAGACCGAGCCGATACTCGAGACCATGAAGGTTCGAAGTCGTCCTCGGTCAAGGTCTCCCTCGACCTCCCGCTCAGAACCGAGGGCGTCGACGCCGGTGCCTTCGGCGTCGGGGCGGGTGCCACCTCAACCCGTGCGGTCGGAGCCCCTCGACTCCTCTTCGGATGAGTCAGCATGGGAGACGGAGGATGAGGAGTCCCCTGATACCTTCCGGACTCGGTGCATCCCTTCGGACTCACCGCAGTCCGAGCCCCAGAATAGGTCCCCTCCCGGAGGACACCCGGTTCTCGGAGTTCGTGCGGGACATGGCCAAGGCCTTGGCGATTCCCGTGGACCCCGAGGAGGAGCCTCGAGCCGAGGCGCTCCAGTATGACTCTCCTCCGAAGGAGGCCTTTACTGTTCCGGTTCCTCCGATGCTGGAACGACTCCTCTTCCGGATGTGGGAGGCACTGGCCTCGGCGCCGGTCTTTGAGCAAGCGAGTTGATTCCATTTATCGACTCTGGAAGAGCCCTGGCTTCCAAAAGGCGCAGCTGCTGCACCATTCCATGGTGGTGGAATCGGCCATGCATCGTCTGAAGAGCCAGAAGATGCACTCTGTGGTGCCCCCCGGCAGGGAGGCCCGGAAGCTGGATGCTTTCGGCAAAAAGTGCTTCCAGGGCTCGATGCTTGCTTGCCGTATCCAGTCATCCCAGCTGTACATGGGCATGTACCTCCGAGACCTGGCAAAGGAGCTTGCCGGGTTCTCTGCTGGCCTCTCCGGGGAACCTTTGCAGAGGTTCCAGTCTTTGTCTTCAGGAATCCGGGACTGTTCCAAGTTCATGTCCCGAGCAGCCTACAATGGCTTCGAGGCTTCGGCTTGTGTGGCGGCAGCCGGCATCGTGGCCCGACGCCAGACATGGCTGCAGTCATCGGACCTCGAGCCTTGAGTACAGGACAAGTTGGTCGATGTCCCTTGCCGAGGTGAAAACCTTTTTGACAAACCCATGGCCGAGAAGGCGGCTGAGCTCGAAATCAAGCACCTGACCAGGACAAGGCTGTCCAGAAAGACTCCTGCCCCTTCTCACAAAAAGAAGGGCTCTGGTAAAAAGTCCTTCTACCCGAGAAAGGTGTCTGCCTACAAACCTTTCCCTCAGTACCAGGCCTCCCCAGCTCCCCCTCAGGGGCAACAGGCCAAGGGGCAGGGACATGGGCCCCGTAGGCAGAAGGCCCCCAAGCCTCCGGCTCCTGCTCCTACCCAGTAGGGAGGGGGTTTTTGACTCCCAAGGCATAGCCTCTCCACCCCTGCTGCCCCATCCCTGCACAGGAGGTCGCTTAGCCCTGTTTGCCCACAGGTGGCCACCCATTACAGGGGATGCTTGTGTCTTAAGCATCATTCACCAGGGCTATATGCTTCATTTCCAACAGCTACCTCCTGTCTACTTTCCAGGAGAACCTCTGAGGCCTCTCCTACATACCAACTTCCTACTCCAAGAACTTCAGGGTCTGCTCCTGGACAAGGCGGTGGAGCCTGTACCTCCTCGCCTACAGGGGCACAGGTTCTACTCCAGGTATTTTCTGGTGCCAAAAAGAACAGGAGGCCTAAGGCCTATCCTAGACCTCAGGAACCTCAACAAGTTCTTGGAGAAAGAGAAGTTCAAGATGCTTACTCTTGGAACACTTCTGCCCTACCTCCAGCAGGGAGATTGGCTATGCTCCTTAGATCTAAAGGATGCATACACTCACATCCTCATTCATCCAGACCACAGAAAGTACCTCAGGTTCGTGGTGGGAGGAAACCATTACCAGTACAGGGTGCTACCTTTTGGCCTAACTTCCGCCCCACGGGTCTTTACAAAGTGCCTAGCTGTGGTGGCGGCCTACTTGAGGACTCAAGGGGTCTTTGTCTTCCCCTATCTGGACGACTGGCTCATCCGAGGTCAGACTTACCAGGAGGCCAGGCAGGCCACCTTCATGACTGTCACACTCCTTCAAGACCTAGGCTTTGTCATAAACTTCGCAAAGTCCACTTTGCTCCCTTCCCAGAACCTCGAGTTCATAGGAGCACGGCTGGACTCTCTGCAAGCAAGGGCTTACTTGCCAGAGGACCGAGCTCAAAGGCTCATGGAGTTGGCATCCCGGTTTCTCAGTCTGCCATGGGTTCCTGCCAGGCTCTGTCTGCAACTCCTGGGACACATGGTGTCGACTGTGCATGTGACCCCCAATGCCCGCCTCCACATGAGGCCTGTGCAGTGGTGCCTCAAATCTCAGTGGAAGCAGGCCACAGGGAGCCTAGCAGACAAAATAAGGGTATCAAAACCTTTCCTGAATTTTCTTCAGTGGTGGCTACACCCCCCCCCCCCCAACTTGCTGCAGGGGGTGCCTTTTCAGGTGCCTGCCCCCACAGTGGTGTTGACAACCGATGCCTCCTTACAGGGCTGGGGTGCACACTGTCAAGGGAGCTGCACCCAAGGCCTCTGGTCCCCATGGGAAGCCACGCAACAGATCAACCTACTGGAATTGCGGGCTATTCGCTTAGCCCTCAAGGCTTTTTCTCACACCTTGGCCCACCAGTCTGTTCTGGTTCAGACGGACAACCAAGTAGCCATGTTCTATGTGAACAAGCAGGGCGGCACTGGGTCCAGGCCTCTATGCCTGGAAGCACAGGCCCTTTGCTCTTTTGCCCTCAGGCACCAGATGTTGCTGAGGGCTGTTTATCTTCCTGGCCAGGAGAACTTTCTGGCAGACCGCTTAAGCAGAATTCTGCAGCCCCACGAGTGGCAGCTGCACCCTTTGGTGGTTCAACAGATTTTCCTAAAATGGGGACTTCCATCCATGGATCTCTTTGCCAGTCCCCTGAATCACCAACTGCCCAGGTTTTGTTCCAGGCAACCGCATCCCCTAAGGGTGGTGGCGGATGCCTTCCTGATTTCTTGGTCCCAGGGCCTGCTCTATGCGTTTCCTCCCACGCCTCTGGTGGCCCGAACCTTGTTCAAGATTCTCAGGGACAAGGCCTCCGTACTTCTGGTTGCTCCCAGGTGGCCGAGGCAGCCCTGGTTCCCCCTGCTACTTTAACTGGCAGTGGAGACACCCATGCCTCTGAGATTCCAACCCGACCTTCTCTCTCAGGATTAGGGTTCCCTTCTGCATCCCAATCTCAAATCTCTCCTTCTGACGGCATGGAGGCTGCAAGGGTAGTCTTGGCTCCCTGGGCCTATCTTAGGAAGTGGAAGAGGTGGTCTTGGCCTCTAGAAAGCAATCCACCAGGAAACATATGCCCTGAAGTGGAGGAGGTTCTCCTTGTGGTGTCAGCAACGCAAGGAAGATCCTTTCGGCTGCACTGTGCCAGTAGTACTCCAGTACCTTCTGCACTTGTCCAATCAGGGCCTTAAGTCCAATTCTGTTCGGGTCCACCTCTCTGCTCTGGCAGCTCACCACTCAATGGTGGAGGGACACTCCTTGTCGGTTCACCCTTTGGTGTCCAGGTTTCTCAGAGGCTTACTATTGCTCAAGCCTCCTCTCCGTCCACCGGCCCCTGAGTGGGAGTTGAATGTGGTCTTGCAGCAACTTACTCGCCCACCTTTTGAACCCATGGCTACATGCCCTCTACGCTTCCTTTCCTGGAAGACTCTATTTCTAGTGGCCCTGACCTCAGCCAGGCGAGTGAGTGAACTTCAAGCCCTGGTCTGTGACAGGCCATACACTCGCTTCTATAGAGGAACAGGGTAGTCCTTAGGACTCATCCTAAGTTTCTCCCCAAGGTTGTCTCCTCTTTCCATCTCATCCAGGAGGTGGTTCTTCCCACATTCTTCCCTAGGCTCCATGCCAGCTGGGCTGAGACAGTCCTGCATACCCTGGACTATAGGAGGGTCTTATCCTTCTACCTTGAGCGTACGCAGGGGCATAGGAGGGCTACTCAGCTCTTCGTATCTTTTGACCCCATTAACTTTGGGGGTACCTGTGTCCAAGCGTACCTTGTCCATCTGAGTGGCTGACTGTATCACCTGGGCTTATAGGGCAGCTGACCTTCCTTTGCAGGGTCGGGTCATGGCCCACCGTGTCAGGGCAATGGCTGCCTCAGTAGCTCATCTCCGCTCTGTACCATTGGTAGACATCTGCAGGGCTGCAACTTGGTCCTCAAGCCAGACTTATCTCCAGGAAGAAGCAGGAATGAGTCTTCACATATGGGTACGTCGGTACCGACGGAGCCTTCGCGGGAACACTCCCCAGCGTCCAATCAGAAAGCTTTTGGGAGCATCCCTCAGCGCCTGCGTGCTGCCTTCCCGCCTTTCCAACTGTCTCTCCTCAGTTTTCGTTTTTCCGCGGAGCCGGCAGGACGTCCTCCTGTCACCGCAGAAAATGTTTTCTTTAATTCTTTTTTTCTTGTGGTCGCGGCTGTTTCCCCGCCTCCACCAGTACCGCCGGTGGGCTTTTTTCTTTTCTTTTTCTTAAACTCAGGGAGTTCTTTTCCCTCAGTTTCTGTCTTAAATTTTTGGGCCTATATGGCCTCTCCATCATGGAGCCTTCTTCTCCTAAGAAGTGCCTTAACTGTGGAAATACAGTTTTCTTTTTAGACTCCAATAACTGGTGTCTAACCTGTTTGGGTCCTGACCCTTTTCCTCCGGAGCCATTAGGCTACAATTTTATGAGAAGAGATTTTCCATTTCGAGTTTCCCTCGATACCGAGTTCCCTTCCAGTGTTAGGGCACCGACCATTTCTTCGCTACAGGATCAGGTAACCCACAAACAGTCTGTTAAGACTAGCCAATCCTTGAGTGGTAGGTCTCATGCCAAGCATGATGACGGCTCCGGCCTTGCCCTCAAGACCCTATTGGCTTCAAAACCCCGGCGGGAGTCTTCGGTCTCTAAAGCCTTTCATGGGTTTCAGGTTGTTCCTGGGGCTCACCCCTCACAGAACATACCTGAGCCATGCTCGGTGGTGGCATCCGCTTCGAGCGGTACCGATACCCCGGCATCGGCACTGGTGTTGAGTGATTCACTCTTCACCAGGGATCGTCATCTGGCGTCCTCGGTACTTTCGGGACCGATCGATACGTCCCAGACTGACTTTCCAGTATCTGAGCCATGCTCGGTGGCGGCATCCGCTTCGAGCGGTACCGATACCCCGGCATCGGCACTGGTGTTGAGTGATTCACTCTTCGCCAGGGATTGTCATCTGGCGGTCCTCAGTACTGACTGTCTCAAGTAATAACCGCCAGTACCAGTATCTATCCATTAGGACTCCTTTTCTGCACCGTACTAGTACATCCTCCGGTACCCAGGCTAGTTCTTCAACCTTAGCCTGTCCAGAGATGGTTCCCATTGGAGATCCTTCTTTTCAGAAATTTCTCCTTGACATGGCAACATTCCTTGCTATTCCTGTCCCTGGCTATGATCCTACCCAAGGCTCTTCTGGGGAAAAGGAGAATATAATGCTTCCTTTACATCATTCTTTGCAAGATCTTCTTCTGAGAATATGGGAAACACCTTTAAGGGTTTCCTCACCTTCTACAGCAACTGATCTTCTGTATCTGGTGCCCCTCTCTCCAGGGTTTCAAAAGACTCAACTTCCCCATCATTCCATTGTAGTGGAATCAGCAATGAGGAAGGTAAAAAGCAAGAAGAAGCATTCTTCTTATCCGCAAGGTCGTGAATCTAGAACACTGGATGCCTTTGGACGTCAAACCTTCCAAACATCTATGCTGGCAACAAGGATTCTCTCATATATTTTTTATATGAGTCTATCCCTTCAGGAGGTCACAAAGAAATTATCTCTGTTGACTCTTTTTCTATCAGAGCCCAAAGCTGCAGACTATTCCTTACTTCTTAGTCATAGCCAAAATATCTCTTGGTTTCTTTCTCGTGCTTCCCTAGACTCTTTTGAGTCTGTTAGCAGAACCTCTGCTATAGCCATAGGAGCATGACGTAGAGCCTGGCTCCAAGCTTCAGGCTTGAACAGATGGGCACAACAAAGACTGGGTAATACTCCTTGTACTGGAGAAAATCTCTTCAATAGGGAATCTTTACGTCAGGTTGCTCATTGCTCCACTGACTTCCCTGTTTCTGAGGGCTATCCTAAGCCTTCTCCTTCCCCAGTAGGTAGGAAATGCCCTACCAAACCTTCTTTCCCTAAAAGAAGGTGGTTTTATTCTTCTCCTGCCCATCATACAGATGTTCCCAAACAAGGGAAACCTCGCTCTGATCTGAAGAATCCAAACTCAAGCCAGGGAAATTAACCCTTCATAGGGTTCTAATTAATCTTTTTATAACCTGCAGTTAACTTCTTCTCAGCAGAAGTTTTTTCACTGTTTTTTTCATTTAAAACTCTACACATGGATTCCTGTTTTCCAGGACATCCACTTGCTCTTAGGTAGGCTGAGCTGTCAGAAGATTCATGTCTATTGGTCACAGGATTTTCCTCCTCTTTCTACCATGAAGAGAGGTTTGCCAACTATCTCATGATAGTTTTCTCCTGTACCTCCATGAATTTTTTCCTTCTGCAGACTTACCATATGGCAAGTCTCCCTTCAGCTCCTATTTTTCTTTACCCTCTTTTTCAGGGCCTCCCATGTAAGAGTGCTACCATACCACTGGAAGGCTTTCTTAGCCTTTCTAGTCTTCCTGTTTCTAGTGTAGAGTTTTCTCTGGAGTAACCTCCCTGCTTCATTGGACAGCTCATCAGACATAATCAGGATTTTCTCCTCTTGTTCTGTCTGTTCTCTCTGTTACAAACAGAAGAATTCTCTCTGCTGTTCTATTCAGCAGCTGCCCATGCAGGAGTTCCAGTAATTGGACTACTGGTACTTTTCTATGAGTTCCAGTCTTGTCTTCCACTACTTTTTCTCTGGCCTTAGTAGTGCTTCCAAGATATAGTGCTCATCTATCTTGGATAATCCTTATTGCTTCTTTTCTGTCATCTCCAAATCTCTGGAGTTGGCAGCATAACTGAAGTGGCAGTTGCGTTTCTCCAACAGCCACTTTTATTTCCCAATTCTCCTACATAGTGCTCTCTGCAATCCTACTGAGAAGCTTTCCACTATGGGCCCTTGCTAGAGAGCATGGGGATTTTTTCTCTAATTACTATCCTATCTGGTTGAAAAAGGCTTCCTCAGTCATTCCTCATGACTGTAGGGGTTCTTTACACCCTTCTATTTCCTTTTAATAAACGACATAAGCCTTCTCCATGTGACAGTCTAAAAAGAGTTACCCAGTTTCTACAGGAAATATACTCTTTTTCCTTGCAGCTTGTCCTCATGGTAGCCTAATCCTTCATGGACAGCACATATTTAATTAAGCAACGCATGATACCCCCCCCCCTTGTCCCTCAGGTGGGTCAACCTGGTATCTCATCCTCTGCGTTTTATTTATTTATTTATTTATTTAAAGTCTCTTCTATACCGCGCTATTCAGCATCAGCGCGGTTTACAATAAACAGTGAACATACACATTTCCAATAGTACTTTGTGTTTACATATGAACAGGATATTCAACTTGGCTAACAGGGTAACTATGTACAACCACAATATATACAATATATACAATTTGTAGGCTGATCATGTGTTTGTATGGTTTTAGACAGTGGTGATTTGGGTGGTTTTGGCAAATGGTGCTGAGTTTCTATTGGTTTCAGGGTAATGTATGAGGAAGAGGTAGTGTTTCACGGCCTTCCTGAATTGTAATATGTCTGGGATTGATCTGATGTTGTGAGGGAGGTTATTCCAGATCACTGGTGCATAAAGTTTGAAAGTCCTGCTGGATGTTGACTTGGTGCATTGAGTTATAGATCTTGGGACTATCAAGGTGTTTTGAGCTACTGACCTTCTGTCTCTGTTGTGGGGTGTCATCTGGATTAGCTCAGTTAGTGAAGTTGACGAGAGACCTTTGGTGGCTTTGAAGGTGAGCAGCAAGGTCTTGAATGTAATTCTACCTTGAATCGGGAGCCAGTGGAGTTGTTTCATTATAGGTGTGACATGGTCTTTCCTGGATGCTCCGTGCAGTACTCTTGCTGCGGTGTTCATTGCCATTTGCAGTGGGTTTAGGGTGGTTTGGGGGAGACCTTGAAGTATTGCATTTGCATAATCGAAATGCGGGATAATTAGTGCCTGATAGATAGTCCTGAAATCATCTGGCTCCAGCAGAGATCTTAGGTATCTAAGGGATCTAATTGTATGATATACTGCCCTTACAGTGTTACTTATATGAGCCTGCATATTTAGGTTCTGGTCTAGTGTGATGCCGAGGTATCTGATCGCGGATTTGGTCTGGAGGTCTGCTTCCTTCACTTTCAGTACTGTTGGGGCAGTATTCACCATGTTAGAGTTCTACCGGACTCAGGACTTGCTGTTTACAGACTGATATTATCCTCTGTTTTTTCCACGCAACCATCCTGGTTATTTCACTGGATAGTATTCCTGCTCCTCTTAAGCAGGGGGAATAGATTCTCTATATCTTTTCAAGTAGGTTCCACCTTCTTGTTGTTAGATGAATCTTTCCTCTTCACATCTCCCATGTGAATGTTCCCATGAGCATATCTCTATCTGCTTAATTGCAGACATTTATCTTTAGACATATACATTCATGTATGTATATATCTCTAATATACTTCTCTATAGCTACATATGTCTGTAAGCTGCGTGTGCATATGTTATGCCCCTCCAGATCTCACTATAGACATATATATATATACCCATATATATATATGTGTATATATATATATATCTACACACACACATATATATATATATATATATATATATATATGTGTGTGTGTATCTGTCGAGATACTTCCTTATAGGTAGATATGTATTTACATACTTATTTCTCTAACTGTCTATGCTTATAAAGGTTTTTACCTTCCTATAGGTTCCAGACAGTGGGCTTGCATATCTTCATACTGTCCCACAGTATGTCTGAGGTGTTATGCACACAACCACTGCTGTGGTGCTGACAGCTCCTACCTTAACCCTAGGTTTAGGTATCCCTGAAGCTCCATGGTCCAATATCTTTCCTTTCTCTCACCAGTTGGGAAAGACAGGGTGGATCTTCAGTAGATCTGAGGTTTCAACCCTTCAGACATCTGTCCTTAGGAATACGGGCTTTTTTTCCCATAACCCTTCTTCCCTCCAGGACTGGGCTAGTTTGTCCAACTCGGTCAGTCTTCCTCTTTTGCTCCTAACTGTGAGTAACTCTGTAGCCAAAAGAGTTCCCAGCTTTTTCCATAAAGCTTTCCTAAAGACCTACCATTTTTGTACTACCCCAGTTCACACCTGGGTCACCTGTCACTTCTAGATTTGGACCTTCACCTTCACTTCAGTGAGGTCACCTTGAAGATTCCTCTACTGGATTCCCAGTAGACTCCATCAGCCTCTCTACTTCCTGCAATCCTGTAGGTGAGGTCCATATTGTGATTGCTCATTTCAATATTTTTCATGATAATTATACTCACAAGGACTCCTTACCTGTAGTCCTATTTTAGGTTAGCTGTTTTTCCTACAGCTCCTCTCTTTTCAACTCCTACCCTCCATCCTCAGGATGCCTGGCCATATGAGGTGTAGCATGTTCCAATCCCCACCATGCTAGGACTCCAGGCATCTTAGCTTGGGAGTCCCCATATGTGAAGACTTATTCCTGCTTGTTCCTGGAGATAGCACAGTTACTTACCTGTAACAGGTGATCTCTGGGAACAGCAGGAATAAGTCTTCACAACCCACCCTCCTCCCCTAGGAGTTGTATCTCTCTATCTATCTCCTTTCCTCTTTCTCTCTCTTTGTCTCAGCTATAAAACTCAACTGAGGAGAGACAGTTGGAAAGGCGGGAAGGCAGCACGCAGGCGCTGAGGGATGCTCCCAAAAGCTTTCTGATTGGACGCTGGGGAGCGTTCCCGCGCAGGCTCCGTCGGTACCGACGTACCCATATGTGAAGACTTATTTCTGCTGTTCCCAGAGATCACCTGTTACAGGTAAGTAACTGTGCTTTGCGGCCCATTACTGCCTGGAGAGGGAATCCCTCAGGGACAGTGCTTTCGGTCAGGCAGTGCTCCGGAATCTCTTTGAGGTTTAGGCAACTCCTACCCTCCAGCCCTCTGTTTGGGCTACCGGTGGAGGTATGTTTTCAGTGAAATCCTTTCTCTGATGCTGAGGCTAGAGGGAGCTCATTTTTCAGCTCTGGGTCCCCGGTAGCCTGAAGCTGGGGAGTCCCATAATTGAGGATTGACATCCTGCTTGGTCCTGGAGAAAGAGTAGTTACTCACCTGTAACAGGTGTTCTCCAGGAGCAGCAGGAATCAGTCCTCACAGCCCTCCCTCCTCCCCTGGGAGTTGCAGTTGTACATAGTTTATTTTTTCCAGTTTTGTGTGCTGTTTTTTAGCTATGTCATTTGACTGAGCAAGATGGCAACTTTAGGCGGGAAGGGGACCGTGCATGCGTGCAGTATTCCCAAAGGCTTTCATAGAAAGCTGGGGAAATGCTCCGCACGGGGGCTCCATCGGCGCCGATGTCACCCATAAGTGTGGACTGATTCCTGCTGCTCCTGGAGAACACCTGTTACAGGTGAGTAACTACTCTTTATCCACCTGTAACTGCTTACCAACCTCAACAGCAACAGCAGTGCTAGCAGGGCCCTCGCCAGGCCAAAAAGCCTAAGATGCCTAAGCCTCAACCAGCTGCATTGCCACACCAGCACCTGGTTTTTGACTCCTTCCTGGAGAGCATAACTACTCTGCCTCTGCAGGGTCCCCCACTCCTACACATAGGCAGACTATGTTCTTATGACCACAGGCCTCATTACATCAGAGCAGTGGACTCAACATCATCCAAAGGGGCTATTTGCTTCATTTCAAAAGCTTACCCCTCACCATCTCCACAAGGGATTATCCTGGAAAACCCTTGCAGACAAATCTATCTGTCGAGGGCAGGGGCTTCTACTCTCCTTACTTCCTTATCCCCAAGAAGACAGGAGAGTTCAGGCCCTTTCTAGATCTAAGGGTTGTTGTTGTTAAGTGCCGTTGAGTCGGAGTCGACTCATGGCGACCCTCTGGATAGCTATCCTAAACTGTGTTCGGTCTTCAGTCAGGCGGCGCATTGTTGACAGACTGGCACCTGTAGCTGCTGTTATTGTATTGATCCATCTCATTGCTGGCCTTCCTCTTTTGCGTTGACCTTCTATCTTGCCAAGCATAATGTCTTTCTCTAATGATCTCTCTATTCGCATGATGTGTCCAAAGTATGAGAGTCGAAGTCTTGTCATCTGAGCTTCTAAAGAAAGCTTAGGTTTGATCTCCTCTAGTACCGACTGGTTTGTTCTTCGGGCAGTCCATGGTATACACAGTATTCGCCGCCAGCACCATAATTCAAAGGCATCAATTTTCTTCCTATCTGTTGTTTTCACTGTCCAGCTTTCACATCCATATGATGTTATTGAAAATACCATGGCTTGAACAAGTCGAATCTTAACAAGTCGGATCTTTGTATGGAGAGAGACATCTCTGCTCTTGAGAATCTTATCTAGGTCTTTCATAGCCATTCTGCCAAGAGCAATGCGTCGTCTGATTTCTTGACTGCTTGTTGCTTCTTTATTGATAGTTGATCCAAGTAGGTCAAAGTTGTTCACAATTTCAATTTCTTTTCCTTCGACGATGAACCTGTTGATTATGCCAGTTGTCATGATCTTTGTCTTCTTTACATTAAGGTGCAGGCCCATTTTGAGACTATGTTCTTTGACTGTGAGAAGCAAATGTTTCAGATCATCTTCACTTTCAGCCAGTAATGTGGTATCATCAGCATAGTGAAGGTTGTTGATGAGTCTTCCACCAGTCTTCACACCTCTGTTGTCTTCATACAATCCTGCTTCTCTGATGATTTGTTCTGCATATAAATTAAACAGGTAGGGGGAAAGTATGCAGCCTTGTCTTACACCTTTGCTTATTTTAAACCATTCTGTTTCTCCTTGTTCCTTTCGAACTGTTGCTTCTTGATCAATATACAGATTGCGCGAGAGAACGATCAGGTGTTCTGGTATACCCATGCTTCTTAATGTGGCCCAGTGTTTCTCATGGTTTACACAGTCAAAAGCCTTGCTATAGTCGATAAAGCACAAATAGATATCCTTTTGGTATTCTTTAGTCTTTTCAAGGATCCATCTCACATCTGCAATGATGTCTCTCGTTCCTCGCCCTTTCCTGAACCCTGCTTGCACTTCAGGTAGTTCTTGTTCCAGGTATGGTTGTAGTCTCTTTTGAATAATCTTCAGTAGAATCTTGCTGGCATGTGGGATCAGAGCGATTGTGCGATAATTTCCACAGTCAATTGGATCACCTTTCTTTAGTATTGGTATAAACACAGATCTTTTCCAGTCAGTTGGCCATGATGTTGTCTTCCATATTTCTTTGCAGAGCCTTGTGAGTACGGTAACAGCTGCATCAGATTGCTGCAATACTTCTATGGGAATGCTATCAATGCCTGGTGCTTTGTTCTTTGATAAGGCTTTCAATGCTGCTTCAACTTCTTCTTTCATCACCAATGGTTCCTGATTATAAGGTACAGGTTGAAACGGCTGTTGGTCCACATGAACTTTATCATATAAAAACTCTGTATATTCCTTCCACCTTTTCTTGATCTTCTCAGCATCATTCAACATAGAACCTTGAGCATCTTGTAACATTCCAATTCGAGGCTGGAACTTTTTCTTTAACTCTCGTAGCTTTAGGAAAGCCGATCTTGTTCTTCCTCTAATAGTTTCTGCTTCTATTTCCTTGCAAGTGTCATTGTAGTACTTTTCCTTGTCCTGTCTTGCTGCACGTTGGAAATCTCTGTTGAGTTCTGCGACTGTCTTTCTTTCTCCTCTGGCTTTAGCTTCTCTGCGTTTCTGGGCAATTTTCAGAGTTTCTTCCGTCATCCATTTTGGCCGTTTTTGCTTTTTCACCTTTTGTAGAGACTTCTCGCTTTCTTCCAACACAACCTTCTTGATGTCATTCCATAACTCTTCCGGAGCTCTGTCATTTGTATCTAAAGCAGCAAATCGATTTTGCAGGCAGTCTTTAAATTCCAGTGGTATATTCTCAAGGTCATATTTTGCTGCATTCATGAGTGGTTTACTCTTTTTCAACTTTAGCTTGAGTTTGCATACTAGTAGTTGATGATCTGTACCACAGTCAGCTCCAGGTTTTGTCTTTGTTGATGTTATAGAACTTTTCCATCGTTGACTTCCACAGATGTAGTCAATTTGATTTTTATACAATCCAATGGGTGAAGTCCATGTGTACAGTCGCTGCTTGTGTTGCTGGAAGAAGGTGTTTGAGATGAATAGATCATTGGTCTTGCAGATTTCTATCAGTCTTTCTCCAACTTCATTTCTGTTGCCAAGTCCATATTTTCCAACTACTTTGCCTTCTTTGTTGCCAACTTTTGCGTTCCAGTCACCCATGACTATCAGGATATCCTGTTTGCATGTTCTGTCAATTTCAGCTTGTACTTGTTCATAGAACTCTTCAGTTTCATTCTCTTCTGCAGCTGTTGTTGGGGCATATACTTGAATTATAGTTGTGTTGATAGGCATTCCTCGTAGACGAATAGAGATTAAGCGTTCGCTGACTGCATTGTATTTCATTACAGTTCTTGCAAGTTTCTTCTTTATTATAAATGCAACACCATTTCTTCTTTGTCTTTCATTTCCAGCATAGTAGACCATGTGATCATCTGATGCAAAGTGCCCCATGCCAGTCCATTTCAATTCGCTGACACCCAACAGATCAAGTTGTACACGTTCCATTTCATTCTTGACCACCTCCAACTTCCCTTGGTTCATGCTTCGTACGTTCCATGTTCCAATGTGTAAGACATCTTTAGAGCTTCTGACTCTCATTTCATGCGCAGCTACATCAGCAGTCAGACTTCCCGAGGGCTTTGATCCAACCACATCATAAATGCTGGCTTTACTCGGAAAAGTCTTCAGCCCTTCCCCAGTAGCTAATTGAGTGCCTTCCGACCTGGGGGTCTCATCTTCCAGCACCATAGCACAATTTATTTTGTTGTAACTATTGTGGCGGGCGCGCCTCCACTAGGTGGTCGCCTAGTGAAGACGGGCTCCCATCTTGTATCTTTTAGCTTTAAACGTGTAGTTGTGTATAAAAGCAGTCCAAGTGGTTTTAAAGCAACACAGGAATTTTTATTGATTTTTAACTTGGT
This sequence comes from Ichthyophis bannanicus, assembly GCA_033557465.1. NCBI lineage: Eukaryota > Metazoa > Chordata > Amphibia > Gymnophiona > Ichthyophiidae > Ichthyophis > Ichthyophis bannanicus. The sequence continues at coordinate 1,190,930,297 of CM066033.1, forward strand.
GCAGTTTAGTAACAGTCCTTTGTAGAAGATTCCAAACTCAGCAACAGAAAACAAGGATATTTTCTCCCAAATAAAGTTCTTTACAAACAGTGTGTTTCAGTGGTATTATTTACAAGTAAATGTCTTTACTTCTTTCATTAGGAAATTTCTCATCTCAGAAACAACAGCTTTATCTGTAGTTAAAGCACACAACGGAACTCAGTAATTCTGTTGGCTCCCTTTAGCTGCTTCAGTTTAAAACACTTCTCAGCTGGTCAGCACAGAACTCAATTGCATCATCTACTTCTCTTCAACAGACAGAGCTTTGCAAGTTTTAGACTAAGAGATTTCCTTTCTCTCTTTTCAAAGCTTTCAGCTATCATGAACCTGAGAACTGCTTCCTGAGATTCTTCCTAGTATTTTACTTCTTTCAATCAGCAGTAACACATAGAGCACATTCCATTTCAGAGCAAGTGGAATCCGGGTCATCTTCCTTATAATCCACCTCCATTTCTTCCTCTGCACTGCCTGATTGTGGACCTTGAATACGTTCAGGTACTTTAAGGTTTATATGCTTTAACAGCTTAAACAGTTTCTCCCATTGAACTGCCTTTCTTTCTCTTGGTAAAACATTAACAGGCTTTGTTTGCTTGGCTTTATCTACAAAACCCTTCTTCCTGTTCTGCGTGCTAGCAGGTACAACTATCTCCTCAGTATCTGAGTCAGAGTTATAAGCATTAACTCTTTCCAACTTTCCTCTCCTACCTTGGAGCTTAACTGTGGGAGTTTCACAGCTGTGACATCTGTTGGAGGTAGCGTCCTCTGAGTCAGAGCTGCTCAGGGAATCACTGCAGGATTTTCTTCCAGCTTTCCTGGGCTTTCTCAGCCTGAAGATTTGTCTTTCTTCAGAAGAAGCTGAGTCTTCCTGTTCTAGCTTTCTTACAGCCAGCCTTTTGCCCTTCTCTCTCCTAGAAGGAAAGTACTCAGCCTGTCCTCTGGCCTTTCCCCAGCTGCTGCTTCTCAAGCTGTTCCCGTGACTTCCAACACCTCCAAGGTTTCTAACAGTTCTACCGGAGTCTATCACTTTCTGTTTGCTTAACCTTAAATGCTGGGCAGTGTGCCTCCCCCTCTGGCTCCACCCACAGGTGTCCCTTATCCTTACTTAGGGTTGCCATGGAGTCTGGGTGTGGCTTCAGCCTAGCTCTGCAAGCGTGGTTTCTTTCACTGCTTTTACTTTTGCACATGTGTTTAGGTGAGCCCATCCCCCTTAAAGGAGCAAAAGTTCCTTTTTCCTCTATTTCCCAGGGCTGTGCTACACTCTCCTTACCACACTATCCATTGGGTTTTCATGGCAAGATACAGAAGTAGTTTGCCGGGCCTTTCTTCCACGCAGTTTAAGTTTGGTGGTGTTGCCGTTGTCACAAAAATGTGATCCTCCGCCGTCAACACTGTCCCATTCTGCTGCTGCCCAGATGGGTGGTTTGTCTTGGTCTGGCACCTCAGCTGAGACCTGTCCATCTTGGGAGACCCTGCCAGTAGTTAAACTACCGATAGTTTAGCTCTCAGCATCACTGATGCACGCAAGCCCTCACAGCACGACAAGCTGCAAACCAAGTGAGAAGACAGGAGAGTTCAGGCCCATTTTAGATCTAAGGGACCTAAACAAATTTCTTATTCAAGAAAAATTCAAAATGATTACCCTGGGTACACTTCTGCCATACTTTCAGAGGAACGACTGGCTATGTTCTCTAGACCTCAAGGAGGCATACACACATTTGCTGATCAACCCTCAACACAGACAGCATTTGCATTTTTGGTTCCAGCAAACCCACTACCAATATTGAGTGCTCCCCTTTGGGTTAGTTTCTGTACACTGAGTGTTCACAAAGTTCATGGCGGCGGTTACCGCCTACCTTCGCACTTCAAGGTTCTTCGTCTTCCCCTACTTAAATGACTGGATCAGGGAAAAATTTCACAAGACGTCCAACTAACTCTTCATTAAGAGCATAAGAACATAAGATATGCCATACTGGGTCAGACCAAGGTCCATCAAGCCCAGTATTCTGTTTCCAACAGTGGCCAATCTAGGTCATATGTACCTAGCAGTTTCCCCAAGGGACACAGGTTCCACAATGCTTGTATAGGTTCATTGCACCATTACGGTGCTCCAGCAACTGTGGTTCATCTTAAACTTTCTCAAATCACACCTAGTCCTATTACAGTGTCTCAAATTCATCAGAGCACTGCAGGACACTCATCAGGCCTGAGCTTTCCTTCCACAGGACCGCTCTGCCCATGTTGAACTGACGCGGTATAGAAACATGATGACAGAAAAAGACCACATGGTCTATCTAGTCTGTCCTTCCATATCAACAACTACAGCAGTCCACGTTTTACCTTTAGAGATCATCTGTGTTGGTCCCATGCTTTTTTGAATTCAGTTACTGTCCTCATCTCTACCACCTCCACTGGGAGACTATTCCATGGATCCACTACTCTTTCTATAAAGAAATATTTCCGCATATGACTCCTGAATCTATCTCCCTTCACCCTCATCCCATGTCCCCTCGTAGCAGAACTTGCTTTCAATTGAAAGAAGCTCTCTCCCTGAACATTTATGCCACGGAGGTATTTAAACATCTCAATCATATCACCTCTATCCCGCCTTTCCTCTAAGGTGTACATATTAAGATCCTTAAGTCTGTCCTCATATGCTTTATAATGAAGCCCACTAATCATTTTAGTAGCCACCCTCTGCACCAACTCCATCCTGTTCACATCCTTTTGAAGGTGCTGTCTCCAGAATTGCACACTATACTCCAAATGAGGTCGCACCAAAGACTTATACAGAGGCATTATCACCTCCTTTTTTCTGCTAGCCATTCCTCTCTGTATGCACCCAAGCATCCTTCTAGCTTTTGCCGTCGCCTTTTCTACCTGTTTAGCTACTTTAAGATCATCAGACATAACCACGCCTAGGTCCCGCTCTTCTTTAGTGGACAAAAGTACTTCACCTCCTATACTGTATTGCTCCCTTGGATTGCTGCAGCCCAAATGCATGACCTTACATTTTTAACATTTAATCCCAGCTGCCAAATTCTAGACCATTCTTCAAGCTTAGCTAGATCCCTCCTCATGTTATCTACACCTTCCTGGGTGTCTACTCTATTGCAGATTTTGGTATCATCCGCAAAGAGGCAAACCTTACCCGTCAGCCCTTCCACTATATCACTAACAAAGATGTTAAAAAGAATCGGACCAAGGACAGATCCCTGGGGCACCCCACTGGTAACATCCTGCTCCTCAGAGTGAGCTCCATTTACTTGTACTCTTTGTCGCCTCCCACCCAACCAATTTCTAACCCAAGCAGTAACTTTAGGGTCCATCCCTAGGGTGCTCAGTTTGTTTATAGGTCGCCTGTGAGGAACTGTGTCAAAGACTATCTCCAGGAACAAGCAGGAATGAGTCTTCACATATGGGTACGTCGGTACCGACGGAGCCTGCACGGGAATGCTCCCCAGCATCCAATCAGAAAGCTTTTGGGAGCATCCCTCGCGCCTGCGCGGTGACTTCCCGCCTTTCCCACTGCCTCTCCTCAGTTTTCGTTTTTCCGCGGAGCCAACAGGACGTCCTCCTGTCACCGCAGAAACTTTTTACTTTAAAATCCTTATTTTCTTGTTTTCTTGTGGTCGCGGCTGTCTTTCCCGCCGATACCGGTACCGCCGGTGCTTTATTCTTTTCCATTTCAAACTTAGAGAAATATTTCTCCTCAGTTTTTTGTTTTAACTTTTTTGGGCCTACCAGGCCTTTCCAGAATGGAGCGTTCTTCCCCTAAGAAGTGCCTTCACTGTGGAAACTTTATTTTCTTTTTAGACTCCAATGCTTGGTGTCTAACCTGTTTGGGTCCTGACCTTTTTTCCCCCTGATACTTCAGGCTATATGGTTGGGAGAAGACCTTCCCTTTTTCGAGTTTCCCTCGATACCGTTTTTTCTCCTAAGGTGAGGACACCGGTTTATTCTTCTCTCCAGGATCAGGTAACCCACAAACAGTCTGTTAAGACTAGCCAATTCTTGAAGGGTAAGTCTCATTGACAGCATGATGACGGCTCCGGCCTTGCCCTCAAGATCCCATTGGCAATAAAACCCCGGCGGCAGTCTTCGGGCTCCAAAGCATTCACGGGGTTTCAGGTTGTTCCTGGGGCTCACCCCTCACAGAACATACCTGAGCCATGCCAGGGGGTGGCATCCGCTTCGAGCGGTACCGATAACCCGGCACTGCCATCGGTGTCGAGTGCTGCACTCTTCACCAGGGATCGTCATCGAGCATCCTCACTACCTTCGGGTCCGAGCGATACGACTCAAATTGACATTCCTGCATGTGAACCGTGCTTGGAGGTGGTATCCGCTTCGAGCGGTACCGATCCCCCGGCATCGGCACCAGTGTCGAGTGTTCCACTCTTCACCAGGGATCGTCATCTGGTGTCCTCGGTACCTTTGGGGCCGATCGATACGACCCAGATTGGCTTTCCTGTATCCCTGCCATGCTCAGGGTTGGTACCGGCTTCGAGCGGTACCGATACCCCGTTATCGACATCGGTATCGAGTGTTCCACTCTTTACCGGACATCGTCTTCGAACGTCCTCGGTACCTTCGGTACAGATCGATGCGACTCCGATTAACCTTCCTGTATCGGCATCGCCAATACCACAAACAACGTCGGTACTTTCTAGACATACATCGATAGACTCGCTCGCTTCGATGCCGAGTCTGGAATCGATATCCAGTCTAGATGACTTAATACCGACGCGCTTCGGAACCGATCCATATCGTTTCCGGCTTCGCAGTACCGAGGATATTCACCAAGGCTCTTTGCTTATCTCGGTACCGCTTCAGCAGCCCTCGATTACTGCTTCAATGACATTATCTCCGATACCGATACCTGTGTCGGGGTCGATTCCTGCAGTTCCATCGGTGCCATCGATCCTTTCTATGCCTAGTTTGGAATCGATACCAGGCACTGACGATGCATTTCTAACTGCCTCAAATCAGAACTGTCAGTATCACAGTCCATCGAGCAGGATTCTTTTTCTGCACCAGTCCAGTATATCTTCTGGTGCTCAAGCTGCTCCTTCAACCTCAGCTTGCCCAGGATTAGTTCCTATTGGAAATCCTTCTTTTCAGAAGTTTCTCCTTGACATGGCAACTTTTCTTGCCATTCCTATACCTGGTTTTTCTCTTGACCAAGATCCTGCAGAAAAGGAAAACATAATGCTTCCTTTACATCATTCTTTACAGGATCTTCTTCTGAGGATATGGGAATCACCCTTAAAGGTTCCTTTGCCTTCTACAGCCATTGACGTTCTGTATCAGGTACCTCCCTCTCCAGGGTTCCAGAAAAAACAACTTCCACATCATTCCATTGTAGTGGAATCAGCAATGAGGAAGGTAAGAAGCAAGAAGAAGCATTCTTCTTATCCGCCAGGTCGTGCATCTAAAGCACTTGATGCCTTTGGACGTCAAACCTTCCAAACTTCTATGCTGGCTTCAAGAATTATTTCATATATTTTTTATATGAGTCTGACGCTTCAGGAGGTCACAGAGAAATTATCTCTTTTGTCTCCTTTTTTGTCAGAACCTAAGGCCTCTGACTATTCCTTGCTTCTCAATCATAGCAGGAATATCTCTTGGTTCCTTTCTCGTGCTTCTCTAGACTCTTTTGAGTCTGTTAGCAGATCCTCTGCTATTGCCATTGGAGTACGTCGTACGGCCTGGCTGCAGGCTTCAGACTTGAGCAGATGGGCACAACATACCCTGGGTAACTCTCCTTGTACTGGAGAAAATCTCTTCAATAAAGAGGCTTTACGTCAGGTTGCTCATTGCTCCACTGACTTTCCTAGTTATGGAAACCGTCCTAAGCCTTCTTTTTCCCCAGGGCGTAGGAAATGTTCTACCAAACCTTCTTTCCCTAGGAAAAGAAAGTTTCATCCTTCTTCTGCCTATCCTCCAGATGTACCCAAGCAAGGGACATCTCATCCTCGTCTGAAGTCTCCAGACTCTAACCAGGCTAATCATAGCCAGCAACGATAGGTTCCTGTATGTTGCAATCTACAGTTAACTTCTTCTTACCAGAAGTTATTCTTCAAACCCTACACTGGTTTTTCTTTTCAGTATGCTAAGTTGTTAGGATATTTTTGTCCATGGGTTACAGAATTCTCCCTTTCTTTCTATTATAAAGGGAGATTACAATTATCCCAGGATAGTTTCTGTCCCCACAGGGACATTTTTTCCTTCAGCTGACTTACCATATGGTACGTCACCTTCCAAGCCCCTCTCTTCCAGGGTTTCCCCTGCTCGAGTTGGTACCATACTGAAACACTTCTCTTTCTTTCCAGTGTAGACTTTTGCTATCCTTCAGTGCACCTCATCAGACAGGGACGGGAATATCTCCGCTCCCGCTGTCTGTTTTTCTCCCTGTTTTTATACAGGGTGATCCCCTCTGCTCTTTTGTTCAGTTGCTGTACAAGCAGAAGTTCCAGTGCTTACTTTAATGTTCTTGCAAGTTACTTTCAACTATCTTGCATGATACTACTCACTGCAGGTTATCTTCTTCTTGCCATATCCTTGCCTAGGATGTGGCACCACATCTGACTGCTGTCAGTTTATCTCATAATTCTCCTGCACAATGCTCTCTGCAATCTTCAGAGAAGCTTTCTACTATGGGCCCTTGCTGTAGAGCATTGAACTTTGTCTCTGAGGGTTTTCCATATAATAGGAAAAGCTTATTTAGTCATTCCATGGCTATGTAGGTTCTTTATACCCTCTTGTCTCCTATTGTGATACAGAAGACAAGCTTTTTCTGCGTGAATGTCCATGGAGTTCCCAATCTGGCAGGAATTTACCCCTTTTTTCCTTACAGCTTGGTATCTTTTCTACTCTACTTGGACAACGCATACTCTTTTACTATACATGATACCTCTCAGTCCCTTAACTGGGTCATCCAGGTATCTTAGTCCATGCGTTTCCTTGTCCTTTGGACATGTCAGAGTCCTCCAGTACTCCTGACATGTTCTTTCCAGACTGTTATTATCCTCTGTTTTTCACGCAACCATACTGGTTATCCACTGAAATATATTCCTGCACCACGGAAATAGATTCTCTATATATCTTCAGGTGGTTTTCACCCCCTTATTATATGAATCTTTTCCCATCACATTCCCCATGTGAATGTTTTTGTGGGGCTCAGTTGCAGACATGTATCCTCAAACTTATCTTCATGTCTGTATATGTCCTATACATACATATTTTTGTAATCTGGGCATAAGCCATGCACATCTATATCTATCTATATCTATATCTATATATCTATATATATCTATATATATCTATATCTATATATATCTATATATATATATATATATATCATCACACATACATGTCTATATATATGTGCATATATATTCAGATATGTATCTCCATATCTATCTATCTATCTATCTATATAAATATATATATGTGCCCTTTGGGAGATGCCCATAGGACACTAGGTATTACCTACTATCTCCCTAACTGTCTGTGCTATAAAGCTTTTACCTTCTTAAGGGGTCCAGACAGTCAACTTGCCTATTCTCATACGGCTCAGTAAGTGGGAGCGGTTATACACACAATTACTGCTGTGACGTCAACAGCTTCTATTTTTGTTATAGATCTCCCTATCCATGAAGTATTAAACTTCATTGTCTTCCTATCTCTTACCAGCTAGGAATGACAGTGAACATCTTCAGTATTTCTGAGTACACTTCTGTTCTCCTTGGGAATAGGGGCTTTTTTCCATACCCCTCTTCCCTTTCGGACTGGGCTACATTTCCAGATCGGTCAGTCTTCTTCTTTTAGTCCTCAATGTTAATAACTCTGTACCTAAAAGAGTTTTCAGCTTTTTCCTATAAAGCTTTCCATTGAAGACCTGCCGTTCTTCTCCTGCCCCAGTTGACGCCTGAGTCACCTGCCCATTCCAGGTTTGGAACTTCATCCTCACTGCTGTGAAGTTACCTTGAAGATTCCGCTACTGCATCTACAGTACACTCCATCACAGTTCTACTTCCTACAATCCAGTAGGTAAGCTCTATATTGTACTAGTTCATTAAATATTTTAATGATACTTGACATGCATTCTAAAGACTCCTCTCTCCTGTAGTCTTTAGATTTGCTGTTCTTTGCAGCTCTTCTCTATTCAACTCCTAACCCCCATCCCTCAGGGGATGCCGGGGATCCAGGTTTGGAAAATGCCGTCCTGTCCAGGAATACGCATTTTATAGGATCTCCCCTGGCACCCACAGCTAGGGAGTCCCCATATGTAGGGAGTCCCCATATGTGAAGACTCATTCCTGCTTGTTCCTGGAGATAGCACAGTTACTTACCTGTAACAGGTGATCTCTGGGAACAGCAGGAATTAGTCTTCACAACCCACCCACCTCCCCTAGGAGTTGTATCTATCTATCTCCTTTCCTCTTTCTCTCCTTCTGTCTCAGCTATGAAACTCAACTGAGGAGAGGCAGTGGGAAAGGCGGGAAGTCATCGCTCAGGCGCGAGGGATGCTCCCAAAAGCTTTCTGATTGGATGCTGGGGAGCATTGCCGTGCAGGCTCCGTCGGTACCGACGTACCCATATGTGAAGACTAATTCCTGCTGTTCCCAGAGATCACCTGTTACAGGTAAGTAACTGTGCTTTACTGAAATCTAAATACACCACATCTAGAGCTCTCCCTCGGTCCAACTCCCTGGTCACCCAGTCAAAGAAATCAATCAGATTTGTCTGACAAGACCTGCCTTTGGTGAATCCATGCTGCCTTGGATCCTGTAATCCGCTGGACTCCAGACACCTCACTATTTTCTCTTTCAGCAGTGTTTCCAATAATTTACTCACCACCGAAGTTAAACTAACCGGCCTGTAGTTTTCAACCACATCCTTACTTCCGCTTTTGTGTAAAGGCACCACATGAGCCTCTCTCCAGTCCTTTGGCACCACTCCCGACTCCAACGAGGCATTGAAAAGGTCAGTCAGTGGTGTTGCTAGAACGTCCCCAAGTTCCCTCAGTATTCTAGGGTGTATCCCATCCGGTCTCATCGCTTTGTCTACTTTAAGTTGAGCTAGTTTCTCACGTACACAGTCTTCTGAAAATTGTTCAAGATGTCCCTCGCTTCTGTTCCTATTTGTGGGTGTTTTCTGAGGTCCTGCTCCTAGTTCTTCATCTGTGAACACAGAACAAAAAGATTTGTTAAGCAATTCTGCTTTATCCTTGTCAGCTTCTACATATTCCCCCCCTGCACCCTTGAGTCTGACAATACCACTTTTGCCCTTCCTCTTCTCACTAATATATCTGAAAAATGTCTTATCCCCCCATTTTATTGCATTGGCTATTTCCTCCTCCTTTTGATTCTTTGCCTTCTTGACTACTTTGCTAGCTTCTCTTAAGTTTTTCCAAATACAGATGCCTGTCTTCCTCTCTCTGTGATCTCTTGTATTTCATGAAGTCCTCCCTCTTTTTCTTCACTTTTTCAGCTACTTCCTTCGAAAACCATAGCGGTCTCCTTTTCCTTTTACCTTTATTTACCATTTTAACAAAAAGGTTGGTTGCCCTTAAAATACCCCCTTTCAGTTTTGCCCACTGTTTTTCTACATCCCCCAGCTGTTCCCATCCCACTAACGACTCCTGAGGTATTGGCCCATCTTTGCAAAGTTAGTTTTCCTAAAGTCTAAGATCCTCACCTTGGAATGGATTCTAACAGCCCTAGTCCTAATACTGAACCACACCATCTGGTGATCACTGGATGCAAAATGATCTCCCACTACAACATCAGAAACGCTTTTACCATTGGTAAGCACCAAGTCCAGTATGGCCCTTTCACGAGTGGGGTCTGTTACCATTTGCCTGAATAGCTCTCCCTGTAGAGAATCCAGGATCTCCTTACTTCTAGATGATACTGCAGCAGGAATGTGCCAATCAACATCTGGCATATTGAAATCTCCTATCAGTAGCACTTCCCCTTTCCTAGCAATGCTGCGTATGTCTTCAATTAACTCTGTCCACCTCTTCCTCTTGTGAGGGAGGTCTGTATATCACACCAATGCAAATAGATTTCTCTTTCCCTCTTTCTAGTTTAACCCACAATGGTATAAGGGGTCACAGTGCGGTTACCGCTCGAGAGATGCTGTGCCTTTTGGGACACATGGCCTCCACAGTCCATGTTGTCCCCAATGCTCGCCTGCACATGCAGCAAGCGCAATGGACTCTGTTTTCTCAGTAGACCCAAGCAACGGGGCACCTCTCAGACAGGGTTTATATCACCCCTCCACTGGTCAGCTCCCTTCAGTGGTGGTGCTCCCCTCAAAACCTACTTGGAGGGTCACCTTTTCAGATGCTTCTCATCTCTTACTTTCTTCCAAAGGTGGTCTATCCCTTCCACCTCAATCAATCAGCGATGATACCAGTCTTCTTCCCCAGACCGCATGCCTCTAAGGCTGAAGCAACACTACATACTTTAGTTTGCAAGCAAGCACTGGCTTTCTTCTTGGACAGAACCAAGAATTACATGAAATCCTCTCAATTATTCATTTCCTTTGATCCAAGTCACCTTGGACTGCCAGTAATGAAGCGCACCCTATCCAACTGAATTGCAAACTATATTTCTTTTCCCTGCGCTCAAGCAGGACTCTCCCTTGAGGGTCACATCACTGCTCACAATGTACGGTCGATGATAACCTCAGTTGTAAACCTTCGTTCCGCCTCCATTGACGAATTCTGTCGAGCAGCTGCCTGGTCTTCCATTCATACCTTCGCTGCTCACTACTCCCTAAACAGGGACTCCCAACGGGATGCTGTCTTTGGCCAGGCTGTCCTCCAGCACCTTTTTAGGACTTTACTGCAACTCCTACCTTCTGTCCCGGACTTTTCTTGACACCAGACTTACTTGGTAATGGTCTTGCCACTGCAATCAAGTCAAGCGGGGCCACTTTGTATCCACATCTTCTCGGCTCTCTTCTTTAGCCTCAGGGATACCACTGCTACCACTTCCAGTCTGGTACCTGGGAGCTAGTGAGTCCCATATGTGAAGACTGCATTCCTGCTTGTTCTTGGAGATAGCATTGTTACTCACTTGTAACAGGTGATCTCTGGGAACAGCAGGAATCAGTCTTCATAACCCACCCTCCTCTCTTAGGAGTTGTAGGGTATTCTCTTTTTCCTCTATCTCTCAGTTACTGGGAAGACAGATGTGCAGGTGCAGTCGATTGCTCCAAAAAACTTTCCAATTGGACGGTGAGGATCGTTCCCACGTGGGCTCATCTGTACCAGTAATACTCATATGTGAAGACTGATTCCTGTTGTTCCCGGAGATCACCTGTTTACAGGTAAGTAACAGTGCTTTCTGTGGGGCTTGTGTACTGGGGCTTGTATTGGGGTTTGTGTGACCTCTTCAGCAGTAGCGTAAGTTCCTGGAGAGCCCCCCAAGCAAATTTTGCTGAGAGACCCCCATTGTCGCGATGCAGCTATTACTGCGAAACTTCGGCTCAGCGGGGAATAACTGCCGAGCATGTGCAAACTTACAAGAGTGGAGGTAACATGGCAAAGATAATGCAGGGCCATGCATTTTGGCCGCAAAAATCTAAAAGGAGAGGTAAAGTATAGGGGATGAAGTACTTCTGTCCACTAAAGAAGAGCGGGACCTGGGCGTGATTGTTTCTGATGATCTTAAAGTGGCTAAACAGGTAGAAAAGGTGACAGCAAAAGCCAGAAGGATACTTGGGTGCATAGGGATAGGAATGGCCAACAGGAAGAAGGAGATGATAGTGTCTCTGTATAAATCTTTGGTGAGACCTCATTTAGAGTATTATGTACAATACTGGAGACCACACTTTCAAAGGGATATAAACAGGATGGAGTCGATGCAAAGGTGGCTACCAAACTGGTCAGTGGGCTTCGTCATAAGGCATGTGTGGACAGATCTAAAGATCTTAATTTGAATACTTTGGAGGAAAGGTGGAAGAAAGGTGACGTTTAAATATGTCTGTGGCATAAATTTACAGGAGGAGAGCCTCTTTCAATTGCATGAAAGCTCTGCAACGAGCGGACATAGGATGAAAGTGGAATGGGATTGACTCGTGAGTAATATGCAGAAATACTTCTTTACGGAAAGAGTGGTAGATGCATGGAATAGTCTCCCAGTAGAGATAGTAGAGACCAGGGCAGTATCTGAATTCAAGAGAGCATGGAGAAACACAGAAGATCTCTAATGAAAAAAAAGGGAGTATAGTAGTTGGTATTGAAGGGAAGATGGGATAGGCTATATGGTTTTTTTTTCCTGCCAACATGTTTCTTTGTTTTTGAGTAAGTTTGCCATGCTGCCTTACTGCCACTGTTTGGGCTCCCCTTCTGCCCGGGCCCCCCTGCCCCATATTACGTGTGGAAAAACACAAACGTGTGGAAAAACACAAACGTGTGGAGAAACCCCTGACTTTTACCATTAAAGGCTTTACAAACATCCACACCTCTCCGGTCTTGCTCCATTGTCTTTCCATATTACGTGTGGGCAGCTTAAATGTGGTTTACGCCACTACTCATCAGCCATTGGATACATTTCTCTGGCTGCTTTCAAGGGGTTTGCAGCATGATTGGCTGAAATGCCTCATTTTGGTTACTGTTCACTCCTCCTTGATCACCTCCCTTTCCCTTATTGGCTTCATTGTATCTGGCCATGTGTTTGCTCACAGGATGAAAACGAAGTTTATGAATGGCTATTTGTGCAAGTTTTCTGAGCATGTGCATTTGGTTAGTCAGCATTGGGAAGATCCAAAAATCATGGTTTTCAGTGATTTTCCCACTCGTTTGAAAACGAATGCACGTGCCTATGGGATAGTCTTTGCTTGCTTTTGAATGCCATCTGCCAACAGCCTTAATGCTGGAATAAAATATCACTTCCTATTCATCTCTCTGGGCCAGTCCAGGTACATTAGGGTGGTCAACCTCCTCCAGCAGCTGAGGACTGAAAACTGAAAGTCTTGCTAACAGCCTATCCAGCTCCCTCTGGTGTCAGAGACTCAGTCTTTCAGTCCTCGGCAGCTGAATTGGACGTGTGACTGACAGGCTCCCAGGAGACAGGAATAGGAAATAGGCAGTGAGAGTTTGGGAAGTAAAAAAAAAAATATATATATATATATTGCTCAGGTGCCCTAGCAAGGCAGGGAGGCAAAAAGAGTATCCTTAAAATTTGAAAAAAAAAAAAAGATTGAAAGCAAAAAGGAATAAGAAGGAAGGGACTGTCCTCGGCTGCCAGAAGTGTCGGTGAGCAGCACGGGGGCAGAGCCTGCCTCACGTTTGAGGATCCATCGCTTCAGGGGGGTTAGGGAAGGAACTGGGAGCCCCAGAATCCTCTTCCCTGCCTCCGATCATTGCAGTCTCTGTGCTCTGCTAGCAACGGAAGGTAGGAGAGCAGGGCCTCCACCACGTACTGTCAGGTAGGAAACTATCAGTGTGGAAGTTTGCTTGTTAGGAAAGCGGGGGGGGGGGGGGACGCTTAGATTGCCGCCCCGGATGCTTGGGCCTTACAGATGGAGGGTTTATTCTTCTGGATTCCCGGCATCGGCAGTGTGTTCTCCGTGCTGGGTTCGTCGGGAGCGGGTCTCTGCTGATCGGAGCTAGTTGGTAGAGGCATTTGGTGTGCAGTACGGTGCAATGGAACACAAGTTAACATTGGGGGATGTTGTGGAGAGAAATCAAGGCACTGCGAAAAAGGCGGGAACGGCAGCCATTTTGGCTGAGCCTGCCGTTTCTCCCGCGCTGCTAACCAAAGTGGGCAAGAGAAAAACGAAGTGCCTCCGGCTGAGATTCTGCTTCAGCAGCAGTTGCCTGGAGTGCAGGGAAGATTAGACTCCTTGTTTTCTGCTGATTTTATTTTAGCAATGCATAAGGCATATGTGTTAAAGGTGGCTCAGGCAGGGACCACTCCGTCTGCTCCCAGCCTGGTAGAGTTACAGAAAGGGGAGTCTAAGGAAGCAGACCCTGGAGAGGGGGTCTCTGGGGCAGGCAAAGGAGTATAGACGGACTTTGATAGCTTCGGGCCACAGTTCTCTATTCCTCCGGGGGGCAGAAGAAGGAGAAGTTTGTTCTGAGGCAGGTTTCAAATCCTGGCCATTGGAGTTAGAGGAAGGTGAGATTGGACCGGGCGAGGATCTGAATGTGTTCAGAGTGTTTCGCAAGGAGGAGCTGGGAGCTCTGAACGCTCAATTGCTGGCAGCGTTGAATATAGTGCGCCCGACGGTGCAGCAGGAGCCACTTGAGGATCCCTTGTTGCAGGGCTTTAAAGCGGAACAACGCTGCTTCCCGGTACACAGGGTAATTAAGCAGATGATAGAATCTGAGTGTGAATGCCCTGAAGCTACTCTGAGAAGGGGTTGCGCCCTTGGATGGCTTTATCCGGTTCCCCAGGAAGAGAAGGAGTTGTTGCGGATGCCTAAGGTGGATGCGCTGGTTTCGGCAGTTACCAAAAAGACGACGACCCCGGTGGAAGGAGGCGCAGCCCTTAAATATCTTCAGGATCGCAGGTTAGAGACGCTTCTAAAACAGGCGTTTGATTCCAGTGCTCTGGCTCTGCAGGCCTCTGTTTGTGGAGCATATGTGTCAAGGGCATCTATACGGTGGATACAGGGAGATTCCACCTCGGATAAGGAGGAGGAAGTTGCCTCGGAGGGAACAAAGCTGGAATCGGCGGCGGCTTATCTAGCGGACGCCTTCTTTGATTTGGTAAGGATTTCTGCGAAGTCCATGGCGTCTGTGATTGCCGCTAGGCGGTTTCTCTGGCTGAGAAATTGGGCGGCGGATGCATCTTCTAAGTCTCGCCTCAGTAAGCTTCCCTACAAGGGCAAGCTGCTCTTTGGGAGGCATTGGAGAAAATTGTGAAGGATTTGGGGGATTCCAAAGGAGGTCAGTTTCCAGAAGACCGGCCGAGAGCGGCGAAGCTGGGACCTATGCAGAGAGGTCAGGGTAGAGATTTTCACAGGTTCCAGGGGCCGTGGTTTGCGCCTTATCAGAGAAGCCGGTTTGTGGCCAGGGGGCAGTCCTTTCGAGGAGCCAGGGGGTTCGGCAGGGGCTATTTTAACGCCCAGCAGAACTCTTCTAAGAAGCCGCAATGAAGGTCGGCTGGTCCAGGCAGAGATTCCTGTAGGGGGGGACGTTTGCAGGGGTTTCTCTCCGCCTGGGCCGCCATAACTACAGATCAATGGATACTGGAGATTATCTGCGAGGGGTATGCGCTGGAGTTTGCGCATCCGCTGGCGGAGGCCTTTGTGTTATCCCCGTGTGGACCTCAGGCGAAGAGAACTGCAGTCGGCGACACGGAGCAGTTGTTGCGGCTTCAAGCGATGGTGCTAGTACCACCAGACCAGTACAGGTTAAATCGATACTAGATTTATTTTGTAGTTCCCAAGAAAGAAGGTTCGTTTCGACCAATTCTGGATCTCAAACAAGTGAACCGCTGCTTAAGGATGCCTCATTTTCGGATGGAAACCCTAAGATCTGTTATTCGGGCGGTAAAGCCGGGAGAGGTGCTTTCGTCCATAGATCTGACAGAAGCTTATCTGCACATTCCGATCTGAAAGGAGCATCAAAGGTTTTTGCGCTTTGCGGTACCCATGGGTCATTTTCAGTTTCGAGCCTTGCCTTTCGGTCTGGCGATGGCGCCTCGGACTTTCACCAAGGTGATGGTGGTGGCTGCAGCGGCGCTGCGGAAGGAAGGAATTCAGGTTCATCCCTACCTGGACGATTGGCTGATCCGAGCAGGGTCTATGGCGGAGGCAATCACAGCGACCTCTTGGGTAGTGGAGTTCCTGGTGGGTCATCAACCGGGCGAAGAGCCATTTGCAAACAGAGAAGCGGCTGACGTATCTCCGGGCCTTGTTCGACATGGAGATCAGATCAGTATTCCTACCGGCGGACAGGGTGCAGAAGATTCTGTCTCAAGTAGGAGCGTTCTTGCGAATGAAGGCTCCCACGGCTTGGAGGTACCTGCAGTTGTTGGGTTCGATGGTGGACCTCGTTCCATGGGCCAGGGCGCATATGCGTCCGCTTCAGCACGGATTACTTTCCAGATGGTCTCCGCAAAGTCATCCTCTGTCACAGAGGTTGGTTTGCCCAGAGGACGTGCGCAGTAGTCTGCAGTGGTGGTTGATCCCAGAGCATCTTCAAGCGGGGGTGCCTCTGGAACACCCGGAGTGGGTGTTGGTCACAGCGGATGCCAGCCTGTGTGGTTGGTCTCATTGTCTGTCACAGATCACGCAGAGGGCATGGTCTGCGGAAGAGAGCAGTTGGTCGATCAATCGTTTAGAGCTGAGAGCAGTCCGTTTAGCCCTACTGAATTTCTTCGGTCTTCTCGAACGGTGAGCGATGCAAGTGTTCTCCGACAATGTGGTGACTGTTTCCTACATCAACAGGCAAGGAGGCACGGGCAGTGCGGTATTGCTGGAGGAGAGTCTGCAATTGTTGCGGTGGGCGGAGGTCCATCTAGTAGTGCTCTCGGCAATGCATGTAGCGGGGAAGGACAACATTCAAGCCGACCATCTCAGTCGAAATGTCCTGGATCCCGGAGAATGGGAGCTGAACTTGGCAGTATTTTACGACATCACGTTACGGTGGGGGTAGCCAGTCATGGATCTCATGGCTACCCTGGCCAATACCAAGGCGGCTCGGTTTTGCAGCAGGTGCAAAGCGCACATGTCGGAGGGCCTCGACGGCCTGGTGCAGCCCTGGTCATCGGGAGTCCTACTGTACGTGTTCCCTCCGTGGCCTTTGATAGGAAGGGTCATTCGGAGGATAGTGGGGTATGATGGAAAGGTTATTCTCATTGCTCCGGATTGGCCCAGGCGGCCCTGTTATGCAGATCTGGTACGACTCTTGGTGGAGCCTCCATGGAGGCTGCCCATGCAGATCAACCTGCTGAGTCAAGGGCCCGTGTTGATGCCACAGGTGGATCGGTTCTTGCTTACGGCTTGGCTCTTGAAAGGGAATGCTTATTGCGTCGAGGGTATTCGGCATCGATGATAGCTACTATGTTAAGGTCCAGGAGAAGGTCGACTTCCTTGGCGTATGTTCGTGTGTGGTGCATTTTTGAGGCGTGGTGTGTAGATCGTAGCGTTAAGCCTTGTTCCGCAAGTTTACCGGTTATCCTGTCATTCCTTCAAGGGGGACTAGAAAAAGGGCTAGCCCTCAGCACTCTCAAGGTGCATCTGGCGGCGCTAGCTTGTTATAGGGGAAGAGTGCAGGGCGGCACTCTTTCGGCGCATGCGGACGTTCAACGTTTCCTCAGGGCAGCGAGGAATATTCGACCGCCGGTTAGGCAGGTAGTACCGCCATGGGACTTGAACTTCGTGCTAGAGGCTTTGACGGGGCCTCCATTTGAGTCGACGGCTGTGGTGAGGCTGAAGGAGCTATCGTGGAAAACCAGCCTTCCTGGTGGCGGTGTGTTCCGCAAGGAGAGTTTCGGATCTGCAAGCGCTCTCATGTAGAGAGCCGTACATTCAGTTTTAAAGGAAAAAGTTGTCTTACGGCCGGTGCCGTCCTTTCTTCCTAAGGTAGTGTCCAGTTTTCACATGAATCAATCAGTTTCTCTTCCCACGTTTGAGGGTCGGGAAGGGAGTAAGATGGATCGGTCGCTTAGAAGATTGGACTTGGGATGCATGCTGCGTAGATACCTCAGAGTAACGGAGCCGTTTCGGAGATCGGATAGGTTGTTCGTGCTTTTTAGTGGTCCTCATAGAGGAAAAGCGGCTTCCAAAGCTTCTATCGCCCGTTGGGTGAAACAGGCTATAGGAGCGTCTTATCAAGCAAAAGGGAAGTCGCCTCCGGATGGGCTCAGAGTGCATTCTACTAGAGGCCTGGCAGCATCTTGGGCTGAGTTTGCGTTAGTTCTGCCGGTGGATATCTGTCGAGCGGCAGTGTGGGTGTCCCTTCATACTTTTGCGAAGCACTATAGATTAGATATTCAGGCTAGTGGGGATGTGAAGGTTGGAGCTGCGACTATTGTGACGGGACTCGCAGGACCCTCCCGAGTTTAGGTACTGCTTTGGGTACTGCCCTAATGTACCTGGACTGGCCTGGAGAGACGAATAGGAAGGAGAAATTAGACCTCACCTGCTAATTGTCTTTCCTTGAGTTCTCTATGGGCCAGACCAGGTCCCACCCAGTTCATCTGTGAGTGAAGGGCAAGCCTAGAGATTTTGGCCGGTTCTTCTGAGATAGGTTTCAGGTCTTTCTAGGGGCTGGAGTTGCAGAAGTTTGTTTGGTATAAGTGAGAGGGTTTTTGGGGTTTCCTCTAGGATTGGGAGGGACTCCTTCTGAGTCTTCACAGAAAAAAAAAAAAAGAATTCTAAGGATGCTTCTTAGAGTTATAAGAAATTTAACAGCTGTTCTTAGATGTATACAGTTATAAGACGTTATCTGAGTACTTTTATTGTGTTTTTTTCATAGTTTATAGTTTGTATTTGAGGTTTTGCTACTTTGAAATAGAAGACTGAGTCTCTGACACCAGAGGGAGCTGGATAGGCTGTCAGCAAAATTTTCAGTTTTCAGTCCTCAGCTGCTGGAGGAGGTTGACTACCTGAATGTACCTGGACTGGCCCGGAGAGAACTCAAGGAAAGACAATTAGCAGGTAAGGTCTAATTTCTCCTTTGTGATATATTAAAAACTGTTCCCAGATTCTTGCCTGTTACCAGGGTCCAGGGCTAAGTTTGCATGCATGTTTGTTTATTTGCCTGCATACCCACGCTTTTCTTCATCCCCCAAATTCTTAGGATATGAACAATGCACCCTTTTTATTGCCTTGTTAGTGGCAGTACCAGGCGAGGTCTGTAAATCTCTAAGTGAGTAGTAAAAACAAACTTCTGCACAGCAGTGTCTTTTTATACAATTTTTCATCTTTAATTTGTTCCTTATTAATTTGAACAGATCTGATTGAAAATTCTTTGCTTACTACCAAGCCCTTCTCTCTCTCCTTTTATGCTGTCATATCCTCTCTCCCAAGCGCCATGCTCACATCCATTTTAGTTGTGTAAGTCCCAAGGTTTACTATCCACTGTGGGGGTCACAGAATGGCCATATTAAATAGAGCCAGGCTTACAACAGAAGGGATGCACATTCGTTCAAAGCAGCATGAGATATATTAATATTTCCCATGTCATTCATGCCGTTTTTTTAATCCAAGGGAAACCCCCAAATTTGTATTTTTCCCATGTCAATAATAGTGCGCATTATTGAACGATGTTATGCACTACTACTGAGTAGTGCACATTATTTATGAATAGGCTCACTATTGTTGAATAGTGCTTGCTATTGTGCAGTAATGTGCATTACTAATGACATAGCTTCCCCAAAACTGGAAAAAACCCTAAACAAAATAAAAAATATCATAAATAACAGAAGAAAAGTTCAGTATAGTTTTCCATTAATTTCTAGAAGCACTTTAACAATTATTTGAAATAGTTTCTTAAACCCAATTTTTTCCTTTCTACCATTGCTATTATAAGTGCATCTTCTGCTTGTGGAAGAGACATTTGCTATGCAGGTTTTGTACAGCGTCTTTATGTGAAGTAGGCTGTTTCCCTACTTTATAACCAGTTGCTATGGGCTCTTGAGTAAGCTGTATACTGCAGCTTTCCTCTGGGGATTGAAATTCTTACCTCTCTAGGCTCTCAGCTTCTGCTCTTTGGAAGCACAAAAATGATCACATCTAAATCTTCTAGATGGCAATGTGTTGCATTAATTTAAAATTTTGGTTGATCTGTACGATTTCCATTTTACTTATTTTTATTTGTTAAACATGCACGTAACTGCTTTTTGGCATTTTAATTTTTTGACAGTGTACTCTGTTGTTTAATACATAGTCTCCTGAGTAATTGAGCAGACAAAGCAGTGTTTATGCTCTTGGATGCTGGGTAAAGTGCTGCTTTTAATTGAAGATTTTCATTGCTTTCAGGTTTATGGTAGGTTGTGGGAGATGTGATGAGTGGTTTCACGGCGATTGTGTTGGACTGAGTCTTTCTCAAGCACAGCAGTTGGAAGAGGATGATAAAGAATATATATGTGTGAAGTGTTGTGTTGAGGAAGACAAGAAAATTGAATCTTCAGATCAGAGTAAATTGGACAGTCAAGATAAAACTGATGAAGAAAATAGAACAATGGAATATGACAAGCCAGGGATATCAAAGCAATTGCATAGTTATTGTTCAAGTGCAGCAAAGGAAAAAACAAAACCACTTGAGTATACAGTGAAGCACAAAGTCAGAATTATTCAAAAGGTAAGGCTGCTAATTTTTTTTATTTCTATAAATGTTGATATATTGTGTAGCATCTTTTTATATTGAAATTTACAAGTTAGGTTGAACAAAAAAATAACTTTTTGAAACTTAAATCTTGTGCAAGAGATGGGCGAACTGTTGTCATTTTACGACCAAAGTTCATTTTCAAGAAACTGAATAATTTTACATATATATATTTTAATTTTTAAATGTCTTCATTTACTCTTAAAGATTTTGTGTAGTGTGTGTAGCATTGAGATCATGATTATAGCGGACCAGTCACACTGTACAGGGCGTAATTTGGCCAAAACTCAGTATAATTTATCTCACGTTTGCAAAAGCTGTATTGTTCTTGTAAGCACAACATATAGTAATTGTTCAGAATTTTACTGCATTCTGAAGGGCCCATGCACTTATTTAAAAAAAAAAACCTGGACTTATCGATAGCAGGTCCAACAGTTTCTTTCATTTTGTGTTTTTACTAGTGCTCATTTCAAACTATATGATCGGAGCTCAAAACAGCTTAATATTAAAATATGTTAGGCCTATAGAGCACCATTTCCATGAGCAGTGTGGGAGTTCATTCTCAATAAAAGATAAAAAAAACATCAGGAGAGACTGAAAAGAAAAATAAGCTGCTAGTGCTGAGAAGTAATTTTGCTGATGTTGAAATGAATCACTTCTGTGCTTGAGAGGACAGTTCATTTACCTTTTGCTAGAGGTGGTAGAAATAGTTTTGAAATGCAACTTAGCATAGGAAGAGAAGAACAACAAATCACAAAAACTAAAACTATGTTATATAATGTACAGTATCCAGTGGACAATTTTAGCCATCTGGATTGTCTCACACTCTGTAAAATGGCTTTCATGCTTACGTATGTCAAAAATGCTGCCACTTATCAACACCATTCCATACACCTTGTCCTAGCTATCTCTTCATCTCATAGACTTTATCCTTCTGTTTGGTCTCTCACTATTTTTTCTGTCCGTCAGTGATCATAATCTGTTCTGATGATTGTGTTTATCAGCATTTGGTGTCCCCAGCACTATGCCAACTACTTGCGTTGTGACTAGAGTATTGCTTTCAAAGCTGGATTGGTGACGGTATATTGCACCTGTCCGAGTATGGTTTAGAAGGCTTCGAGAATACCAGGAAACATCTCGCAGATACCAAGAATTCTGCCTTTTATATATTGGTGCCACTTTTGTTTAATTCTATTCCTAAAGCGTTAAGAATGAAGAGTTCTTTTAAAATGGTCCTAAAGACACATTATATTATTATGATGTAAGGGGCCTGTGGGCGAGTTGGCTATGGTGGTGGAGTCAGTAGATGGGTGAATTTGTCTGTTCTAGTCTGTTTTATAGTTTTGGAGTGGAGGAGTGGCCTAGTGGTTGGGGCAAGGTACTTCAGGCTGGAAGGTCGGGGGTTCAAATCCCACTAGAGGACAGCAACCTTGGGCCGGAAGGACTGGGGTTTCTAGTCCCACAGGTGCTCCTTGTGGTCTTGGGCAAGCCACTTAACCCTCCATAGCCCATGTCCCCTGTAAAATAGTTATTTCCAAGTTATAATGCCCTGTTCAATGTAATTTCAGTTTGTTCAATGTAAACCGCACTGATGCAGAATAGCGCGGTATATAAGAGAATATAAATAAATAAATAAATAAATAAGAACATAAGATATGCCATACTGGGTCAGACCAAGGTCCATCAAGCCCAGTATCCTGTTTCCAACAGTGGCCAATCTAGGTCATACGTACCTAGCAGTTTCCCAAAAAGACACAGGTTCCGCAATGCTTGTACTGGGTCAAGCATTGATATCCTGGGTCCCTTCTTAATAATGGTTTATGGACCTTTCCTCCAGGAACTTGTCCAAACCTTTTTTAAACCCAGCTACACTAACAGCCTTTACTACATCCTCCGGTAACAAATTCCAGAGTTTGATTACATGTTGAGTGAAAAAATATTATCTCCAGGAACAAGCAGGAATGAGTCTTCACATATGGGTATCGTCGGTACCGACGGAGCCTGCGCGGGAACGCTCCCCAGCGTCCAGTAAGAAAGCTTTTGGGAGCATCCCACAGCGCCTGCGCCTGCGCCCTGCCTTCCCGCCTTTCCCAACTGCCTCTCTCCAGTTCTTCTTTTCTGCGGAGCCAGCAGTTTGTGTTCCTGTCACCGCAGAAGAAGTTCTTTATTTTTTTTCTTTATTTTTCTGTCTCGCGTCTGCCTTCGACGTCAGACCGGTACCGCCGGTCTTTTCTTTTCTTTCTTTCTTCAAAAACAAAAACACTTTTATTTTTTCAACTGTGCATTTTCTGTTTGGGCCTTAGGCCTAAATATTTTCTCCTCATGGAGAAGCCCGCTTCCGGGTTTAAAAAGTGCACAAAATGTGGCGGTACTATTTCTGTCACCGACACCCATGATTGGTGTCTAAAATGTTTGGGTTCTGACCATTCCATCACGGATTGTGTGTCATGCACCATGATGTCTAAAAGAGGTCGGCAGAACCGAGCAGCCAAGCTCAGTACCCTGTTTCCCTCTGATGCAGCCTCGGTGGCATCGACGTCTTCCAGGGCTGCTTCTTCCTCCCATGGATCTCAGGTAACCAAACATAAATCTAGCCGGTCCTCGAAGGGCAAATCTCCTTCCAAGCATCGAGATGCCTCCGGGCTTGCCCTCAAGGATTCCGCTCCGGCAAAATTACCCCGGCGGGAAGTTCCGGCTTCCAAAGCATTACCTATGGGGTCACAGGTTGACATCGATGGCGCGGCCTCGATCGATCACCTGTTGCCGTGTTCTGGGGTACCGGTGGCCTCCACTGGTACCGACATCCAGACTCTGGTGACGTCGATGGATCAGAAAATTCTGTCCATACAGCGCACCCTTACGGCATTTATGCAGGCTTCGACGTCTTCGGTACTGCAACAATCTCCGTTGCTGGTACCGACTCCGGCATCGGCACTGTTCCCGGTGCCGGTACCGATTGCATCGACATCGGCTTCGGTGTCGGCTGCAACGGTACCCTGTCCTACGATGCCCATCGGTACCGAACCGATACTGCTTACTCCCGATGTCGATCCCACTCGGTATGCGTATTGGGCTTTACAGGAGCATCTGGACAGGCGATACTTCGATTCCTCCGAAGACTCTGATGAGTCGGAGGCTTCTGTCAATGCACCGGTGCTTCTTCCTCAGGAGTCTGATTCTCCAAAACGAAGAATGTCTCCTCCAGAGGATTTGTCTTTTCAAGACTTCATTAGGGAAGTGGCTAGAGGCCTCTCCATTACAGTGGCCTCTGAGTCAGAGCCTAGAGCCAAGCAATTAGATATTTTGCAATATCCTAAGGCTCCTAAGGAAGCAGCTACCCTACCTATTCATGAGATTCTCTATGATCTCATGTTGGGCATGTGGGAGACTCCTCACACCACCTCTCCTCATTCTCGCAGGTTAGACACCATGTACCGTGTCCCTCCCTGTCCTGGTTTTCATAAGACTCAGCTTCCTTACCACTCTATTGTGGTTGAGTCTGCTATGAAGAAAATAAAGAGTGCAAAGAGACACTCATCTAACCCTCCAGGACGTGAATGTAGGACTCTAGATGCTTTTGGCCGAAGGATTTTCCAGGCCAATATGCTTGCTGCCAGAATCAACTCCTATAGTCTCTATATGGGGATGTTTCTAAAAGAAGTCACATATCATCTGCAGACTTTAGCTCCTTTTATTTCAGAAGATAAAAGGCAGGAATTTCTCACTTGGCTCAAACATGCCCAAGATGTTTCCAAATTCTCGAGCCGTGCAGCCTTTGACTCTTTTGAGTGTGTAAGCAGAGCCACGGCTATTGCCATAGGTGCACGCAGAATTGCTTGGTTACAAGCCTCTGATTTGGAACTCTGGGTCCAAGATGAGTTGGGAAACCTTCCTTGTACAGGTGAAAACCTGTTTGGCAGGGATTGGCAAGCAAAGGCCACTCAGATGGATGCTGAGAACTCTGCTTTGGATCGACTTTCAAAGTCTACCTCTGCCCCTGTTAAGAAAAGATTGTTCAAAAAGACATCTTTTTCTAAAAAGGGAAGATATTATCCTGCTCATGGGCAGGCATCTTCTGCAGGTCGTTTTGCTGCAAAGCATCAGCAACCACCTAAACAGGCCAAGTCAAAGGCTGCCAAGCCTACCACAGCCCAGCAGCCTCAGCCTCCTCAAGGCCTTTGACTTGCAACTAGAGAACTTAGCCTTTCTAGCTCTGGGAAACCCAGAGCCCCTCACCATTCCTGGAAGGTTGACTTACTTTGCTCCCAGATGGGAGCAAATCACAGCAGAGCAATGGACCCTCTCCATCATAAAGGAAGGGTACAAGCTTCACTTTTTAAACCTTCCTCCTCACATCATGGTGAAACAGTTCAGTTCTCCAACATCTCTCCTCAACCTTCTAGGTCAGGAGATTGCTACCCTTCTTGCCCAAGGGGCAATAGAAGAAGTACCTCTTCTTCAACAGGGCGCAGGGTTCTACTCCCCTTATTTTCTTATCCCAAAGAAAACAGGGGGCTACAGACCCATATTAGATCTCAGAGAATTGAACAAGTTTCTATTCAAGGAGAAATTCAAAATGATTTCTCTAGGGGCTCTGCTTCCATACCTTCAGAGTCAGGATTGGCTTTGTTCTCTAGATCTCAAGGATGCGTACACCCATGTCCTCATCCATCCCACACACAGAAGGTTCCTTCGGTTCCTTTTTCAAGGAAAGCACTACTAATACAGGGTGCTTCCTTTCGGTCTGGCCTCTGCACCAAGGATGTTCACGAAATGCATGGCAGTAGTAGCTGCATTTCTCCGCACTCCAGGAATATTTATATTCCCATATCAGGACTACTGGCTCATTCGAGCCTCATCCCAGTCAGAGGCCCAGACTTGTCTAACCTGCACAATGCGTATCCTTCAGTATTTGGGACTAGTAATAAACATCCCAAAATCCAATCTCACCCCCTACTCAGTCTCTGGAGTTCATAGGGGCCTTGATGGATACCACAACTGCAAGGGCCTATCTTCCTCAGGCCCATTGCCTACGTCTGGTGCAGTTAGCCTCCCAGATTCAGTTAAAGTCCCAATTAACTGCTCGAGAGATGTTACAACTATTAGGCCACATGGCATCCACCATGCATGTGGTTCCATATGCTCGCCTTCACATGAGAGCAGCTCAATGGACTTTGTCCACCCAATGGACTCAGGCATCAGGTTGCCTGTCAGACAAAATAGCAAACTCCAGTCGTCTATTTTGGTCTCTCCAGTGTTGGAAGTCCTCTCAGAACCTGTTGCTAGGGTCCCCTTTTCAGCAACCGTTACCCCAAGCAACTCTCACAACAGATGCTTCTCCAGTGGTTGGGGAGCTCATCCGCAAGATCTCTCCACCCAGGGCATCTGGTCTCCACAGGAGACTTCTCTGCATATCAGTCTCTTGGAACTCAGAGCAATATTCTTAGCTCTCAGTGTGTTCCATTCCCTGCTCAGCTACAGGACAGTCCTTATCCATGCGGACAATCAAGTAGCCATGTTCTATGTAAACAAGCAGGGATGGACTGGCTCTCTGTCGCTTTGCAACGAAGCTTTGCGACTGTGGGTCTTTGCCAGAGAGCATCACATCCATCTTCTGGCAGTATATCTTCCAGGTATTCAAAACTCTTGGGCGGACAGACTCAGTCGAGTTCTGCTCCCACACGAGTGGTCCCTCCACATGGACCAGGTAGCCAGGATTTTTCGAATTTGGGGAATCCCGGACATAGACCTCTTTGCAAGTCCGTGCAATGCCAAACTTCCCCGGTTCTGTTCCAGAATTCCGTGTCAGGGAGTTCAGGCCAAGGATGCCTTCCTTCTTCACTGGGGTCAAGACTTCCTTTATGCCTTTCCAATAATTCCCCTAATTCCCAAAACACTATTCAAGCTTCAGAGAGATCGAGGGACCATGATTCTCATAGCACCACATTGGCCACGCCAAGTGTGGTACCCTCTACTTCTGCATCCCTCTCAAGCTCCTTCCCTGGACTTAGGCTCTGCACCAGACCTTCTGTCCCAGGAAGACGGAACATTGTGGCACCCAAACCCCCAGTCGCTCCATCTCAGGGCTTGGTTGCTGAGGGCCTAGACCTTCAAGATTTTCATCTCTCTCAACAAGTCAGAGATGTTATTCATGCCTCTAGGAAGCCTTCTACTCGACGTTCCTATGCTTTCAAATGGAAAAGATTCACCATTTGGTGTTCAGAAAAGGGTCTAAACCCTTTTGCAATACCTCTGAATTCTCTACTAGAGTATCTCCTGCATCTATCCCATGCAGGCCTGAAAACGAATTCAGTAAGAGTCCATTTGAGTGCTATTGCAGCGTCCCTCAAGCCTCTCAGTGGACAACCTATCTCCTCTCACCCTCTTATAGCAAGATTCATGAGAGGCCTTCTTTTAACTAAACCTCCCATTAGACCACCTCCAGTGGCATGGGACTTAAACCTGGTTCTTGGCCAGCTTATGAAGCCACCCTTTGAACCTTTAGCCACCACCTCCTTGAACTTTCTTTCTTGGAAAGTTGTTTTTCTCATTGCAGTCACCTCAGCATGCCGCATCAGTGAGCTGCAAGCTTTGGTGGCTAATCCACCTTATACAAGGTTCCATCATGATAAGGTAGTCCTCAGGACCAATCCACACTTTATGCCTAAAGTGGTCTCGCCTTTTCATCTGAACCAGGAGGTATATTTACCTGTCTTTTTTCCAGGACCTCGTGCATCAAATGCAGAGAGGAATCTTCATACCTTGGATTGTAAGAGAGCTCTCGCTTTCTACTTACAAAGAACATAGCAACATAGAAAGTCTTCTCAACTCTTTGTTGCTTTTGATCCTTCTCATTTAGGACTTCCAGTCTCTAAGAGAACACTGTCCAGCTGGATTGCTCAGTGTATTTCTTTCGCCTACCAGAGTAAGAACATTTCTCTGGAGGGCCATGTCACAGCTCACAATGTGAGAGCCATGGCAGCCTCAATGGCTCATCTAAACTCGGTGTCCATCGACCAGATCTGTCGAGCGGCCACCTGGGCCTCGGTTCACACCTTCACAGCCCATTACTGTTTGGACAAGGACTCCTGCTGGGATGCCTCGTTTGGTCAGGCTGTCCTCAAACACCTATTCCATTCCTAATCAACTCCTACCCACCTACCCTGGTTGGATGCCAGAGATCCATGGGGAGGAAGTGGAACCCTCTGCAAGGGCACACAACCATGGGGTCTCTCCCTGGCATCTGCAGCTAGGGAGTCCCCATATGTGAAGACTCATTCCTGCTTGTTCTTGGAGATAGCACAGTTACTTACCTGTAACAGGTGATCTCTGGGAACAGCAGGAATAAGTCTTCACAACCCACCCACCTCCCCTAGGAGTTGTATCTCTCTATCTATTTTTCCTTTCCCCTCTCTCTCTTTGTCTCAGCTTTAAAACTCAAACTGGAGAGAGGCGATTGGGAAAGGCGGGAAGGCAGCGCGCAGGCGCTGGACGCTGGGGAGCGTTCCCGCGCAGGCTCCGTCGGTACCGACGATACCCATATGTGAAGACTTATTCCTGCTGTTCCCAGAGATCACCTGTTACAGGTAAATAATTGTGCTTTCTCTCTCTATACCCAGACCCTTGGTGCATTCATCTCTTCCCATGGCTTTCAGTACTATCTTTACACTGATGACTCCCAGATCTATCTCTCTACACCTGAAATCTTTCCAGCAATCCAGGCCTGGATCTTGGCCTGCCATTCTGATATTGCTGCTTGGATGTCTCACCAGTGCTTGAAATTGAACATAGCGAAAACTAAGCTTATTTTTCCCCCTTCCTCCTTTCTCAGTGTCTGTGGATAACTCTCTACTCCTCCCTGTTTCCTGGGCTTGCAACCTGGGGATCATCTTTGACTCCTCTCTCTCCTCCACACACATCCATCTGATACCTAAAACCTGCCGTTTCTTTCTCTACAACATCAACAAAATTTACCTATTCCTTTCTGAACACAGTACTAAGACACTTATCCACTATTTAGTCACGTCTCGTCTTGACTGTTGTAACCTACTCCTTACTGGTCTCCCTCTGAATCATCTCTCTCCCATTCAATCTATTCCGTACTCTGCTGCGCGGTTAATCTTCCGCCAGCCTCATTATGCTCATATTACCCTTCTTCTCAAATCTCTTTTTTTACTCCCTATCCATTTCCACATCTAGTTCAAACTTCTCCTGCTGACCTATAAGTGCATTCACTCTGCAGCTCCTCACTACCTTTCCTCTTATCTCTCCCTACACCCCTCCTTGGGAACTCTGCTCTTCTGGCCAATTGCTTCTATTTGTGATCTTCTCCTTTGTTGCTAACTCCTGACTTTGCTCCTTTTACCTTGCTACTCCTTATACCTGGAATAAACCACCTGAGTCTGTACATCAGGCACTTTTTCTGACCTTTTTCAAATCCAGGCTGAAAAATCACCTCTTCGCTAACGCTTTCGGATCTTGACTCGCCTGGTTTCCTTTGTGTTCCCTTACCATTTCCCCTAGATGTATCCCATGTCTACAGCTACTGTGTTGTTTGTCTTGACTAGATTGTAAGCTCTGATGAGCAGGGACCGTCTTTTACTTGTGTCTGTGCAGCGCTGTGTAGGTCTTGCAGTGCTATAGAAATGCTCAGTAGTAGTAGTAGCAGCCCTCCAACCTTCAAACAGGGCTTCCTTTCCATCAATGCATCCTAACAATTGATCCTAATCAATGCATCCTAACAGTTGATGCCTCCAAAGTAGGCTGGGGAGCTCACCTGGACTGTCTGCTCACATAAGGCCTCTGGAAGGCTCAGGAGAGCCTCCATCAAATCAGCTTCCTGAAACTCTGAGCCATTGCCAATGCCCCGTGGGTTTTTTAGCACTTATCCAGATGGACAACTAGGTTGCCATGTTTTATATCAACAAGCAGGGTGGCATGGTGTTGTACCTCCTCTGCTGGGAGGAAGTCTGCCTCTGGAAATTTGCAGTCGTGCATGGCATGCTCCTCAAAGCAGTGTACCTGCCAGGAGAGCTGAATATCCTGGCAGATTGCCTCAGCAGGATTCATCAACTGCATAAATGGACTCTCAACAGACAGGTAAGTAGCCGCATCTTCCAGACGTAGGGTACACTGTTAATAGACCTGTTTGCCATTCCTCACAATGCTCAGTTACCACGTTTTTGCTCCAGAGTGCCATACAAACATCGGCTAGCACCCGATGCTTTTCTCCTGGACTGGAGCGACATCCTTCTGTATGCATACCCACAGACTCCTCTGGTGGCAGAGACCATCTTCAAGCTACAAGCAGACAGTGCAACGAGGATCCTCAGTGCCACATTGGCCTAGACAAACCTGGTATACCCTGTTGCTCAGACTTTCTCAACGACAGCCTCTCAGATTCTGCTACGCTCCGGATCTGGGGTCTCAGGATGAGGGGACTCTACTATATCCCTGGCGCTCACGGCATGGATGCTGAGTGGGTAGCACTCGCATCTCTCCACCTGCTGGAAGAAGTGGAGAACGTGCTCCTAGCCGCATGTAAGGATATACGCGATGCACCTATGCCTTCAAGTGGCACATGTTCTCCATCTGGTATGAGGGCAAGGCTCTAGACCCCTTCTCCTGCTCAGTGGAGTCGGTACTGTCTTACTTCCTGCACCTCTCCGACTCTGGCTGAAAGTGTAATTCTATAAAGGTGCACCTCAGTGCTGTGGCTGCTTACCACCACACTATGGCTGACAAATCTCTGCTCCCTCATTGATTGGTTGCTTTATAAGGGGCCTCCTGCTTTCTAGTCTCTCCTGTTATAGTACCTCCAGTTACGTGGGACCTTAACGTGGTACCTGGACAGCTTCTCTCCCCCCTTTGAACTGCTTAGCTCCTGTCTTCTCAAATTCGTCACCTGGAAAGTCATTTTTCTGGTGGCATTCACTACTGTATGCAGGGTCAGTGAGTTGCAAGCGCTGGTGGTGTACCCGCCCTATAAAAACAGGGTGGTTCTCTGATCTCACCTTAAGTTCCTGCTTAAAGTATTTTCTGCTTTTCTTCTCAATTGGTGGTTCTGCCCACCTTTTTTTCCAAAGCCTCATGCCAACAGGGCTGAGGCCTCACTGCACACCTTGGACTGTAGGAGAGCACTAGCTTTCTACCTGGAGAGAATGAAAGCTTATCGCTGTTCCTCTCAGCTATTTGTCTCTTTTGACCCCAACAAGCTGGGTGTGGCGGTATCGAAATGCAGTCTTGATTTGGGTAGCGGACTGCATCTTCTTTGCCTATGCTCAAGCTGAGCTCACTTTGGAATTCTATGTCACGGGGCACAACGTTCGAGCTATGGCAGTTTCAGTGGCAAACCTGTGCTTAGTCTCCACAGCGAAGATCTGTAGGGCTGCTCCGTGGTCTTCCGTCTACACCTTTACAGTCCACTACTGTCTGGATGGAGATTCCTGGTGGGACAGCAACTTAGGCCAAGCTGTACTCCGGCACCTCTTGGGAACTAGAACTAGAGTAGCTTCTTCCCACCAGCCCTTCTATCTGTCCAGGCTACCGTAGAGTCGACCTGATGTTGATGTCCATGCTGGACACTGGCTCTCAGAACCTTTCAGCGATTACTCATGCTGTTTTTCTTGGTTCGTTTTTTTCTGGTTGCCCCATTGGGGCATTGGGGCGGTAGTGTGTAGCTTGGGAGTCCCATATGTGAGAACTGACTTCCTGCTTGGTCCCGGAGAAAACATAGTTACTCACCTGTGGCAGGTGTTCTCCGAGAACAGCAGAAATCATTCCTCATCACCCTCCCTGCTCCCCGTGGAGCTGCTACGTTTTTGGCTTGATTAAGCTATGTCATCATACTGACGTAAGATGGCTCCTTGGGGCAGGAATACCGACACGCTTGCGTGGTTCACCTCCAAAAGCTTCCTTTGGAAGCTGCGAAGCATTCCTGCGCGGGCTCCATTGGTGATGACATCCCATATGTGAGGACTGATTTCCTGATGTTCCTGGAGAACATTTGCTACAAGTGAGTAACTCTGCTTTCCTACAAGTACTTCATGGTTGATCTTGAACATTTCAGAAAGCCAGTAATCTAAAACATATCACATCATCTTTTCCTTATCGTTCTGTTAGACCAGTCCAAATTATTGAGTTATGCCACATTACCAAACGAGGCAGAGAACCTGGAATTTTCCAGTGACGACATCACTAGTGGTGAAGCCCTAGATCTTGCCAGTATTCTCTGCTCCAGTAGTGATGCGCTGTAGGCTGGTGTAGCAGATATTCCTATTTTTGTGGCCCTACTCCCTAGGGCACAGTCTGTAGCCTATGGCCCATAGGTAGAGTCCCACTGGTTCTGTCCTAAGCTCTCAGGGATCGGTCTGTGGACCTTTGCCCTGAATGAGCAGCTAAAATTCTCTCCTATTCCAAGACCTGGTTAGCCATGGATTGTAAGACACTTGGGGACCCCCACTGTTTTTGGCAGCAATGGTTTTATTTTCACTATTTTTAGGAGGTGTTTTTTGCTGTAGCATAGCTCCTGTTGAAGGTCAAGCTGGCTGATGAATTTCACTTTGTATACATTCGTTTGTGCATACGCTAACAGATGCCTATCAGCCCTCCCACCCCTCAAATAGGAGGATGAAAGGCAGGAGTCCCAGTCCTGCAAGCATGAGGAACAGATCTGCAGCCTGGCTGCCTGAGAGGAGCATCTATTTTTTCAGAACAAACAGGAAGTCAATCCTCACATATGGGTGACGTCAGCGCCAACGGAGCCTGCACAGATCCACTCCCCAGTTTTCAAAGAAAGCCTTTGGGAGCTACACCATGCATGCACAGTCACCTTCCCGCTCAAAGCTGCCATCTTGCCTCAGTCTGCTCCTTTCTGTGGAGCCCTGCAGATGCCCCATCTGTGCACCTCGGTAAAAAGTAGATTTTTTGACCCTTATTCTGTTTTTTCTTTCCCTGATCCAGTGCTCAAATCAATCACCTTCCTCATCCAAGTTCTTACCTTGGCGTTCAGTTTTTCACTCTGGTATCTTTCTTTAATTTTTCCTTTTTTTTTTTTTGCCACACAGGATTTTTCCTCACAGCCTATCTGGTCGAGACGTCAGAGTTTGATCTTGCGGGCCTTGTTTTCGTTAAGCAGTTTAAGCGCAGTCACACTGTGTCCATCCGGACTCCATAGCACCTGCATCAAGTGCCTCAGGACAGACGACGATGGGTCTTCCTGCCTGCTTTGCCTCCTCATGTCATTCAAAACCTGGAGGGAACGTGAAAGGCAGCAGGGGGAGCTGTTTGGCAAATCTGGGTCCGGTTTGGCATCGGGCGGAATCCCTTCTATCGATGCTGGCGACGTGGCATCGCATGCCTGAGCTTGGTCGGAGCCCAGGGGGCATCGGGGGTCAGAATTGTCCTCGGACGACCTCCCATGTGCATCAGTGACCCCATCAAAGTCAGTGTCGAGGACCGACCCGGCGTCGGGTGGCAAGTCCTTGACCCGGCCTCGCAGCCCTCAATATGACTCGGGATGATGGACAGGAGTGTCCATTGTTTGTTTATTTAAAACTTATTATATCGCCCATAACGTATGCTTCTGAACGGTTTACAATCAAAAAAATTGAAAGCTGCAGAGAAATAGAAAAGAACGTCATTTTAGAATTTAGATTAGGATAGAGAAAATATAAAAAAATAAAAGCTTTAAAGAAACAAATAATATGAGCATCAGCGAGGAGGAGGGGAAAGGGGTGAAGAGGGATGGGGGAGGTCATACGCAAGACAAAAGAGGTGGGTTTTTAATTTAGTCTTGAAGGTCTTAAATGATGGTTCTAGGCGGAGGGTGGCGGGGAGCGAGTTCCAGAGCTTTGGGCCAAATAAAAAGAAAGCAGATAAACGGGTAGATTCCAAGTGAGCCTATGCTTTGTCCTCTGACGCATTTGAGGCTGCTGTTCCTGATGTGGTTGAAGTCTGTGTGTTGATTGGAACTGCAGCCATTTTGATTGTAGACCGCATGTCTCTGTGAGGAAGCAAATGCCACAATAGCAATTGAGAACTCTCAAGGAGCCTCCAGCTGCCTGGTCTGTGGAAAGCGGAGAGCCTCATTGCTAGATTCAGGTATCTGCACTTTTTGTATGGAAGCTTCTGTTGCACCCTTGAAGGCCCCTTCTTTAACCTTGCAGCAAGGAGACATCTGTGCCCTAGCCTTAGCATCATCTGCTACCTCCTGCAGTGAAGATATCAAAAAGGATGATCTACAGGCTTTGAGCTTCAGCGCTCGCTCCCCTGGCCACTCCCCTTTTTGAAAGGGTCCAATGACTGCTGTTCCCCTCCCCCCCCCCGCCCCCCCGGAGGATGGGGGCCATATGCCTGGCAGGGAGCTTCCGCTCCTCAAGTTATTCTCCTCTGAATTCTTCTCCTTTCTGTTGCAAGCTTGGTTTTTCTGGTGTGGCAACACAGGCTCTGGTGCCTCCAGGTCCTCTCGATCACTTTCCACTTGCTCGGAAGAGAAACAGGTCAGTTTGTCTCGAGCCCTGCCTTCTAAGTGATCTTGGCAAAGATTGTAGCCTAGAGATTCAGATTAACTGTTCTTTTTCTGAGAGACGGAGTCCTGTCCTGATGTCTCGCATGATGATTCCAGCCTAGAGGACAAGATATTGTCCTCATAGGATCACGACGAATCTGGTATTATTCGTCTGTTCAGGAAGGACGAAATGGTATCTTGGATCACTCAGGTGTTGTCCACTCGACATTTGACTGATCCTCTAACAGCAGAACAAGGGCCACAAATTCCCCCCCCCTCCTGCAAGGAGTTCGAAAGTCTTCAGTGGCCTTTCCTTTTTCATAGGTTATCAAAAACATGATCCACCTGGAGTGGGACGTGCCCAACCCCAGTGAAGGGGGCTGAAGATTTGTAAGAGGCTTTATATCCTGCCACAGGAGGATTGTACGGCATGGTTCAGCACACTGAGAGTGAATGCACATGACCCAGTGGTAACAAAGTGGACCACTGTTCCAGTGGAGAGCGGAATGGCCGTAAAGGACCCCCTGGATCGCAAGGTGGACTCTCTCCTGAGGAATCTGTTTACAGCTTCCAGTGTTATCCTTCAGTTGACACTGTGTACTGGTCTGACGACTCGAGTTCTGTTCCGGTGGATTCAATTTCTCACCTCAGAGGATATTACACCCCTCTTGGAGTCAACTACAGCCTTTCTTCGGCTGCCATGTATGATCTT
The DNA here is from genome assembly GCA_033557465.1 of Ichthyophis bannanicus. Lineage (NCBI taxonomy): Eukaryota > Metazoa > Chordata > Amphibia > Gymnophiona > Ichthyophiidae > Ichthyophis > Ichthyophis bannanicus. The sequence goes on from CM066033.1 coordinate 1,190,964,854, forward strand.
GTCTACTTGACGGCTAAGGACATTGCTCTGTTGATGGCGGTGTGACATTGGGTATGGCTTTGCCATTGGGCAATGAATACATTTTCCAAGTCCCAGTTGACTTAGCTAGCCTTTAAAAGGAAGCTGTTTGAGGTGGACTTGGAGAAACTGACTAAGGATTTGGATGAGTTCAAAACTCATTGCTTCCTGCAGAATAGGCCAAAGGTGTCTGGGAGGCATACAGGTGCATCTTCCTTCTCGATGTATGCCAATTTTCCTCATTCACACTACTCAGACTTCCAGGGGTTCTGGGCTTCTGTATCTACTGCCCCAGAAAGCCCTCCTTTTCTGGTTTTCGGTCCCGGACTCTATACTTTTGTCTGGCTTACGGGCCCTGGGATTCGGCTACCTTAGAAGTGCTACCTCTCATCCAGCGCAATGACTGACCCGGGGGAGGGGGGGCATTCCGCGACTTCTCCAGTGCGTGGCAAGCTACATCTTTTCTACCAGGAGTGGTCCTGGGTCATCAAAGATAGCTGGGTGCGAGACACCATTCAGCACAGCTATGTTCTGGAATGCAGAGAGCCTGTTCCGGATGCCTTCATCATCTCCCCATATCGTTCCTCGGCAATCAGTGTTCAGATCACACTGGAAAAGTTGCTCCATACACGGGCCGTAGTCCCAGTTCCTGTACCAAGTGGTGCAAGGGTTGGTACTCCATCTACTTTGTGGTGCTATAGAAAGACAGCTCCTTTCAGCCAATCCTTGATCTTGAGGGAGTTGACTCTCACCTGCATGCCCTTCACTTCCGTATGGAGACCCTGCAGTCAATGATCTAGCCGATATGCCATGGGGAGTTCCTAATGTCCCTGAATTTAGCCAAGGCTTATTTCTAAATCCCTATCCAAGAAGATCATATAACTCCTCTTCTCAAATTGCTTCACTGGCTCCCTATTCGTTTCCATATTTAGTTCAGACTTCTCCTACTGATCTATAAGTGCACTCATTCTGCTGCTCCTCACTATCTTTCCTCTCTCATCTTTCCCTACACCCCTCCTTGGGAATTCCGCTCTTCTTGCAGATCCCTTCTGAAAGATACTCTGCACCCCCCCTCACCTAATAACAGATAGGTCTCTTGGGTCACAGAAATCCACACACAAAACAAGGAGAAGGTTAATTGATCATAATCTTTAAATAATACACAAATCTGTAAATAATACACAACACACTTGTATTATAAACACAGGACCAAAGCGCTTTGGGAGAGCAAGCCAGGCTTTTGCCTATGTTTACTCTGAAATCAAAACTTTAGACCTCTTTATTTATAGGTAAAGATTCCATTACACAGCATAATTTCATTTTATTATTCTATGTCTCACATCACGTATATTCATAATATACATATTCTATTCTACGTCTAGTGTTACGTATATTCATAATATACTTTTCTATAGGCATGCACGTCATAGACAATCATGAAAAGACATACATATATTCTCAGGCATGACTATGTAGGCCTTAATTCTAATTAATCCTAACACTGACAGTGTGATATCTCTGACCAGAGACAGCGAGACTGTGAAGCTAGGTAAACAACTTGCCTTTTACTTATCTTCCTAATAACATAGGCTAATGTTTATGCTATCTAAACCTTTCACCCAATTTCTTTTACAGACTTTTCAAGGATAGTATTAAATAGGAGCTACAAATGATATTAACTCTTTCTTAGGGATAATAGCAATATTATACACAGGGCCTGACTGTGTATCCAACCTGGTACAATCAAGCTTTCTTTCAGTCCTTCCTCTGATTCTGTAAAGAATCATTTCACAGATAAGGAAACTCAGACATTGGTATTAAAAATGGATCGTAGCTAGCTTCTGGGTCAATCTGTAACATCATTTTAGGGGTCAGTGTCTCCACTGATTTCTTACAGCAAGCAGATATTACACAAAGAATTATTGTTCCCAAAATGATAATCCCTAATAAGCCAAATAATGAAGCTACTATGCCTTACAGGGGCCTAGATAATGAATGAAGAAACAGAACCAAAAACAAAAATCAGAAACAGAACTTACATAACTACTACTTGATACAAATGTACGATTCCTAACCTTATCTAGTAGGCCTTTCACTACTTTCCCTTCATCATCAAGCATACTGCAAAAGAAATCAGAAATCAGGCCACATACGCCATTTTCTTCGCTAGTAGGTAGTCTAAAGCCATGCGATTCTGAGCTGCATAAGTAGACACCCTGTCTACTTCACCTTGTAGCACACTAATAGCCTCTGTGAGATCCAGGGCTGTAAGTTCAACAACTACCTATAATCGCATTAATCTGGGTACCATATTCTCTAGTGGGTGCTATGGCTCCAAAAGGTGAGAGCCAAACAGTACCTGGAAATGCATCTATCTGAGATTTAGTTAAAGGACTTGTAGAGTCTACCAACTGTTGTGCTACTATTATGGCTTCATCCTGAGGGGAAACATCCCTTTTTCTTCTTAAGGAATTATTCAAGGTTGATAATAAAGTAACATTTTGGTAAGGTAAAAACCGCCACGGGGTATCTAACTGAGCAATATAGCAAGTACCTGACCAACCTCTGGGAAGTTCTGTATATGCAAGATTACCACACACAAAATAGTCTCCCTTTAAAGCCACTAATCCATTTTCCCAAATTGTCAAGTTACGGGGACAGACTAGATTCTGCATACAATTATTCAAAGCCCACTGAGTAATGTTCATTTCCTTAATTCCTACAGATAGATTACGTTCCCAGAGATGGTAATATCCTAATAAGGGGCAACTCCAGTTAGGTATGTCTCGGACTAAGTCATTCAAAAGGTAGCCAGAACTATTATACTGTAACAAGTCATAATCATGCACCTGATTCCCTTGAACTTGCATTAATTGTACTACGGAAATATAAGGTTTCTGTACGTGGGATTTCTTATACCAGATGGAAGAATTATGTAGCATTATTTTTTTACAAATGTTCCATGGGGTGTCCCCTACCTTTTTCCCTGTACCTTGAGCCATAAAACATATTGGAGGGGACTTTAAAGGCATAGAACTAACTACTCTAGGATCTGTGTTTGTATGAGACCATCATACAGTAGTTAGATTAAAAGCTGTATCACGAAACTCTTCAAAGACTTTGGGCCTAACTTGTGTTAAAAACCCGTGTTGAGTAGCTGTCACAGTTGGAAGGCAAACTGCACAACGTGATAGATTAAAATATTTTGTAACTGAGTGTAAATGTGACTCAAAAATATTTGGATATCCCTCATAACTTTCCCAAGATTCTAAATGCAGCACTGCTTCATTAACAATAATATGCCACAGCACAACTAAGACCAAATACTGAAACATTCTTAGCAGACCTCTAAATATCTGAAACTATAATCACCCCAAAAATAAACGTGCTAAGACAAAATAAAAATACACCTACTCTTCTTAATATGATGAAGATATATAGTATAGCTATAACTACCCCTTAATTCTCAATTACGTCATGAAGTAGAGGTTAAGTGCCCAAAGGTCATTGCTTATATATTAGTAAAATACTAAATCAAACCACCTATATCCACCTAATCAGTAGTATAAATGCTGGACAAAAGGTTTTTGCATAAGTAGTTCATTCAAAAAGCTTGTAAATCCTGATGATCTTTTCTGTAATATCAAGGTAATGTTCAATAAGTCTCTGCGTTGTATTTTCTTGATTCACTGATGGAGGGAGCTGCCGTCTGGAGTCTGTGAAGGAGCCTTTTTACACTGTGTAAGGTGTATCCAACGAGAATGTCCTTCTACTTTACAAGCCGAGTATCCCACCAGGAGCACACGAAATGGACCTAGAAACTTGGGAACAGAAGCGTCTTTGGATGCAAATTCTTAATCAGGACCCAGTCTGGTGACTTCACTTCCGGATATGATGACTCTGATGATTCTGGATATGATGATTCTGTCATCTCGTTGAGGATTCACTTGCAATAAAAGGGAAACAGACAGGACTGAGTGCAACCGTGAGTAATAAGTCAAAATATCGCTGCGCAACAATTGGGGTCTGGGATAACTGCCAAGTAATGTGGAGAAGTAGCTGGAAGTCCAGTAACTATTTCATATGGTGTCAGGCTGGGGGAATTACACACTGCCATAAGGGCAAAGGGAAGGGCTTCCGTCCAATCTGTAGCCCAATCCTTTGTCATAGTGCGCAAGTGACTTTTGATTGTCCTATTCATCCGTTCCACCTAGCCAGAGCTTTGCGGATGATAAGGAGTGTCTCTTAATACCAAAGCAAATTTTTAATACCCTCCCATACACTCGCAACAATGGCTGCACCCAGACAAGAAAGAACAAAAGGAACACCCCAGACAGGAATAAACTGGTAACGGATAAGCTTCTACCCATCCGGACAAATACCACCTCCTTCCTCTGGCACAGGGCAGCTCTGCAAAACAGGCTGCAAAATCAAAAAGAGTTTGGAAGGCAGAAATCTTAATAACTGACTCTAAGCTGACCCTACAGTGCCAGTCTTGAAACAGTGCAGACAAAGAAAAAAATAACAGAAGTTCAGGTGATACCGGAGAACCAAAAAGACATAATTCATAGCCACAGCGGCAAAGCTTATAATGCAGGAACAGGGCAAGTAGAAACAAGACTGTCAGGACAAATAAGCAGATGATCCTCTTTCCAGCAGCCCTGAGCATCACAGGGTGCACCCCACAAAGTCAGAGTCTAGGTTTTCAAAGGAAGTATCTTGCTATTGCTGCAAGAAAGATAAAAGGGAAAACAAAGTCATATTAAACGGTGTTAAATACAGCACTGTCGGGAACACCGATGCTTGAAGAACAGCTCGCCGTGCTTCATGGTCTGCAAAATGTTTGCCCTTTGACACAAAATCTTCAGCAGAAGAATGTCCTTTGCATTTTAAACTGCATTCCACAAAACCGTAGTGACTGCATAGCCTACACAAAGTTTGCCCTCGTCATCTCTAAAAGCAGAACTATCCACAAACAAAGGTATAATCCGGGGCTGGTAGAGGTACAGGTTGGAAACAATTGAAAATTGTTTGGAAATAATTAGGAGACCCATCTTCCTCCACAAGTGTTGAAAGGTTGCATAGTGATGTAGTACAGACTGAAACATGAAGCGAAGAAATTATTAATTCCAGAGTCAATAAAACGTGTGGAGGACAAAAGGCTGAGTCCTGGCTAAATGGAACAAAAGGGCGCTGTAGAACCAGAAAATCAGTAAATTTCAATTGCAAAAAGCCACTGCTACTAAACTATGTAGACATAGTGGGAGTTCCAAAGTCACTGCATCAAATCGCTTTAAGAAATAGCCTATCGGCTTGCAACCAGTTGGGAAAGTTTGTAAAAGCACACAGGTAGCAGAGGAATCAGAAATAGCCACATGCAATTTGAATGGTAAAGAATAATCATATACAATAAACATGGTGCATTTCCCAGTGCATTTTTTTTACATTTAAAACAAACCTCCCACTGTGATAATGGGGGTACAATAAGGCCTTCAGATCCTTCTTTCCCAATAAGAGCATAAGTGGAGCAGTAAGATCTTGAGAAATTCGCTAGCTATTATTTACAGAAAATTAATAAACTCAGGAAGCTACACAATAATACTGGTGTCGCTGGAAAAAGGCAATGACAGAATAGGTTTCAATCTAGCAGAGGTAATTGCACGACCAGATGGTGTTAACACCCAGGAAAGTAACATTTTGAGATACAAATTGCAGTTTAGACAGATTAACCTTCAAACCTAAATTAGTAATATGAGCTAATAGAGACAAACTCATAACATGGTGAACATAAAAGCAAATCATCCACATATTGAACTAAAGAGGAATGGTCGAGTCTTACATCAAATAATGCAGTTCTTAAGACCTGTGAAAATATGCAGGACTACCAGTGTATTGGTTGTCTTTGATAATTCTTACTGAAAAATAAGCAGAACTCAAATCTACAACAGAAAACTAGGTGGTCCCTGAAGGTATCTGTGTCCAGATATCATGTGGAGTAGGCACCAAGGGAAAAATTGGCAAATTCACATTATTTACTGCTCGCAGGTCTTGCACAAATCTATAAGTCTTACCGTCAGCCTTTAGTACAGGAAGAATTGGAGTCTTATATAATGAAGTTGTAGAATAAATGACACCTTGTTTCTGAAGATCTTCAGTCACAGAACGAATTCCATCGATGGCAGCTGCCTGGCAGTGGATATTGCTTGAGTTTAGGAAGCTGAACTCCAGGTTTCACGGTGATTTTCACAGGAGGAATAGAAAGGCACCCGACATTAGATCCTGGCACTGCCCACAAAGTAGAGGGAAGGTCTTCAAGCGCCGGATGAACAACACTGGCATCTGCAGGGGACGGCACTTCAGAGAGAGGGTACAGCTGGAAAGAGAACTTGCCACCCTTCCAGGATAGAGTAGCATGATGTGACACCAAAAAATCCCGACCTAGAAGATTCACTGGCAAAGTGTCTCCCATAAGAAAAGTAGTTGGATATACAATCTCTCCAATCTGCAAAGGTAAATATTCAAGTCTACGATGAGGAATTATCTTTCTCTCAATGTCTTCACAATGTACTATCGGTGCTTGTGCTAATTGAGCATGGTAGATAGCAGGCAAATCCTGTAAACGCAGTGCTGATGTTGTAGCTCCAGTATCAATAACAAATTTCAAATTAGAACCTCCCAGTTTAGCTTCTAACTCACCCTGAGGAGTTACAGTCAAATTCAGGAATAGTCATGCATCCCATGTATCACCTCCACAATCTTTTGGGTTAGAGAAGCACTGATATACTGGAGTGAATTCAGCTTGTACTGGAGGGGGAGGGGGGAAATCAGCTCTCTGGCCATCAGGATTCCGATTCCGGGGGCAGTCTTGCTGCAAATGTCCAGCCTCTCCACAAGTGTAACAGGTACGCAGCTCTCTGGACTGTCCACGCCCTCGCTGAGAATTCACATAACCACCTCTAGCTCTGAATCTACCCCTCCCCTTTTCCATGAGAGTTTGCATGGAAGCAATCTGCAAATTAAGCAACTTCGTTTTTTTTTTGTTTTTTTTTACATCTAATCGGGTTTGTTGTTCCTGTTGTTCCTTGAGGAACTTCAACTCACTGTATCGAGCCCCTTCCAAAATTGCATCGGCTGTTCTAGCTGGCCAATCTATTATTGAAGTTTCTAAAATGTCCTTTATTCTTGGAATAAATCCATTTACAAAAATATTAGTAAATCCTGAAGGTGTGTCTTCTGCCTCACCAGAATAGTCTTTAAAAGCTAGCATACACCTAGTGTGAAAATCTGTAACATTTTTTTACCCCTATCCTGCCTTAGAGATGTTAATCTCGACCAGTCCTTTACAAGTTTGCATACTACTGTAAGGAATTCTAACAATATTTTTTTTTCTTCCTTTACACAAAAACAAAATTATCTCTTTAAATCTTCTTTTTGGAAATCTATCACAGGGTCTGTCACGAACTGAACGAGCGACACTATGAAAATCAGCTGGATTAAAAAAAAACAGAAATTATCTAGAGCTGCCCAAATGGGACTATAACTGTTAATTATCTGAGACCATAAAGACACAAATCTACCAGAGTTATCCCTGTAATTCGGAAAAGTTTTAGTCAAATCAAACACTTCTTTAAGTAGTCACAATATCATTTCCCACAGCTGCTTCAGTTTCACAGTGGCAGAACATAAATTAGGCTGAATAGAACATCCTGAATAGAGCCTAAATCATAATATAATTGATCACACTTCATCAGAAACACTTAATTCTTTTGAAAAGTACACACAAACAATAACAAATCTGCTTAAAGACCTATAAATTCTGCTTTGAATTTCAAATCATTACTGCTATCCTGAACTCCAGGCATAGGTAATTTATTTCCCGAGAATGCTAATTCTTTCGCAACAGAAACTCTATGACCTATTGCTACTTCTAAGATTCTTATTACAAGTACAACACTTTCCGTTTCTTGATTCAAACATGCTCTCAATTCTTTGAGCTGGGAGACATTCCAAATATCCAAAATACACAATTCTACTCCCCCTAACTTCTGTTTCTTTTTAAATATTTTCTTTTTCTCTTAGCTCTGCTACACGAGTGACCCGCACTTGCTCAGCTGGTCAATAGGTACATTTCCTAACACAAACAACTTTTGTTTCAAAACATAAACATTCCTAATGTTTTCATCATGTACCATCTGTTCCCACCATGTAAGCACATTTGCACGGTTTACCTTTAACCGCTAACTCATATCTCAGGCAATGGACCTTATCTACAGAGAAAGTTCCCTCCAAAGGAAACTGCAAATTCACATTACCTTTTGTCACTGAATCCCTATGTGCTACGGAATCGATGGCTACATCACCTATGCTTCTCACACATACAATAGAAGCATACAATAAGGGCTACCTTTTCTAAACACTAAAGCCCTAGCTCTGTCATGCCATACACGCATCTGAGATAGAGCCTGTCTATTTAACAGATTACCCATCACTGGTAATTTTCATAATACTCACAAATCTTTCAGGCACCTTCTGCCCTTGCCTTAACAGATTACCCATCACTGGTAATTTTCACAATACTCACAAATCTTCAGGCACCTTCTGCCCTTGCCTTGAATGCAGAGATCTGATCCGGTTACGGCACCAACTGAAAGATACTCTGCAGCCCCCCCCCCTCACCTAATAACAGATAGGGCTCTTGGGTCACAGAAATCCACACACAAAACAAGGAGAAGGTTAATTGATCATAATCTTTATGTTTAAATCTTTTTATTCATTTGAAACATGGTAAAACATGAGAAGCAGCTTACATATAAAAACATTGGTAATAGAAAGCATAATGAAGCATTGTGAAGCAGCAGACAATGTAAAACTCTGTAAGCAGCATACAGATTAAACACCCCCCCCCCCAACATTGTAGGCCGTATACATTATGAAACATTGGAAACCGCATGCATATGAAAACATAATAAACTACAATATCGTAGCCCACTGCAGAAAATAACTGTTACAGTTTCTCTCCCCCCCCCTTTTTATCTTTGGTTTTTTGTTGGGTTGTTTTATAGGAGAAAAAAAATAACTCCAGTTTATTGATAATCAACTACACGTCACCGGAGGGGCACCATAGAAACAGTTAGAAAACATCAGAACTATACAACAAGTCCATTAACACACTAAGCATACCAGCACTCAAACAGATGAGCTCTAGTTTTTCCATTTTGTATCTTGTGTATTTCCCTTATTTTTGGAGTAAACCTCAGAGTACCCCCCCCCCTTCCACCCCACCCCTCCCAATGCCCCCTCCCCCCCCTCCCAGAAACAAACATACGGGTTTACACCTATACTCCCCCACTGGAATAACGAGTGAGGTTATCAAATTTGCAGATGACACAAAACTATTTAAAGTTGTTAAAACCCAGGAGGATTGTGGAAAATTGCAAGAGGATCTTGATAAATTGGAAGAATGGGCATCAAAATGGCAGATGAAATTTAATGTGGAGAAGTGCAAGGTTATGCACCTAGGGAAGAACAACCCAAACTATGGTTCCACGATGCAAGGTTCCACATTAGGAACCACCACCCAGGAAAAAGATTTAGGCGTCATTGTGGATACCATGTTAAAACCCTCGGCCCAGTGTGCAGCGGCGGCCAAGAGAGCAAATAGAATGCTAGGTATGATAAGGAAAGGAATGGAAAATAAAACTAAAGATATTATAATGCCTCTATATCATTCCATGGTGAGACCGCACCTTGAATATTGTGTGCAATTCTGGTCGCCGTATCTTAAAAAGGATATAGCGATTTTAGAAAAGGTTCAGAGAAGAGCCACCAAAATGGTAAAGGGGATGAAAGGCTAAAAAGGTTGGGGCTCTTTAACCTGGAAAAGAGACGGCTGAGGGGAGATATGATAGAAGTCTATAAATTAATGAACGGAGTGGAACGGGTAAACGTAGATCGATTGTTTACCTTATCAGAATATAGAAAGACTAGGGGACATGCAATGAAGCTACAGGGTAAACTATTTAAGACTAATAAAAGAAAATATTTTTTTACTCAACGTGTAATCAAACTCTGGAATTTGTTACCGGAGGATGTAGTAAAGGCTGTTAGTGTAGTTGGGTTTAAAAAAGGTTTGGACAAGTTCCTGGAGGAAAGATCCATAAACCATTATTAAGAAGGGACCCAGGATATCAATGCTTGAACCAATACAAGCATTGTGGAACCTGTGTCCCTTGGGGAAACTGCTAGGTACGTATGACCTAGATTGGCCACTGTTGGAAACAGAATACTGGGCTTGATGGACCTTGGTCTTACCCAGTATGGCATATCTTATGTTCTTATGTTATGTTCTTATGTTCATAAGAAGAAGGGCTCGGGTACCCGAGGAAGGGCGCTGCCTACAAACAGTACCCTCAATATCAGGCTACCCAAGCTGCACCCCAGGGTCAGCAAGCCAAGGGGCAGGGTAATGGGCCCCGTAGGCAGAGGAACCCCAAGCCTCTGGCCCCTGCTCCCACTCAGCAGGGTGGGGGTTTTTGACTCCTCCAGCATAGCCTCTCAGTCCCTGCTATCCCAACCCTGCACAGGAGGTCGCCTCGCCCTATTTGCCCACCAGTGGCCCCTCATTACCGGGGACAGTTGGGTGTTAGACAGAGTCCACAAGGGCTATGCCCTACATTTTCACCAACTGCCTCCACCATACTTTCCAGGAGAGCCCCTGAGGCCTTCCCTGCACACAGACCTTCTCCTTTGGGAAGTCCAAGGTCTGTTGGTGGACAGGGCGGTGGAGCCTGTGCCTCCCCACTTGCAAGGTCACGGATTCTACTCCAGGTATTTCCTGGTGCCCAAAAGAACCAGTGGCCTTCGGCCCATTCTGGACCTCAGGAACCTCAACAAATTCCTAGAGAAGGAAACGTTCAAGATGCTTACTCTTGGAACACTTCTGCCCTACCTCCAGCAGGGAGATTGGCTATGCTCCTTAGATCTAAAGGATGCGTACACTCACATCCTCATTCATCCAGACCACAGAAAGTACCTCAGGTTCATTGTGGGAGGAAACCATTATCAGTACAGAGTACTGCCTTTTGGCCTCACCTCCGCTCCCAGGGTCTTTACCAAATGCCTGACTGTGGTGGCGGCCTACCTGAGAAATCAGGGAATCTTTGTCTTCCCCTATCTGGACGACTGGCTCATCAAGGGTCAGACGTGCCAGGAGGCCAGACAGGCCACCCTCACAACTATTGCTCTTCTTCAAAGCCTGGGGTTTGTAATAAACTTCGCAAAGTCCACTTTGCTCCCCTCCCAGAACTTGGAGTTTATAGGAGCAAGGCTGGACTCTCTGCTGGCAAAGGCTTTCTTGCCAGAGGACAGAACGCAAAGACTGATGGCCTTGGCAAACCAGTTTCTCAACAGGTCACTGGTCTCCGCCAAACTCTGCCTGAGGCTTCTGGGCCACATGGCTTCGACAGTACATGTGACCCCCAATGCCAGGCTCCATATGAGGCCTCCACAATGGTGCCTTCGTACTCAGTGGTCACAGACCACAGGCAGCCTCAGAGACAGGATAAGGGTGTCCAGACAATTTCTGAACTCCCTCAGCTGGTGGTTGCACCCACCCAATCTACTAAAAGGGGTGCCCTTTCAAATTCCTGGATACACAGTGATACTGACCACAGACGCCTCCCTGCAGGGCTGGGGAGCTCATTGCCTGAACAAGTGCACCCAGGGCCTGTGGTCTCTTTGGGAAGCTGCACAGCAGATCAATCTCCTAGAACTCAGAGCTATTCGATTAGCACTCAAAGCTTTCTCTCCTGCCCTGGCTCATCAATCTGTCCTGGTTCAGACAGACAACCAAGTAGCCATGTTTTATGTGAACAAACAAGGCGGCACTGGGTCAAGACTCCTCTGTCGGGAGGCTCAGGACTTTTGTTCATTTGCCCTCAAGCACAACATGCTCCTCAAGGCTGTGTACCTTCTAGGCCAGGACAACTATCTGGCTGACAGGTTGAGCAGGATTCTTCAGCCCCACGAGTGGCAGCTGCATCCTTTAGTAGTTCAGAAGATCTTCCTAAAATGGGGTCTCCCTTTGATAGATCTCTTTGCCAGCCCACTGAACAAGCAACTGCCAAAGTTCTGCTCCAGGAAACCGCATCCTCTGAGAATAGCAGCGGATGCTTTTCTGATTCCCTGGTCTCAGGGCCTCCTGTATGCGTTTTCTTCCACGCCCTTGGTGGCCCGAACTCTCTTCAAGATTCTTCAGGACAAGGCCTCGGTCCTGCTGGTGGCTCCCAGGTGGCCGAGACAGCCTTGGTTTCCACTTCTGCTTCAACTGGCGGTGGATCCCCTACTGCCTCTGGGGTTGCAACCCGACCTTCTCTCACAGGAGCAGGGTTCCCTTCTGCACCCCAATCTCAAAGCTCTCAATTTGATGGCCTGGATGCTGCAAGGGTAGTCTTGGCTCCCTGGGACCTTTCTCAGGAAGTTGAGGAGGTTGTCCTAGCCTCTAGGAAACCGTCCACAAGGAAAACCTATGCCCTGAAATGGAAACGGTTTTCTGTGTGGTGTCAGCTATGTACAGAGAATCCTTTCTCCTGTACTGTGCCAGTAGTGCTTCAGTACTTACTGCACTTGTCCAATCAGGGACTTAAGTCCAATTCTGTTCGGGTCCACCTCTCTGCTCTAGCAGCTCACCAGTCACTGGTGGATGGATGTTCTCTGTCGGTTCACCCCTTGGTGTCCCGCTTTCTCAGGGGCTTGCTTTTGCTCAAGCCTCCAATCCGTCGTCCTGCTCCGGAGTGGGAGTTGAATGTGGTCTTGCAGCAGCTGACTCGCCCACCTTTTGAGCTGATGGCTACTTGCCCTCTACGCTTCCTGTCCTGGAAGACACTCTTCTTGGTAGCCCTTACCTCGGCTAGTCGAGTGAGTGAGCTTCAGGTCCTGGTCTGTGACAGGCCTTACACTCGCTTCTATAGGAACAGGGTAGTCATTAGGACTCATCCAAAGTTCCTCCTCAAAGTTGTCTCTTCCTTCCACCTTAACCAAGAGGTGGTTCTTCCAACATTCTTCCCTAGGCCTCATGCAAGCCAGGCTGAAGCAGTTCTGTATACTCTGGACTGTAGGAGGGCCTTATCCTTCTACCTTGACCGTACGCAGGGGCATAGAAGGACTACCCAGCTCTTCGTATCTTTTGACCCTAATAAGTTGGGGTTGGCTGTGTCCAAGCGTACCTTGTCCATCTGGGTTGCTGACTGTATCACCTGGGCTTATAGGGCGGCTGACCTTCCTTTGTAGGGTCGGGTCATGGCCCACCGTGTCAGGGCAATGGCTGCCTCAGTGGCTCATCTCCGCTCTGTGCCCTTGGTAGACATCTGCAGGGCTGCAACTTGGTCTTCAAGCCAGACTTTTGCGGCCCATTACTGTCTGGAGAGGGAGTCTCGAAGGGACAGTGCTTTTGGCCAAGCAATACTCCGCAATCTCTTTGAGTTTTAGGCAACTCCTGCCCTCCTGCCCTCTGTTGGGCTACCGGTGGAGGTTGTGTCAGTGAAAAGCCTTTCTTTGCAGCTGGGACTAGAGGGAGTCCTCTTGTTCAGCCTGGGTTCCTCGGTAGCCCAGAGCTAGGGAGCCACCCATATGTGAGGACTGACTTCCTGCTTGGTCCTGGAGAAAGAGTAGTTACTCACATGTAACAGGTGTTCTCCAGGAGCAGCAGGAATCAGTCCTCACAACCCTCCCTCCTCCCCTTGGAGTTGCAGTTGTACATAGTCTATTTTTCATTTTTGTGTGCTGTTCTTAGCTATGTCATTTGACTGAGGTAAGATGGCACCTTTAGGCGGGAAGGGAACCGCGCATGCGTGCCTGCATTCCCAAAGGCTTTCATAGAAAGCTGGGGAAATGCTCCGCTGGGGCTTCATCGGCGCCGATGACACCCATATGTGAGTACTGATTCCTGCTGCACCTGGAGAACACCTGTTACAGGTGAGTAACTACTCTATCTCTCTCAGATAATCACCTGGTTCTTCCCCCATTGCGCAGATTTCACTATGAAATCACTCGCCAATCAGCATTGGCTAGTGATTTATTTATTTATTATTTATTATTTAACATTTCTTCTATACCGCGCTATTAAAATCAGTGCGGTGTACAATGAACACAACATACTGCAATGCATACAAGCAACATTGAGTTTACATAGAACAAGGGATGATAAATGCATGGGATAACCGGGATTTCCAGCACTCTGGAACAACCTTCTATCTTATCTTTGACTAGAGGCTTCCTTTTACACAATAAAAATCCCAATTAAAACCTACCTTTTTACACAGGCATTTGAGCTGGAGGAGAAGGACTGCAACACGATATAAGGGACCATATAGGCCATGACGCGGGGCTCGTGGGGTTTTTTTTGCGTTTGTTTATTATATTTGATATACCGCTCAAGCCAAAGCATCAGAGCGGTTTACAATATTACATAAAAGTTATAGAAAATATGAAAAGAACGCCATTAATTAGATAGGACTAAATAAGAGATACAGTGGAGTTACTTACCTGTAACAGGGGTTCTCCGAGGACAGCAGGATAAGTCAGCCACACGTGGGTGTCGTCATCCGACGGCGCCGAGACTGAAGTACTCTCCATAGCTCAGAAGGGCTTTCGCCCTTCCGAACATGAGCCAACTGGCCCCACCCCCTGGCCCGCCCCTAGCTAGCCAGTTCGTCCCTAGCTGAGCCTTAGCCACTAGGAGGCGGGCAGAGGTTGTAGGCTGACCCCCTTCCAGGGGAGGTGGGCGGGTATGTGTGGCTGACTTATCCTGCTGTCCTCGGAGAACCCGTTACAGGTAAGTAACTCCGCTTTCTCCTAGGACAAGCAGGATGAGTCAGCCACACGTGGTGCCTCCCAAGCTGACAAGTGATTTTATTTATTTTTATTTAGACAGTTTTGTATACCGCCTTATCCTTCAATCAAAGCGGTCACAACACAATTGGGGGATACATTTAACATGCAGGGATATGAGACACATACACTAATACTTACAGGGAACATGGGCAATGGAGGGTTAAGTGGCTTGCCCAAGACCACAAGGAGCATCTGTGGGACTAGAAACCCCAGTCCTTCCGGCCCAAGGTTGCTGTCCTCTAGTGGGATTTGAACCCCCGACCTTCCGGCCTGAAGTACCTTGCCCCAACCACTAGGCTACTCCTAGTGATGCGGTGGAAGGGGGGAGGCCGGTGGCCAGGTCAGGTCCGTGACCCTTTCTCAGGTCCATTGACACATTACCAGGGCTGGAAGTGCTGTAGGTGTAGAGCAACCCGTATTGTTGGAATTCCACCGGGTGCCAACCTACCACGTGCAGCGTGCCGTGATGATGGTGTGCGCCCATGGGATGCAGTGCACGAAGATGTAGCGCCTGGTGATTGTGAACGTGCAGCTTGCAGCCCTAATGCACACAGTGTTGCCACATGATTGTGAAGGTGTGTGCACGTGGTAATAGTGAACGTGCAGCTTGCAGAACCAATGCGCGCAGGTGTCGCCGCGTGACTGTGAGGGTGTGTGATCTCAATGCGCCGCCGAGATGTAGCAGTAGAGATGGAGTCCCACGAGCCATATTGCTGAGGTAGTCATTGTGAGCAAGGGTAGCCCCAGCATCCATGTTATGGTGATGCAATCAAGCAATCGATCCGCAACGGCTGGGCTGGTCCAGTGTGACCAGGCAGGCGGTAGCAGTCTAGATCTTGAGATTGCTAGGCGATGCGTTTGTCCGTATTGCCTGCAGCGTTACCAGGGGCCCTGCTATAAGCACGAGCCACAGTTTGTTTGCCCTTGGCCTGGCTTGAGCCCTTGCTTGCGCCCTTGACAGACTCTGGCTGGCGGAGAAGCCCTTCGGGATACCTAGAGGGATGGAGAAGCATGCGGGATCTGAAGGAGACCAGGTGGTCAGGCCTACTGGGTTGACCTCCGATGAAGGGTTGTGTCCCTTGTTGTTGGTGCACTGTTACGTGCGTGTTCTGGACCTGCAGCTGTGTTGGGCTCTGAAGATATCCCAAGTATGGAGCCACTGCTCCGCCAGGGAGGGTGGCTTGGGCATAGTAGCGTAGTGTGCGTGGCAGGTGTGTCATCAGGGCTGGCAGTTTTTCAGTGCTATCCAAGGTGCCATAGGACTAGCAGATTGGACTGTTATTCCCCAATCTTACTGCCGGTCTACCCAAGTGCCACCCGCAGTGGGTCGGCTACCTTAGTTCTGCCTGCAGTGACTCAGCGTGGCTGTCATCAGGGGCGTCCTCGAGGTGTTCACCATATCAGCAACCGAGTAGGGTAGCAGCGAGGCTGCTGAATGCGGTCGTACGAAGCTGCGAACAAGGCTGCGACCGCCTCGCTGGTTGCTACTAGGCATCGTAGGACATGCATGGCTTAGATTCATTTCTCGTACCGCATGGTCAAAAGGGGACAACAAGAAAAGGACGACGAGGTCAGGTGTGACTTGCCACCTGTCAAACGGGTTAGGCTCTCGAGCTATACCTTGTCCACGAGAGCTTGCTCTCGGGTTACTCATTGTGCACCCCCAACTCATCGTCCGGGGGAAGGGCATACAAGGGGACCTGTAGCCACCTGTTCTTGACCCATTACCATATGTTCAGGGAAATGGCACTGCTCCTGGCCAGGGCGTGACTCTGGTAGTAAGCAGTTGCCCATCACACACACCGCGGTCGATATGCAGTTGGCCCGGCGATGGGGAAAGGGCGCTGAAGGTTTGAGAGTTCGTGTCTGCAGGTTTGTCTGGCAGCTGAGTATGCATGGCAGCTCTCCATGAATCCCCTTGGGAGGGCACCGTGTCGTGGGCCTGTTGATGGGTGTGTGTATGACTTTCCAGGGGTAAGTCTGGGGGTCAAGTGATAAGTCCGATAAGTCAGGGTCTTGAGTCCTCTTGCAGGGAAGCTGGGACCTGTTCCCCTTAGTGTGCGGGCAACGGGACAATGGATGTCTTGTTGACTATGGATCTAGAGTGCGGAGCTGTTGTGGCGCTTTGGCTGTGCGCTGGAAACCTTAACCGGACCAGCAGCCAGGTATGAATTTGTGAACTTGTTCCTATGGCCTCTCTGCTGTGTGAGAGCTGCTTCTGGGTTGACCCAAGGAAGGTCCCCAGTTGTTGATCCCCGATGGGACTAGAATATGACCCCTTGCACTCATGTCCGTAGTAAGTTAGCTTTCAGTGCCACAGTCATGTAGAATTAGTGTCACAGACCTCAGGGACTGTCTTGTGCAGGGTTCTCTCTGCGAGGGCCTGTCTTGTGCAGGATTCTCTCTGCGGGGATATCCTGGTGTTAGCTTGTTGCCCCTGTTTCTGGAGGGCAGGTGAAGCCTGTTTCTCCTGTTCTGTAAGACGGAGCGCTGCTGGGAGCTGCGGATCTTGGGTCTGCCACTGGCATTGTTCTGTAATTGGCATGATGAGTTTAGCCAAGATGCAGGTTCACATGATGGTCCTTGATATTTAGGTAATGATGGGACATATTTTCTGAGATCCGCAATAGGGATCCGGACCTGTGGATGCGACAGGGTCGGGAAGGCGCCCCGTGTCATGATGATGACAATGAATGGTGTTCCTCCAGTGTTGCGGGAGGATTACCTTGTGCGGTGGTGCTGATGTTCACTGCAGCCATCCCCTAGCCGTTGTGAGGCCTCTGGTGGTTTACCATGGAGGCCTCTAGAGGTTTACCAGGGAGCCCAGGGGGACAGGTAGGTTTTCCGGGTTGCTGCCTTGGCCACTCACGATGGCCAGACAGAGTTGCCATTCTTGGGATGTGGTGAGGCACCGATATCCCATATCTTTTAATGGAGTTCTCAGCTGTCACTGGGCAGGTATGCGGCATAGGCCCTCTGACCATCCATGAACTTAATTTTTTTTTTTTTTTGGAGTGGTCACCTGTTCCTTGGACAGCCTCTCATTACCTGCGAGTGTAGGTACACGGCGTATGCACCTGTCTGGGGGACAAGCGAGCAACCCCAACCCTTGCCCCGTGCATTTGTGCAACCGGCGGGTGTCCCTGGGCTGCCTTGTTGACTATTGACCTGCAAGGGAAATTGATTTATTCCCTGGTTCCTGAAGCTCATACACTAACCAGAAGGCTATTTTCCTCTGTATATCAATGTGTTGACTATTAGGATATGAGAACTACCTCTGCGTCCCTAGCAGATGAGAACAATATGTTTCACATTCCCGGATGCAGCTGGTTAGCCAAGCTTGAGGAGCAGCTGTTGCCCCGAGAATGGGTGTAGATTGCCAAGTCTTGGAGGACACAGAAGCTTGACTGGGTAGACGAATAGCCCACAGAAGCTTGACTGGGTAGGCGAATAGCCCATGTGTGATATTTTAACCGCCCATAGCTCTTCTTACTTCTCTGCGAAAGCGCAGAGGTCGTAGCTCTTCTTACTTCCTTGCGAGTGCAGAGGTAGTAAGGAACCTTACTGGCTGGAGCCATAAGCCAGGAGATGGATGATACGCTTACACGGAGGCCATCGTGCCCTTGAAGTGAACAAGGCTGTCGTCCAGGACATAATGTAGTATATGATGGCATATTAGCAAGGAAGGAACCAGCTGCGCAAAAGTGCCTGACCAAATTTGTGCATGCTGGCTGACCCATTCTAGCAGCCCCAGGCTGAGGCTTCCCTAGGAGGTGATGACTGCATGGAGCACTGACGGCATTTTGGAGAAAGAGCTGTGACCCGGAGAGCTGAATCGTGTCGGTGACCTTTATGCTGCTTCCCCGTCCACACAGTGGGGTTGCCGAAGCCATGCCTCGCGTCAGAGAGTCAGGAGAGGCTGTCGGTCCCATGTAACCGGAGGACGCACGACAGAAGACACAGCTGCCCGGCACCTGTGTAGACACACTACCACCATCGGAGCAGACGATCGGGGAGTCTTCGCTTTTGCCTCCAGCACTGCTCTGGTGGGCGGAGTTTGTCCTCGGCCAATGGCACCGCGGGGTGGAGTTCACCTCTGCACCCGTGCTTGGAGCAATGGCCCAATGGCGCTGCTGTTACTGTTGTGAGCATTGAGCAGCCTCTGGAGGTCCCGGCGCTATGAGGAGGGGTGGAGGGAATCCTCATCAGAGTGCCACTGTGCACCAACAGGTTTATTTTTGCCTGGGCAGCCTTATCTTCGATTGGTAGGCTCCTCCTCGGTTGGCAGGCTTCCCCTCCGCGCCACTGTCAATCATTCCATCGCTCCGACCGACACGATCCCGGCGCCACAAGGCGGATCCTAGATGTGCGGCCGGCCCGGTGCTGTGAGGAGAAGCAGCGTTGGCATCGAAGGTGCAGGACAGGCCCGGGCAAGAGGATTTAACCAATGGCGCTGAAAGCTGTATTCGGTCTGAGTGGCCGGCCCGGCGCTGTGAGGAGTAGCGGGACTTACATCAACGCGATCCCCCTCCCGGAGAAGAGCAGAGGCCGCTTCTGAGGGAGTTGCAACGCTGTTCCTGTTGTGCACACCGCCATCCTCAGGAAGTGACACCTCACTCATCTGGCACAATCCAAGAAGGTGCCTCTGCGCCGAGGCACGGGTAGCACCGATGCACTGGCTTAATGTGTCCAGCAGGTCATGGAGGGCTCTCCCTGTCGGCGCCGAAGAAGCAGCAGAGGCCAGACCATTCAGCAAGAGGGCGGAGACAGGCTGCAGGCTTCAGCGGGGGGGCCTGTAGGGAGGGCAGCAAAGTCAATGATGTCAGCCAATGGCATCACGGGGCGGAGTTTGGCATCCACCAATGGCGTCGCGGGGCAGAGTTCGACATCTGCCAATGGTGTTGTGGGGCGGGCGGGGTGGAGTAGAGTTGCTGACCTCACCTCCAGGATATGGGCAGCATGGCTGGGCAAGATGGCCGCCCCCATAGTCAGCACGTGTAAGGATGGCTTACCGGATAGACGGAGGAAGAAGAGGAAGGCAGGCCAGGGACGGAAGCCTTCTTGGGCACGTCCTGGATTGCCACAGGCTACTGCCTTACTAGGAGCTTCTTTCCAACAGGCCACACGTGCAAGGAAGGTTCACGGATTGACGGAGGAGCAGAGGAAGGCTGGCCGGGGACGGAGGCCTTCCTAGGCACGTCCCGGGCTGCCTCAAGGCTACTGCCTGACTGGGATCCTCTTTTGAAAGCCCATTCCTCCAGAATCCTTTGTTTCTGCCGCTGGAGAAAGAGGTAGGAGTTCGATCAGAAGGCTGGCCGGGTACGGAGGCCTTATTAGGCATGTCCTGGGCTGCCGGGCTTCTTTTTCAGGTATTTCTTGTATCGTTGCTCATCCTGGATCTCTTCTTTAATTCAGGAATTCAGATATATATATATACCTTTGTAACGATCTAGAAAGAAATCGTCAGAGACAGTGTTAGAATTTTAGAAAGAATTAAGCAAAGAGGGGGAATCCTCTTTTTCTTCAGAATTGTGTAATTTCAGTTGGAGAGTAGAGAGGTCCGTCTTGCTGGCAAGGCGGAAGAACTGAAACCTGGCTAGCTAGGGGCGGGCCGGGGGGTGGGGCCAGTTGACTCATGCTCGGAAGGGCGAAAGCCCTTCTGAGCTATGGGAGAGTACTTCCGTCTCGGCGCCGTCGGATGACGACACCCACGTGTGGCTGACTCATCCTGCTTGTCCTAGGAGAAAGTGATAGTTAAAGGAATAGAGGAGACCAGAAGAAATGCTCCACATAGCATCCGAAGAGGTATATATCATACCACCAGTTTTTTATACTGCCTTATCCTTCATTCAAAGCGGTTTTACATTATGTAACTACTACAAATAGGTACTGGATATATTCACTCTTTCCCCAAAGGGCTCACAATCTATGTGTACCTGAGGCAACAGAGGGTTAACAAGGAGTGCCTATAGGACTAGAAACCCCAGTCCCTCGGGCCTAGATTGCTGTCCCCAGGTGGGACTTGACCCCCCGGCACTCCAGCCTGAGGTACCGTGTCCTAACCACTAGGCCACTCCTCCCTCTCAGGTTTTGTTTTTACTTTTGTTTGTATCTTTCCTATCGGAATTGTATTTCCATTTATTTATCTATTTTAAATGACTGTCTCTGTTTGACTTTTTACTGATGTAAGCCTCTCTGTTTGCTGACGCCAAGGGCAGTATATTAAATCATGATAAATGATCAGCAGCTGAGTTTCCAGGCTTTCCTTCTTGGGTTTCCCCATTCAGCCAGGCAGGCCTTGAGATTGCCTTTTTGAGGCTCCTTTTTTCCACAGCCTTGCTGCTTTTGGCATGCTTTTTTTCTGTCTGTTTTTGTTGCTGCAGTTGTCAGCCATGCAGCCTGATACAGCCTGCATTCCTTAGCTTTTATTTTTTTTTTTTAACCACTGCTGCTGCTTTTTGCCCCTGTTATGGCTGCAAGGCCAGGGGCACTTTTTTTCTGGCATTCTGGGACCCCCCCTGTGGGGTCTCAGTGCCCATTGCTGTTCCTTTGGGCCCCTGAGACTCCTCTCCTTTTCTTTTTTTTCCCATCAAATGGCAGCTTGGGCCTGGCAGAGGTGAAGCGAGGCTGGGTTGGCTAGCCGCATGTTTGGTGGCACCTGGGGGGCTTCCCGAGGCCCTACTTCTCAACCGGCTTGTGCTGCTGCTCCTGATACAGCTCACAAGCTATGTTCAGTCTGGTGAGCTGCTTAGCAGCCCCTTCTTTAGGGTCTAAGGCTCAGGCTTCCCCTCTGGGTACCTGGGGCCTATGAGTGCTCCTGTCATGTGCAGCTAGAGGGTTCACAGTCCCACTTTGTCCTTGTGCTTCTCCCTCTGGGAGCCCAGCTTTATCTCCTTTGTGGATTGGTTGAAGGACTCAAGTGAAATGTCTATTGCTAAAAGGTAAATCTGAGTGAGTAGGATGGGAGTGATGGTTCTCCCAGGTGCCAGTTAAGGGCTCAGTGATCCACCTTTCCTCTGACAGGCCCTGTCTATTCCCTTTTAGGTTATGGAGCCAGCCTTCAGGCACGTTTAGCAGGTGAAGGCCCCTTATACCTCCTGGATCTGGTGGTCTGCCACATTCATACTTCTCCCTGATCCTATGCAGCTGTGCATTGGATTTTAGGGAGCTAACCCCTGTACTGGGTCCTAAAGTACTGTCTCGCCTGTTCTCTTGGCTGCAAGGCAAGTGTGATCAACCCTTCAAGTTCCCTGTGTCGGGAGGCTCTGGCTAAAATACATGGTGGTAAGGAAGTGCTGCTAGTGAGGTGTCTCAGTTTTGAAGTGTCAGGGTCATTAAGAGGGCCTTGATAGTCACGGCCTTAGGCTCTTGGGCAGTGCTGTGTGCATGCCTGGAGACTAGGCCTCTGATGCTAGATTTATTCTCTGTTGGTAGCCTTTTGGTTCCAGCCATAGGGCTATGGCTCCTTGTTCCCAAGGTTGCAGGTTTGTTTCCTGGCAAACCCAACATTGATTGGGCCAAATGGTCAGTAAGTCCAGTCTTCTGAATACTAAGAGGCTTGCAGCAGACCACTTATGTGACTGCTGTTGGTTAAGATTGGTTCATAGTTCTTCTAGCTCCATGGTGGTGGTGATATTGGCTAGTTGGCTGTGCTGACATTACTCTTAGTTGACAGATGCTGGCTACCATCTGTGGTGGAGCAGTTTCCTTTAAGAGTTGCTTTATCTCTTGGAGGAGAAGCTCACTCACAGACTCCTGAAGGATAGGCCTAGAAGATCCAAGGAGCCTTATAGGGCCATGCATAGAATCTAGAGATGCTCTCAGATTACTATAAGAGCTTTGGGCCCTCATTTGCAGTAGGCGCAGTTCTTTTAAAGTTTTTGGTGTGCTCAGGTTTATTTATTTATTTATATTCTCTTATATACCGTGCTATTCTGCATCAGTGCGGTTTACATTGAACAAACTGAAATTACATTGGAGATAACTATTTTACAGGGAACATGGGCTATGGAGGGTTAAGAGGCTTGCCCAAGACCACAAGGAGCCACCTGTGGGACTAGAAACCCCAGTCCTTCCGGCCCAAGGTTGCTGTCCTCTAGTGGGATTTGAACCCAAGGTTGCCTCCATGACTCCTTTGGGAGCCTATAATCCCACTTTAAGTGAGCTCTGGTAGTCCCTCCTCAGATGTAGCCAGGTGGGGTTTAACCCAGGCTACTCTCTGGGTGAATCCATACCACATCAGACTAGTGGGTCTTCAAGGTCCTTAGTCAGTTTTGGAGATTTATTAGCCCCTTCTACAATCCGTCTGTCTTCTGTCCCTGAAGTATCTGGTTGAGGCCAGCCTGGGAATTCTAATGCACAATATTTGAATTATGGCAGTAATGCGTCCCTTGCAGCTCTCTGTTCATGTGGGGTGACGTTTGAGGAAGCTCTTCAGCACTCTTCAGGCTGTTTTTCTTGTGCCTTCCACAGCAGGGCCAGGGACATTATCCCAATACATGAGTACTCAGGAAGGGAGATCATATCCTGGACCCTAGAGCTGGTTGTTTTTGGATTCAGTGTCATTTTTATATGAGATCCTTTGGATCTGTCATTGCATTAGTTATGTAGGGGTGCTTCTCGCCATGGCTTTTGTCACTTTCCTATTGTGAACAGCATTAGCTGTTTCTCTGTTTCTGTTTTCTAGGCTGTCTCTCCAGTTCCAGGTCTTGCCTTTGACCTAAACATGACTCCCTATACCTTTTCCAAAGTAGTTGTGTTGGTTGCAGCACTTTTCTGCACATACAATCTGGGTTGCCCATACCTGTATGTCAGTCTCTTTGGTGAAGACCAGAGACAATACAGACCTAGTAAGTTGTGGCTGGGATGGCTGGGGTCACTGATCACCTGTATTAAAAATAGCCTGATTCTCTCCCAAGATTTCAAGCCGAGCTTCCTTCCAAGGACTAGTTCACTCATGCTTCAGCTGATTCAGAGCATGTGATTCTCGGTCAGCTTAACAGGCCTGGGATTCCTCAGGCCCTCTGGTCCCTGACATTGACCTTGGAACCAATTCCTTGGGTCAAGGGGCATATGTGCTCATTGCAGACGACCTGCTGATCTTCAGGTCTCAATGTTCCCCCATCATTCAAGCACCGGATAGCATGTTTCTATCTCAAATGCCAGCCTGAAGAGTTGGAAATACGATGCCTGGTCCGGTTGGCCCAAGGACTCTGACCCCCCCCCCCCCCCCCATCTTGAGGCCTCCTTGGGGATCTTCTGCCTGGAGGCCAGAGCAATCTGTTTAATCCTGGAGAGCTTCAGAGCTCTTCTAGTGGACAAAGAGGACCATGTGTTCCCAGACATTGCCTTGGCAGTGACATGTCCACTACTAAAGCAAAACTTGTGGGGCCAAAGTTGATCTTGAAGCTGCGGAGCTGTGGTGTTCGGCAGAGGAGAATCTTATTGCGCAGTCTGCTGCACATATCGCAAGCTTCGACAATGTTTAGGCTGGCTTTCTGTGTCTGAACTCCATGAGTCTAGACGAAGTGAGAACTCGACTCTCTCATGTGCAGCCTCATAGTGCAAAGGCATGACCTTCCAGTGTTCCACTTGATGGCTACTGTTGGAAACAAGATACTGGGCTTGATGGACCTTGGTCTGACCCAGTAAGGCATTTCTTATGTTCTTAGGAGGTATTTCAAACATGGGAATGTTCCATGGATGACAGGCTTGGTGGCCCTACTTCAGGAGTGACCTTGAAGGATTATTATGCGTGTTCCTCCCTGGTCCTTGCTGAGCAGTCCTGGGTTTGGGCTCAACCAGCCTGGTGAACCTAGGGCCCCAGATTACCTTCACAAACTGGTACATGGATTCTTTTTTATTGTATTTGCATCATGAAACAGATATAAGTACAAAATACCAAATACAGCAGTTATGCGCCCGAAACCAGGAAAATTCCTGAACCAAAACAGCGAGAACAGAATATTTCCTTTAAAGACATAACCCCACATACCCCTTGTGCCTTTTCCCCCCACTTCCCCCCACAAACAAAAACAAACCAATAAGAAACAAGGACAAAATCAAAATGACATGAAATGAAATACCATAAAGTACAATAAAAGAATCCCCCCTCTCCACATCCCCCTTATCCCCCTTCCTCATAACTACTTCAAGAACTCACCCCTTTGACCACCCCCTCCTACACTCAAGAGGAGCATACTAACTCTTACTATACCAACTCTTAGCATTAGCTTAGCACTGCATCAGACCCAAAAGAAAGAAAAACAGAAGACCAAGAAGAAGCACCAGTAAAAGAAAAGACAGGAAAGGAGAGGAAGACAAATGCTCAGACACTCTATCTCAAAGGGCCCATCCATCCAGCTCCTTGGGGCCTCACTCCATACTCCCCCTGCCCAAATATAAAAGGAATCCATATTTTCCAGAACTTCTCCAGTTGCCTCCTCCTTTATGTTGTGAGCCTACTTAGAGTACGAACCCAGAGTAACCTATCCATAAAGTTCTGAAAAGTGGGAGCGTCCAGCCTCTTCCAGGCCTTTGCAATTTCACATCTTGCCACCATCAAGCAACAAACAACTCAACTCCCTCACCTAGGTTCCACTGTCCTCCGGTACCCTCAGAAGTAAATACACCAAGGGGTCATCTGCTGGCAACCAAAAACCTATTATCTCCTCTATACGCATCCTAACCTCCTACCAAAACTTCTGCAGTACTTCAAACTCCTACCACATATGCAAAAAATCCCCAACTTTCCCACACTTTCTCCAGCAAACATCTGAAACATTTTTATAAAAATGATGCAGTCTATCCAAAGTCATCTACCAGTGGAAGAGTACTTTTATAGCCATTTTCTATGATACTAGCAGACACTGAATTATTAGAAATACGCATGGCAACTTTCAACCACTTATCCAAATCTGCTGGCCTTCCCAACATCCTTTCTCATTTCAACATATAGGGAAGTTTAACCTGCGTTTCCCCCAAAAGCAACTTGTAGATCAGAGTTACCACTTTTTTGTAACCCAGCTTCCCCAGGAGCAGCGAGTCCAATCATCTTAAAGCTCCACTGAGTTTCTGTGAACCCAGCACACTCTGTTAAAAAATAAAATTAAATTAAAAAATTAAAAAGTAGATTTTTGTAGAAAAGCAAAAAGGTTCATCTTAAGAAGCTCAAACTGAGACTGCAAACTCTCATAAGAGAGTAAGACACCATCTTTAAAGAGTTGATAAAGCTTAATAAGCCCCTTACTCTTACAACCACCAAGCACTCTTCTAAGCTGTTCTGCGGCAGCTGTCTGAAATGGCTGAGGTCCATAGCAAGGGAAACTTCCCCACCCCCCAAAAGAAACCCCCTCTCCTGAACCCAGATCTCTAACCAGCTCTTCATAAAGGGATCTAATTGCCCTCTCGGCTGCCCCCTAGCCCACAACCTCTGAAGTAGGTCCTCCCCACATACTGACAGGAGAATACGCAACCATCATTTCTGATTTCCTCTACCCCTCTCCATCCCCAATCAGTCACTGGAACCAGCTGGAAAGTGAAATAATACTTCCTCACATCCGCAGCTCCCATAACCCCCATAGCTCCCTCCTTGGAATCCATACAGGCAGCACCTTGAACACAGAGAAATGTTGGGAGGATTGTCATTTTCACTACTGCCATACACCTAGTCCGTGAGTGCTCCAGTCTCCCCCATCTTTCCAGATCCAACCCTACCCTCCGTATCAAGGGTCCATAATTTAAGTCATATAATTTCCCCAGATCTGTATGTAAAATAACTCCTAAGTATTTCAGCCCTTTCCTTTCCAGTCAAATGCTTTTTCAGCATCCACTGATAATAACATAACAGGAATTTGCATCTTTTGGGCCCAGCACATTAACCACAAAATTTTCATAACGTTATCCCTGGCTTGCCGCTCCGGCACAAGTCCATGTAGTAGTTCAACCATGTTGCCAAACCTTTTGCTAATAACTTTGCATCAATATTTAAAAGCTAAATGGACCGATAAAACCCACACTGGGTTGGGTCTTTGGCAGAACTGTGATATCTGCCACCATTATAGAATCCGGGAGGTTACTTACCCCCAAGACAGCATTTAAAGGATCTGCCAAAGGACCGGCCAACTGCCCCATATACTTTTTATAAAATAGAGCAGTTCCTTATCGTTCCTCCAGTTCAGTCCTCTACCTCTGGTTGTCAATCTCCTCCTGCAGCTTGGAGACTGGTATGTCAGAATGATGACATCACTGGATATAGCCTGCTGCACTCCTCCTTCAATCCCAGTGTTACCAGTCTCCATGCAGCAGGAGGACTTGACGAGCCTTTTAGAGGGCTCTCTGGAGGAATGGATAAGGAGCCTTTACTGTAGTAGCAGCTAAGTGTGGAAGAATTGGGTTTTTGTTTTTTTAGTGTAGTACCTCTTTAAAAAAAGAAAAAAGGAAAGAGCACTGCTGTTTTACATCTGTGCTCTGGCTCCCTTCCTGTGCCTGTGGGGTATTTTCGGGGGTTCAGGCTCAGGGCTTTCGAGCCTTCCCTCCTTCGGTGCCCAGAGGTCTCTCTCCCAGGACTCTTCGGGGGAGAGCCCCTCTTTGTGACAGTGCCTACTTTTGGTCGGCAGCCTGCCTTACCGCGGCTTCCCTGACTTCTCGGGAGTTCAGCGAGGCAGTTGGAGCCGGTGCTGGGAGCCTTCAGCAGCTCTGTTTTGTACCGCACAGCAACAGACCGTGCCGGTAAGTCCTCCGCCGGCGTCGATCTGTTTTTTCCAACGGAGATAGACTTTTTTCTGAAGTGCAGGGGCACTCGCAAAATTTTGGCGCCTTTTTTCTGCTTCGGCAATTTTGCGGCGGCCATTTTCGGCTCCGCGGTGAGCCGCGTGCTAGCAGGGAGCCTGCCGTTTTTGGGGCAGAGTGTCTCGAGGGCCCGATTTCTGTTATTTTTATTTTACTTTATTTTACTTTCTATTCATTTCTTTTCATTATCTTCTGTTTGTTTCATTTTGCATTTTTGTTTTGGGAGCTTCCCTTGATCGTGCCTTATTCCTCTTTTTTCAGCCCTCCTACAAGGGGAGGGGGGTGAGCTGAGGAGGTTCTTTTTCGAGGGGGCAGTGTGTTTAGAAAAAAAAAAAAAAAGAAAACAGGGACCAGCTTAGGATTCTATACCTTTTCTACTCCAGAGTGCTGAGGTTGATACCAGCGGTGGGAGTAGGGAAGGCTGCAGGCTATATGGCTGCCCGACCTCAGTATATTGTCTGTGGCACTAGGAGAGGAACGGTGGCTGATACTGGGGTTTGCCGGGGCTGTGCGACGCTCTCATCTGCAGTGGAGCAGCAAATGGAATTGCAGGAGTCCCCGGAGGCACAGGAGACGCCCGCGGGGGGGGGGGGGGGGAGGGCGGGCTGCGTCCCCTCGGCCTTTAGTGCAAGGGGGGCCGTTGGAAGAGCTGGCGGGACCCTCTGGCGTTTCCCTTCAGGTCCCGGCACCGTCTCTCGGAGAGTTTAGTCCAGAGTTTGTTCTGCTGATGCATCAGGCTTTCTGCCTCAGACAGCAGGGTGCGGCAGTGGGCACCGGGGCCCTGGTCTCTCCGGTTCCGCAGCTGGAGGCGACTGAGGGGTTGGCTGAGGGACCTCCGCCGCCTAAGCGTGCAAGAGCTAGGGACCCTGCGCTATCAGAGGGCGACTGGCCTGAGGCCTCAGCGCCGGAATGGGACCAGGAGGAAGGTTCCCAGGATCTCGAAGAAGGGGAGATTCCTGAACCCGAGGATCAGGCTAAGATAGTTAGGGTCTTCCGTAGAGAGAAGTTAGCGGCCTTGATCTCGGAGACCTTGCAGATGTTGAATTTGGCTACGCAGGTAGCCGTGGAGGATGATGTGGAAGATCCAGTTATCCGGGCAGTGCGTCAGACGCAGGTGGTGTTTCCAGTGCACAAGGTAGTGGACCGAATGATTCAAGATGAGTGGGATAAGCCGGAAGCTGGTCTGCGGGGCTTACGGACCTTGAATAGATTGTACCCTTTGGCTGATAAGGATAAGGAGAGGTTCCGGGCTCCGCGGGTAGACGCAGTGGTTTCCGCGGTTACAAAAAAGACCACCATCCCGGTGGAGGGCAGTGCGGCCTTGAAGGATGCCCAGGACCGTAAAGTGGATGGCCTGCTCAAGCAGGTTTTTGAGGCAGATTCTATGTCTCTACAGGCGTCCATCTGTGGGGCGTGGGTGGCCTGAGCATCCCTGAGATGGGCGCAGCGCCTGCGTCAGTCCCCCCATTTGGATCCCGAGGAGCTGAAGGAGCTGGATCGCCTAGAGTCCGGGGCGGCTTACTTGGCGGATGTACATTACGATTTGATCAGGGCGCTGGCTAATAGCACAGCGTCTGTGGTGGCCGCCAGGCGTTCCTTATGGTTGCGACATTGGGCGGCGGACGGACCTTTGAAGTCCCGCCTTAGCAAGCTCCCCTTTAAGGGGGGTTTGCTGTTTGGAGAAGATTTGGAGAAGTTAATGAAGGACCTGGGGGAGTCCAAGGCGGGTCGCCTTCCGGAGGATAAGCCGAAGCCCGGCAAGTCCAGCCCAGGCTTTCGGGGTCCATTTCGTGATTTCCGGAGATTTCGTTCTCCACGGTTCGGTGGTTTCCAGAGGGGCCGGTATTCGTCTCGGGCCCAGGGCTTTCGTGGGTTTCGTGGAGCGACTAGAGGTTTCGCCTCCAACCTGTCTACCGCTTCCCGTAAGTCGCAATAAAGCGAGGTGGGTCCCGGCGGAGGGGCCTCCCATCGGCGGGCGACTTCGGGAGTTTCTTTCCGCTTGGACCCAAATCACTTCCGACCAGTGGGTGCTCGAAATTATTCAGCACGGCTATGTGCTGGAGTTTTCCAAACCCATGCGGGATTCCTTTGTCATGTCCCCTTGCAGGGGCCCAAAGAAGACGGCGGCGATCCGCGGAACCTTGGATCGGCTTCTTCAGTTGGGGGCCGTGGTGGAAGTTCCCCCTACGGCTTGGGTCGGTACTCGATTTATTTCGTCGTGCCAAAGAAGGGCGGCACATTTTGGCCCATTCTCGATCTGAAGGCCGTGAACCGGTGCTTACGGGTGCCGCACTTCCGGATGGAGACCCTGCGGTCGGTTATTATGGCGGTGCGTCGCGGGGAGTTCTTAACGCCTCTGGATCTTACGGAAGCATATTTGCACGTTCCCATCCGTTTGGCGCATCAGAAATTCCTACGGTTCGCTTTTCCCTGGGTGCATTATCAGTTCCAGGCCTTGCCTTTCGGGTTGGCCATGGCGCCGCGCACCTTCACCAAGATCATGGTGGTGGTGGCGGCAGCGTTGCGCAAGGAAGGCATTCTCGTTCATCCTTATCTCGACGATTGGTTGATACGTGCCAAGTCCGAGGAGGAGAGTTACCGGGTGACGGACAAGGTAGTGCACTTTTTACAGTGTCTCGGTTGGGTGGTCAACCCGGCCAAAAGTCAGTTGAAGCCCATCCAGGTTCTCGAGTACCTCGGGGTCCGGTTCGACACCAGCAAAGGGCAGGTGTTTCTGCCGCACCGGCGGGCCGAGGACTTGAGGTCCCTAGTCAGGCAGTTTCGGGCGGTGTCGGCGCCGTCGGCGTGGGATTATCTCAGAGTCCTGGGTACGATGGCAGCGACCCTGGAGGCGGTACCGTGGGCCAAGGTCCATATGAGGCCTCTCCAACGGGCCCTTCTTTGCCGCTGGTCGCATCAGGCCGATTCTTTGAGCAAGCGGCTTCCGTGCCCGATTGCTGCCCGGCGCTCGCTTCACTGGTGGTTACTCCGGTCGTCGCTGGCGGCGGGCATGCCGCTGGAACAGCCGGAGTGGGTTCTGTTGCTGACGGATGCCAGTCTATCCGGCTGGGGAGCCCACTGCGAGAACCAGTTTGCGCAGGGACTTTGGTCTCCGCTAGAGGCGTCTTGGTCGATCAACCGGCTGGAACTGAGGGCTGTATTCCTTGCCCTTCGGGCGTTCGAGGACGTGCTTCGCGGGAGACCCGTAAGGGTGCTCTCCGACAACTCGGTGACGGTAGCGTACATCAACCGCCAGGGGGGCGCGGGAAGTGCCGCCATGGAGTCGGAAGCGGACGAGTTGTTTGCCTGGGTGGAGTCTCGGTTCCCAGTGCTCTCGGCAGCGCACATTGCCGGGAAGGACAATGTCACCGCAGACTTCCTCAGCAGGGTTCAGGTGGATGCAGGGGAGTGGGAGTTGCATCCCGACGTTTTCGAACAGATCGTAGATCGTTGGGGTACTCCGGTGATGGATCTCATGGCGTCCTTCCGCTCGGCAAAGGTCGCGCGGTTCTTCAGCAGAAGGCGCGAACGGATGTCCGAGGGCATAGACGCGCTGTTGCGCCCGTGGCCAGACGGCCTTCTGTATGTCTTCCCACCCTGGGCGTTGATTGGCAGGCTGGTTCAGCGGATCGGGGTGCACAGGGGGAAAGTTCTGTTGGTGGCTCCCGACTGGCCGCGGCGCCCTTGGTATGCAGATCTCGTGCGCCTTTTGGAGGGTCTGCCTTGGCGGCTCCCGAGGCACGCGGATCTGTTGCGGCAGGGTCCGCTGTTCATGCCTCAGGTGGATCGGTTCTCGCTTACGGTATGGCCATTGAAAGGGCTAGGCTGAGAAAGAGAGGTTATTCATCGGCGGTCGTTGCAACGTTGCTTAGGGCGCGTAAACCGTCGACGTGCCTGGCGTATGTGCGGGTCTGGCGTATCTTTGAGGATTGGTGTTCTCGTCGTCATCTCCGCGCACTTACTGTGTCTATTCCGGTGATCTTGGAGTTTCTGCAGGACGGGTTTGATAAAGGTCTTGCAGCCAGTTCTTTGCGCATCCAGTTGGCGGCCCTGGCCTGTTATCGTGGTAAGATCAATGGGGTACCCTTGGGGACTCACCCGGATGTGGGTCGCTTCCTGAAGGCGGTCGCTAGATTACGGCCGGCGCGTTGGGTGTACGTTCCGCCGTGGGATCTCAATCTTGTTCTCGCGGCATTGGTCAAGTCACCCTTTGAGCCTTTGCGCCATGCCTCTCTTAAGGATTTGACGTTAAAGACAGTGTTCTTGGTGGCAATTTGTTCGGCTCGGAGGATTTTCGAGTTGCAAGCCTTGTCGTGCCGGGAACCATTCTTATCTTTTTCTAGGGAAAAAGTAGTGCTGCGCCCGGTTCCATCCTTTTTGCCTAAGGTGGTTTCCCCCTTTCATTTGAATCAGGTGGTATGTTTGCCCGTCTTTGGGGCTCAGGAGGGGGGCGCCTCAGATCGCAGCCTTCGTCTGTTGGACGTGAAGAGAACTTTGCGTCAATATTTGAGGGTGACAGAGTCCTTCCGTAAGTCGGATCGGTTGTTTGTGCTGTTCGGTGGAGTGCGCAAAGGTGAGGCAGCGGCAAAGGCTTCCATCGCTAGGTGGGTCAAGGAAGCGATTGCCTCCGCTTATTTGCTTCAGGGTCGGGTGGTGCCCGACGGGTTATGGGCGCATTCCACCAGAGTGCAGGCGTGTTCTTGGGCGGAGCACAGCTTAGTTCGCCGGGAGACATTTGCAGGGCGGCGACTTGGTCGTCGCTACATACTTTCAGCAGGCATTACCGGCTGGACGTAGCAGCCGTTGCGGATGCTCGTTTTGGGTAGGCGGTTCTGTCCGCTGTAGAGGACTGAACTGGAGGAACGATAAGGAAATCATAATTACACTTACCTGGTAATTGTAGTTCCTTGAGAGACGACAGTTCAGTCCTCCTTCCCACCCGGCTGTTTATAGGAGGTTCCAGCTACGTTGACGGACCTATGCGAGTTCCAGGTGAGTCCAGATTATTTCACTTTCCTGGGGTGTTCACTTTCTTTCTGGCGAGGCAGGGTGGAAGGAAGCCTGGCCGGAGGGGGTGGCTGATTGGGAGTTTAGTACTAGTTCTGTTTTCACTGTTTATAGTTGGCTACTTATTTGTTGCTCCTGTGAGTCTGCTTTGTTAATAGTTCACACTGGGATTGAAGGAGGAGTGCAGCAGGCTATATCCAGTGATGTCATCATTCTGACATACCAGTCTCCAAGCTGCAGGAGGAGATTGACAACCCAGAGGTAGAGGACTGAACTGTCGTCTCTCAAGGAACTACAATTACCAGGTAAGTGTAATTATGATATAGCTCATCTATCCCAGGGGCCTTTCCAAGTTTGAGACCTTATAGCTTCCAACACATTATCCTCTAAAAAGCAGTCTCTAGTACCCCCTTCTGATCTTCCCTCATTGTAGGCAGAACACACCTTTCCAAATAACTAGAAAGCCCATCCCTATCCCCACATCCCTCAGCTGCCGGATATAGTGGTAAAGGAGAAAAACACCAGAACAGCACTGATTATAGACGTGTCATTTCCAAGCGACGACTATGTGAATTTATTTATTTTATTTATTTATTTAACATCTCTTATATACCGCACTATTGTCATCAGCGCGGTTTACATGAAACTAAACATATACATACAGAGTAACTGTAGTGCATTTACAAGTAACAGGGATTTAGAAACTTGGGATTACAGGTAAACTATATCAACTATATAAATACAATAAACTATACACATTATTCACAGTTGAAATTATCTTGGTCTGGATATGGAGTGAATTGTGTTGATGCAAGTACTATGCCAAGCATTAGCAGTAAATTTGAGAGACTGAGATCATACTCCACATGCCCTGGCTTAGAAGTAAGGTTCATGACTGTCATAGTATGCACAAAACTCACCCATTTGGAGAAACTGCTTCAAATGTATAGCTCAGAGTAAAGGTTGATAAAACAGCCTAATTTGATCAGGATGGACCTCCCTTTCCCTCCTCCTTTTTGCAGTCTGTAGAATGACATCGCTTTCTCTGCTCTTTCAACTGCGCTGTCATCAGTTTCCCCACCTTATTACTAAACTCAGAATAAAACTGCCTGGTTTACTCCATTTCCTTTTGAACCCTTTCTATCATACTATCCTGCATCTCCGCCTGTAAGGCTTCCAGTTCCCTGGCAAACTTAGTCATCGGCCTCCTCCTGTTTTCCCAGTCCTTAGCTTCACATTGGCACAATAACTCCCATACTCTCTGATCCCTCTGCTTCTTTTTCATGCTGACCCACATCAACAACTTACCACTCTCAAACACCTTAAAACTATCCCATACTACTGTCAGGGGCACACCTCCTTCCCCATATAAATAAAAATAATTTCAAACGTCTCTCCCAACAGCCTCCACCACTTCCTCATGGGATAGAAGGAAATCATCCACCAGAACTTTAAACTATAGAAATTCTTACACCCCCTCCCTTATTTCCACTCATATTGGTGCATGGTCAGACCAGGCTTTAGCTTCTACATCTCCCTGAAGTACATCCCCATTAATCACCCGTCCATCAACACATCTATTCTGGAGTATGAATTATGAAGGGGTAAGTAATAAGGTTAAGATCTACTATGTGGATGTAGCAATCTCCACACATCAATCCACACCCATATCCCCAGTCACCTTTTTCAACATCCTCCAGGTCCCATATGAGACATGTACTGAACTATCACTTTCAAGGATCCATAGTCAAGTTAAGGTCACCTCTCACCACTTACCCTCAGCCATGCCCAACAACCGGTCTCCCAAAGCCCTAAGAAAGGGGCCCTGATCCCTATTAGGTGCATAAACGTTCACTATATTCCACATCCCTCTGCACCTAATTTCACCCTTAGAAATAAAAGCCTCCCTCCCAAATCCCCAAATTGCTCCAAAATCACCGGATCCAAAAATTTTGAGAAAAGAATTGCCACTCCTGCTTTTTTACACTCCATGCTATTGGTGCAACAGCAGACATTGTAATATAGTAACTTAGTAACATAGTATA
This sequence comes from Ichthyophis bannanicus, assembly GCA_033557465.1. Classification (NCBI taxonomy): domain Eukaryota; kingdom Metazoa; phylum Chordata; class Amphibia; order Gymnophiona; family Ichthyophiidae; genus Ichthyophis; species Ichthyophis bannanicus. The sequence continues at coordinate 1,190,999,602 of CM066033.1, forward strand.
CGACACAGATAAAGACCAGTATGGTCCATCTAGTCTGCCCAGCAAGGTGGCAAGAGTAGGCGCACCTGCCGCTCTATGCAGGTCACCTCTCCCCATGCCTTTGTTTTGGGGGTGTACCCGCCACTCCGTGTAGGTCACCCCTATTTGTTGAGATATAAGAGATAGTTATGTGTGTTTTGATTTTATCCTGTTGCTATAAAAGGATCCACTGTGTCTGTCCCATGCCATTTTGAATTCTGTCACTGTATTTGCCCCCGCCACTTAAAACTGGGAGGGCATTCCAAGCATCCACCATCCTTTCAGTGAAAAAGTATTTCCTGACATTGCCTTTCAGTTTACCCCCTTGCAGCTTCATGTTATGCCCTCTAGTTTTACAGCTTCCCCATCTTTGGAAGAGGTTGGTTTGTTCATTAATACTCTTAAGTATTTAAAGGTCTGAATCATATCTCCCCTGTCTCTCCTCTCCTCCATAGTGTACATAGTAACATAGTAAATGACGGCAGATAAAGACCAGTATGGTACATATAGTCTGCCCAGTAAGATGGCAACAGGTGCACCTGCTGCTCCGTGCAGGCCACCCCTTCCATGTCTTTGTTTTAGGGGTGAACCCACCGCTCCGTGTAGGACACCCCTGTATGTTGAGAAATTAATTAGTTAAGTTCCTGTGCGGATATCCAGTTTAGTCCTCCACAATCGGGTACTGCCCCTCTCACTGCAGCCTGTAGACTGGACCAATCAAATCTTCTGTAGTACATATCCAGCAGGAGCTCCCAGAAGCCCCCCAGTGTGTCCAGTCTCGTTGCAGTGTGTAGACGTAAAAGTGTGTCCTCTGGGCACACTTAGTGACCTTTGCAGGAGCAACACTAGTTAGTTGTTTTTAGGGTTTGTTTTGGGGCATTTCTCTACTATTTTTGTTTTTGGTAGCTAGCTGTGCCTTTAAAAATAAGAAAGACAAAAGAAGCCTGTCTCCCTGGAGCTGTGCCACAGGAGACTAGGAGAAAGTCAGACCTGCTGGCTGCTGTTGCCTGCCTAGCACATTTTATCAGCCCTGGGTGAGCTTCCCCTAGACAGGACGGGGAATTGCCATACCTATAAGGCAGTGCCTGGTACTGGGAGATTGTGGCTGAATCTTCTGTTCCTGAGCTGGTAGGAGTTTGCATTTCATTTTTTCTTTCTTGTGTGCAATGCTCTGTCTGGGATGCCAGCGTTTCTGTAGGCTCTCCTGAGCCCATTTGGCAGTTTTTATTCAATCTGCTCGTGTGCCCTGTATTAGAGGGTCGTTTTATTTGTTTTCCATATTATTTGGTGGTTTTTATATTTTCGCGCCGTTTTTTACCGCGGGTGAAAAAGTGCGGCGGCCATTTTGGATTTTAAAAGTGCTTTTCCAGGCATTTTTGATCGCTGTGCACAGGTTCCCCTAGCGTTTTTGGGGTTCCTCTTTCTGGCGATTTTGCTCAGGGCCCCCCAGGGATCCTGGGATATATTTTGTTTCTTGTAAAAAAAAAAAAGTTAAGTTACTTTTAAATCGGGGCTGATTTGCATAGGATTGCCCAGGTGGTGTGGGCTTTCCTGTGGCTGTCTTATTCTATTCCCCTGGGCAGAGGTGGCCTTGGGATGGCTTCCAAGCCCCAGTGTGTGATTTGTGGGTCCCGCAGGACGGCAGGGACTGACTCTGGCATCTGCAGGGGCTGTGCTGCAGTGCCCTCGGAGTTAGAGCAATCTGTGAATGTTCAGGAACAGGCTACCCCTGGGGATGCTTCTACTTCCGGGGACAGCGTTCTTTCTCCAAGCATCCCTCAGTCTGGCTCGGTTCCTCCGGCCAGCGGTTCAGTGGCTGCGCTCCAGCAGGCGGCTGTTGCTGCCTCAACTATGGACTTCTCCCCTGATTTTGTACTCCTCATGCATCAGGCATTTCGCCTGAGCAGGTCCGGACAGTTGCCGGCTGTCTGGCCCCCCTCCCTCCCCTCGGGGTCCTTGGGGGCGGCTCAGTGTCCCTCACCGCCCGGGGGCAAGCGGCTTCGGTTGGGGGGACAAGAGCAGGACGCCCTGGGTCTCCTGGATTCCGAGGCAGAGGGCGATCCTGAGACTGAAGCGGAGGATTTGGAGGATGGGGAGATCCCTGGGCCGGAAGATCAGGCTCGGGTCATTCGAGTGTTCCGTAGGGACGAGCTGGTTCCTTTGGTCACGGAGTCCCTTCGGGCGCTAAACCTTTCGGCGGTGCGGTCCCTGGAGGAGGAGGGTCTTGAGGATCCTCTGATTCAAGCAGTCAGGGATGCCCAGGTGGTTTTTTCCCCGTCCACCGCGTGGTGGATCAGATGATCCAGGCGGAGTGGGAGCACCCGGAATCCGGTTTGAAGGGGATTCGGACCATGAATCGGCTTTATCCTCTTGCTGACAAGGACAGGGACTTGTTCAGATCCCCCCGGGTGGATGCTGCGGTCTCCGCAGTGACCCAGAAAACCACCATCCCGGTTGAGGGGGCGGCGGCCCTCAAGGACGGGCAGGATAAGAAGGTTGATAACTTGCTCAAGCAAACCTTCGATACGGATGCCGTGTCATTGCAGGCCTCTATCTGTGGGGCTTGGGTGGCTCGGTCGTGTCTGCGGTGGTCACAGCAACTGCGCTCGAGCCCCGGACTAGACCAGCAGGGTCTGGTGGAGGTGACCCGGCTGGAGTCCGGCTCGGCTTACCTGGCGGATCTGTTTTATGATTTGATCCGCGCGTTGGCTAACAGTATGGCATCCGCGGTAGCAGCGCGCCGGTCCCTCTGGTTGCGCAGCTGGGCGGCGGACAGTTCTTCTAAGGCCCGCCTCAGTAAGCTGCCGTTTAAGGGCAGATTATTATTTGGGGAGGCTCTCGAGAAATTGGTAAAGGATCTCGGTGAGTCCAAAGGGGGCCGGCTTCCGGAGGATAAACCAAGGTCCAACCGGTCCACCTCGTCGGCGCGGGGATCCTTTCGGGATCAGCGCAGGTTTCGGCCCTCCCGCCAGTGGTCCTCGCAGCGGGGCCGGTTTGGAGCCCGTAGCCAAGGATTTCGGGCTTTCAGGGGAGCCGGCAGAGGCTTCTCCGCAGCCGGCTCTTCATCGGGTTCTTCCTTTGGACGCAAGCCACAATGACGCCAGGCAGGCTCTGGAGGGAGGACCGCTTGTCGGCGGTCGCTTGCGCGACTTTCTTTCCTCTTGGGCCCAAATAACGTCGGATCGCTGGGTGCTACAAATTATAGAGGAGGGTTACGCTCTGGAATTTGCGTTCCCACTTCCAGATTCCTTTGTTCTGTCTCCCAGCAGGGGCGAGCAAAGGACGAGGGACATCCGCGTGACCCTGGCTCGATTGTTAGCGCTGGGAGCGGTGGTTCCAGTGCCTCCCTTGGAAAGAGGCGCTGGTCGCTACTCCATCTATTTTGTGGTACCCAAAAAGGGCGACTCTCTGCGTCCGATTTTGGATCTCAAAGGCGTGAATCGCGCGCTCAGAGTGCCGCATTTCCGCATGGAAACCCTGCGGTCAGTCATTGTAGCGGTGCGAAAGGGGGAGTTTTTGACGTCCCTCGATCTTACCGAGGCCTATCTGCACATTCCGATACACCCAGCCCATCAGCGGTTTCTCCGCTTCGCGTTCCCGTGGGGCCACTTTCAGTTCCGGGCCATGCCGTTCGGCTTGGCTACGGCCCCGCGCACTTTCACAAAGGTGATGGTGGTGGTTGCGGCGGCCTTGCGCAAGGAGGGCATTTTGGTCCATCCTTCCCTGGACGACTGGTTGATACGAGCAAAATCCGGTCGAGAGTGCCTGCGGGTCACGAGCAGGGTGGTAGCTCTGCTGCGATCCCTCGGCTGGGTGGTGAACGAAAGAAAGAGTTGTCTGCGGCCCTCGCAGGACCTGGAGTATCTGGGGGTGCGCTTCGACACTGCTCGGGGGCTGGTGTGCCTTCCCGAGCGCCGCGTCCTGACGTTGCGGGCTCTTGTCCGACTATTTCGGGGGATGCCCGCTCCGTCGGCGTGGTGGTACCTACGGCTTCTCGGAACGATGGCGGCGACCTTAGAGGTGGTTCCGTGGGCGCGGTTCCACATGCGCCCACTGCAGAGGGCGCTCCTTCGTCGCTGGTCCAACCAGTGCGATTCCTTGCACAAGAGACTGCCCTGCCCGAAGGCAGTGCGGCGGTCGCTTCGGTGGTGGCTCTCCTCCGAGAACCTGACGCGGGGACTTCCCTTGGAGCCTCCTCTGTGGGTCCCCCTCACTACGGATGCGAGCCTAGTCGGCTGGGGAGCACACTGCGAGACCCGCTTCACGCAGGGGGTGTGGTCCTCGCAGGAAGCGTCTTGGTCGATCAACCGCCTCGAGCTTCGGGCGGTCCGACTAGCCCTGATGGCCCTGGAACCTCTGCTCCTGGGCCGGGCTGTCCGAGTCTGGTCGGACGATGCGACCACGGTGGCGTACATCAATCGCCAAGGGGGCACAGGGAGTGTGGCCCTGGAAACCGAAGCGACGGCCTTGTTCAGCTGGGTGCAGACTCGGCTGCCGGCGATCTCGGCGGCGCACATTGCAGGCGCGGACAATGTCCAGGCCGACTTTCTCAGCAGAGTGCGGGTGGACCCCGGAGAGTGGGAGTTAAATCCTCAGGTGTATGCGCAGATAGTTCGGCGGTGGGGTCCGCCCATCATGGATCTCATGGCGACCTTCCAGTCGGCCAAGACAAGTCGCTTCTTCAGCAGACGGCGGGAGCGGATGTCCGAAGGACTCGACGCTCTCATTCAGCCGTGGCCGACGTCCGGGATGCTGTACGTTTTCCCCCCGTGGGCCCTGATCGGTCGGGTCGTCCAGCGCATCGAGGGCCATCAGGGCCGGGTGCTGCTGGTGGCTCCGGATTGGCCCCGGAGGCCCTGGTATGCAGACCTCGTTCGGCTTCGAGACGGCGTGCCGTGGCGCCTTCCGGCGCTACCGGATCTTCTTCTTCAGGGCCCCTTGCGGATGCCCCAGGTGGCTCGGTTCTCGCTTACGGTTTGGCCATTGAGAGGGCTCGGCTGAAAAAGAAGGGTTATTCGCCCGCGGTGATTTCCACCTTACTGCGGGCAAGAAAGTCGTCCACTTCTCTTACTTATGTTCGAATTTGGAGAATTTTTGAGGACTGGTGCTCCCGGCGTGGAGTTCGGGCGGCGGCGGTCTCGGTGCCCGTCGTGCTCAGCTTTCTGCAGGATGGCTTCGAGAAGGGTCTCGCGGCCAGTTCCCTGAAGGTCCAGTTGGCCGCGCTCTCTTGCTATAGAGGCAAGGTTTTGGGCCGCCTTCTTGGCGCTCATGCGGATGTGCGGCGTTTCTTGACCGCCGTGTTTCATTTGCGGCCTTCCCGCAGAGCGGTGATTCCTCCGTGGGCTTTGAATTTAGTTCTGCGGGCCCTGGCTCGGGAACCCTTTGAGCCCTTGCGGAGGGCATCCTTGAAGGATCTCACGTTGAAGACGGTTTTTCTGGTAGCCATTTGCTCGGCACGGCGCATCTCGGATCTACAGGCCTTGTCATGCCGAGAACCTTTCTTGTCTTTTTCTGCGGAGCGGGTTGTGCTCCGTCCGGTTCCCTCCTTCCTGCCAAAGGTGGTGTCTCCTTTTCACCTGAATCAGGCAGTATTTCTACCAGTGATTTCGGCGGACTCGGTCGAGTCGGTGGACAAGGGGCTTCACCGGCTTGATGTGGGCCGCGCGCTGCGTCGGTATTTACAGTCTACCGAGTCATTTCGGAAGACTGATCGGCTTTTTGTGCTCTTTGGGGGTGCACGGAAAGGGGAGGCGGCGGCTAAGGCCTCCATTGCTCGATGGCTTAAAGAAGCGATCGCCTCCGCGTATCTGTTGCAGCGGCGGCCGGTTCCGGAGGGGCTCCGGGCTCATTCTACTAGGGCTCAGGCGGCCTCTTGGGCGGAGCATGGTCTGGTTCCACCAGCGGAGATCTGTAGAGCGGCCACTTGGTCGTCTCTGCATGCTTTCAGCAGGCACTATCGCTTGGATGTGTCAGCGGCTCGGGATTCCTGTTTTGGTTCGGCGGTTTTGCGCGCCGGCCTACAAGGTCCCGCCCGGTCTTAACTGCTCTGTTACATCCCGATTGTGGAGGACTAAACTGGATATCCGCACAGGAAATGGAAATTACACTAACCTGGTAATTGTAGTTCCTGTAGGATCCAGTTTAGTCCTCCTTCCCTCCCGAATATCTGCATGATCTTGCGGCGCGCTATCCCGAGCGGGAGATTCTAAGATAGTTTTTGCGTCCCGTTCGGACCTTAGCGGCAGTCGTGCTTATAGCTATGGCTCTTCCCTTTCTTTTGGGGTTCCGTAAGCTCCTTAGTACCTGGGGGGAGCTCTGTGTCAATTTAGGGGCGTCGATTCCGGCGCCGTGCAGTGTTCTGACTTCCTCGTTTGGGGAGGGAGTTGGTTATTCCAGGGGGGGAAGTACAAGGTTTAATGTTAATCTGATAATAATCTGTTGTGTTGCTTCGTTCAGTATGCTTTGTTACTAGTACACTGGGGGGCTTCTGGGAGCTCCTGCTGGATATGTACTACAGAAGATTTGATTGGTCCAGTCTACAGGCTGCAGTGAGAGGGGCAGTACCCGATTGTGGAGGACTAAACTGGATCCTACAGGAACTACAATTACCAGGTTAGTGTAATTTCCATTTTATTTTGATTTTATCCTGTTGCTGTAAAGGGATCCACTGTGTCTGTCCCATGCCATTTTGAATTCTGTCACTGTATTTGCCCCCAACACTTCCATCGGGAGGGCATTCCAAGCATCCACCACCCTTTCAGTGAAAAAGTATTTACTGACATTGCCTTTCAATTTACCCCCTTGCAGCTTCATGTTATGCCCTCTAGATTTACAGCTTCCCCGTCTTTGGAAAAGGTTTGTTTGTTCATTATTTCTCTTTAGGTATTTAAAGGTCTGAATCATATCTCTCCTGTCCCTCCTCCAGAGTGTACATATTTAGGTCTTCAAGTCTCTTCTCATAAGGCTTCTGACGCAGGCTCCAAATCATTTTGGTCACCTTCCTCTGAACAGTTTTCAGTCTTTTTACATCCTTTGCAAGATACGGTCTCCAAAACTGAACACAGTATTCCAAGGAGGCGTCACCAGTGACTTACACAGTGGCATTAGTACCTATTGCTTTCTGCTGGTAATTCCTCTTTGTATGCAACCCAACATTCTCCTGGCTTTTGCCACCTCCTTGTCACACTGTTTTGCCACCTTGAGATCCACAGAAATAATCACACCAAGGTCCTTCTCCTGATCCGTACACAGAGGCCCCCTATCGTGTACATTTTCCCTGGATTTCTGCTTCCCCAAGTGCATGACACTGCACTTCTTCACATTAAATCTTAACTGCCAAGCATTAGACCATTCTTCCAGCTTTTGTAGATCTTTCCTCATGTTATCCTCATGTTATCCACGTTTCCTCATGTTACCCACTCTATTGCAAACTTTTGTGTCATCTGCCAAAAGACAGACTTTTCCATGCAGTCCTTCAGCAATATCACTCACAAATACATTGAACAGTGCCGGGCCCAGCACCGAACCCTGGGGCACCCTGCTAATCACCCTCCTTTCATCCCAGTGAGCTCCATTTGCCATCACCTTCTGTCTGTCAGTCAACCAATTTCTGATCCAGTTCACCACCTTGGGACCCATCCCCAAACTACTGAGTTTATTGATAAGCCTCCTATGAGGAACAGTATCAAAGGCTTTGCTGAAATCCAGGTAGATGACATCCGTCGCATGCCCCTGATTTAGTTCTCTGGTCACCCAGTCAAAGAACTCAATCAGATTTGTTTGGCAGGATCGTCCTTTGGTAAAACCATGTTGCCTCAGATCATGCAACTTGTTGGTTTTGAGAGAGTCCACTATTCGCTCTTTCTGAAGCGCCTCCATTACTTTTCCCGTCACCGAGGTAAAGCTCACGGGCCTGTAGTTTGTCACTTCTTCCATGTCACTAATTTTGTGACAAGGTACCACATCAGCCCTTCTCCAGTCCTGAGGAACTACTTCTGTCTCCAAGGATCTGTTGAAAACATTCTTTAACGGCCCTGCAAGAACCTCTCTGAGCTCTTTCAGTATCCTGGGATGTATCCCATCCGGTCCCATGGCCTTGTTCACTTTCAGTTTTGCAAGTTGTTCTAACACATCTTCAGTGAATGGTGTGGTATCTTCTTCATTCCCATTTTTATATTTGGAAATCACAGGTGGTCCTTCTCCAGGATTTTCTTTAGTAAAAACAGAGCAGAAGTATTTGTTTAGCATTTTCGCTTTTTCAGTGTCACTTTCCACAAATCCGTTACCAGCACTTCTGAGTCCTGCAATTCCATCTCTGATTTTCCTCCTCTCCCGAATATACCTGAAGAAAGGTTTGTCGCCACACTTCACATCTTTAGCCATCTTTTCCTCTGCCTTTGATTTTGCTTGCCTTATTTCTCTTTTTGTCTTTTAGTTTGCTCCTGTATTCCTTACTTTGTTCCTCTGTTTGCAAGCTTTTGAATTTTGTAAAAGCTGTGTTTTTTGCCTTTATTTGAGCAACCACTTCTTTGGAGAACAAAATAGGTTTCCTTCTCCTCTTGTTTTTATTTACTTTCATTACATATTTATCTGTTGTATTTAGGTCTTCAAGTCTCTTCTCATAAGTCTTCTGATGCAGTCTCCAAATCATTTTGGTTGCCTTCCTTGGAACCATTTCCAGTTTTTTAATATCTTTTGCGAGATATAGTCTTCAAAACTGAACACAAATATTACAAGTGAGGTCTCACCAGCGACTTGTACGGTGACATTAGTACCTCTTCCTTTCTGCTGGTAATTCCTCTCTGTATGCAACCCAGCATCCTTCTGGCTTTTGCCACTGCCTTGTCACACTGTTTTGCCACCTTGAGATCCTCGGAAACAGTCACTCCAAGGTCCTTCTCCTGGTCCATGCACAAAACCTCTTGCCCCCTATCGCATACAATTCCCTTGGATTTCTGCTTCCAAAGTGCATGACACTGCACTTCTTTACACTAAATCTTAACTGCCAAGCATTAGACCATTCTTCCAGCATTTGTAGATCTTTCCTCATGTTATCCACTCCTTCAGGGGAGTCCACTTTGTTGCAAATTTTTGTATCATCTGTCAAAAGACAGTCTTTTCCATTCAGACCTTCAGCAATATCGCTCACAAATACATTTGAACAGTACCGGTCCCAGGAACAAATCCTGTGGCACACCGCTAATCACCTTTCTTTCATCCGAGTGAGTTCCGTTTACCATCACCTTCTGTCGTCTGTCAGTCAACCAATTTCTGATCCACTTTACCACCTTGGGACCCATCCCCAAGCTGTTGAGTTTATTGATAAGCCTCCTATGAGGAACAGTATCAAAAGTTTTGCTGAAATCTAAGTAGATCACATCCATCGCATATCCTTGATCTATTTCTCTAGTAATGAGTGGAGTAACTGCTCATCCTTTTTCAATAAATGTCTCCTGCAGGAGAACCCACTAATGCCTGCAGGCATTCTAGCTCTTTAAAAACTGACACCCTCTTCATGAGAGCATTTAATCCTTTCGTGTTGAATGTTACAAATTTATATCCCTTACCTCCCATTTATACATCAGTCCCCCCTCCTTCTCGGCTGCTCTGTTGGCACCAACCCAGATAGTCCCACCACCACCACCACTCAAACCCCCCCATCCAATCCCTTAACCCTCCCTTCCTCCCTCCCTTCCTATTCCCACCTCCATCCCGACCATATCCAATCAAGTTACCTTTCTCCTCTTGGCAATTCACCATCCAGAGGAAGATAGCACCCTGACAATGACACCTACCACCCCGCCCTCATTATCCCCCAGCTCACATCAGCCCCCACACAGCCTTTCATCTGTTCCAACACGCCACCTCGCACTCCAACCCCACATTCTCACACATCCTATTCACCCCCAGGCCAGGGCACACAGCCTTCCACACACTCACCCTCTTCTACCATCCCTCAACTTTACACCCCTCCTTCTCAGCCATACCCCCAAACACACCCATTGCCTGCACTCTACATTATCCACTCAAACCACTTTCCAACATCCAAAATCCACCCCAGTCAGGGGAAGCAAAAAAGGTGAACTCTGTTTTACAGTTTATTAAAATATTTTATATACTGCCTTTCGCACGTGTCAAAGCTGTTTACAATAAAAACATTCTTTAAAAATAAGAGTAAGAAAACAAATGGCAGCATTAAAATAGAAAAGCAAAGTACAGAGAGGGAAGGAGTAAGAGAGCAGAAATTTCAGTCTCAACATCAGAGGGATATTTTAACCAGGGAGCGAGGAGTGTCAGAGTGTTAAGTCGGTTCAATGGTGATATTGAATTTGTGTTGAAATAAGTAGGTTTTGACAGCAGTTTTAATTTGGAAAGAGAGGCTTCCAAACGGATATCAGTAGGGAGGGCATTTCAAAGGGAAGGGGCCAAAAAGAAAAATGTAGAACTGTGAGTGCTCGCAAGGTAGGCTTGTGATGGGTAAGGTAGATGATGGCGTTTTGCATGTATAGAATGTAGGGAGCAAGTGGATGCATGTCATATGAGGTGAGAGGAGCAATATGCTGGAATGCCAGAGCCAAGAATTTTATGGATGGTGATTAGTAGTTTATTTTGTATATGGTGTGGGAATGGAAGTCAGTGGGATTTAATTAATAGTGAGCCACATGATCATAGCGGGATGAATGATGGAGACGGATTGCAGTATTTTTGACAGCTTATAGATGTTTGAGTTTATATTGAGGTAAACCAGAAAAAATGCTATTCTCCAGGAACAAGCAGGAATGAGTCCTCACATATGGGTACGTCGGAACCGACGGAGCCTGCGCGGGAAAGCTCCCCAGCTTCCCAGAAAGGAAGCTTTTGGGGCCTCCCAAAGCGCATGCGCGCTGCCTTCCCGCCTTCCTGACCAACTCTCCTCAGTTCTTCTTTTTCTGCGGAGCCAGCAGGTCGTGTTCCTGTCACCGCTGAAGAAATTGTTATTTTAATTTGTTTCTTTGACCGCGTGTCTGCCTTCCCCGATTCCGGACCGGTACCGCCGGTCTTTTTTCATTTATTTCTTAAAAAAAAAAAAATTACTTTTTCCTCACTTGGTGTGTTTTTTCTGTGAGGCCTCTAGGCCTTCTCAGATTCTCCCTCATGGAGAAACCAGCCTCTGGTTTTAAAAAATGCACCAAGTGTACCAGTACTATTTCAGTCACAGATACCCATGAGTGGTGTCTTAAATGTTTGGGGCCTGACCATTCCATTCCGGATTGTCCATCCTGCTCTCTGATGTCCAAACGAGGCTTACAGAACAGAGCAGCTAAGTTTCATATGCTGTTTTCTACGGATACTCCAGCATCAACATCCTCCAGGTCTTCCTCTCCTGATGGATCTCAGGTAACCAAACATTCTTCAGGCAGGTCCTCAAAGGGCAAATCTCCTTCTAAGCAGCGAGAGGCGCTTGGGTTTGACCCTGAGGACCCTGCCCCAGCCAAACAACCCCGGCGGGAAGCTCCGGCTTCCAAAGCTCCTCCTATGGTGTTACAGGTAGACATCGATGGCACGGCCTCGACCGATCTCCTGTTAGACTGCTCTGGGGTACCGGCTAACACCGGTACCGACATCCAGGCAGTTGTGGCGACTATGGGTACTACGGTACAATCCATGCAGCAGGCCATACTGGCTTTCATTAACGCTGCAACGCCCTCGGTACCGCGACAATCGGTTCCGACTCCGATTCCGGTACCGCAACCGATACCGGTACCCAGAGCATCTACTTCCAGTAGTATGCCGGTTCCGGTCTCCGGTTCCGGAGATTTTCTCGATACCGCTCCGATTCCCGGTATGCCCGATGTCGATACCGGTCGGTACGCGTATCGATCTCTGGAAGCAAATAGGCGGTACTTTGAATCTTCTGAAGATTCTGATACCTCAGATGATTCTGCTGATGTCCCTTTTACTCTTCCTGAGGAGCCCTCTTCTCCAAAAAGGAGAATGTCTCCTCCAGAGGATTTGTCCTTTCAAGACTTCATTATTGAAGTAGCTAAAGGACTTTCCATATCTGTAACCTCTGAAAAGGAACCTAGAGCAAAAAAATTGGATATATTAGGATACTCTAAGGTTCCCAAAGAGGCAGCCACCTTACCCATACATGAAATTCTTCAAGAACACATGATGGACTTGTGGGAGGCTCCTCTCACCCTATCTCCACATTCTCAACGTTTGGACACCATGTATCTGGTTCCTCCTTCTCCTGGTTTTCAAAAAACTCAGTTTCCTCACCACTCTATTGTGGTGAGGTCTGCTATGAAAAAGATAAAGAGTACCAAAAGGCACTCTTCTACCCCTCCAGGAAGAGAATGTAGGACTTTGGATGCTTTTGGTAGAAAAATCTTCCAAGCTAGCATGCTTATTGCCAGAATCAATTCATACAGCCTCTATATGGGCATGTTTTTGAAAGAGATTGCACTGAAGATACGTCATTTTCTCCCCTTTATCCCAGAGGATAAGAAGGAGGAGTTCCTTCTTTTGCTAAAGCAAACTCAAGATGTTTCAAAGTTCTCCAACAGAGCAGCCTTTGACTCTTTTGAGGGGGCTAGCAGAGCCTCTGGCATTGCCATAGCTGCTCGCAGACTTGGTTGGCTCCAGGCCTCTGATTTGGAACCCTGGGTACAAGAAGGCTTGGGCAATCTGCCCTGTACAGGTAAAAATCTGTTTGGCAAGGAGTGGCAAATCAAAGCCACTCAAATGGATGCAGAGAATGCTGCTTTAGATAGACTTTCTAAGTCTACCTCTACCCCTGCCAAGAAAAAACCTTTTAAGAAGCCTTTCTATAAAAAGACCAGATTTTCCACAAATACTGGCCAGCAATCTTCCCAAGTTCGCTTTGCTCCTAAGCGTCAGCAAGCTAGACAGGCCAGAACAAAGTCTACAGGTGCTGCTACAGTCCAGCAGTCCCAACCCCCTCAGAGTTTTTGACTTGATTCTAGAGAACTTAACCTTTCTGGCTCTGCAACAACCAGAGCCTCTCACCATTCCAGGAAGGTTAACTCATTTTGCTCCCAGATGGGAACAAATCACATCAGAACAGTGGACCCTCTCTATCATCAGAGAGGGCTACAAACTACATTTCTCCAGCCTTCCTCCTCATACCATGGTGAGACAATTCAATTCTCCCCATCTCTCCTGTACCTGTTGGGCCAGGAGGTGACCACTCTTCTCACCCAAAAGGCAATAGAAGAGGTTCCTCTTCCTCAACAAGGGTCAGGTTTTTACTCCCCTTATTTTCTCATTCCCAAGAAAACAGGGGGGTACAGACCCATTCTGGATCTCAGAGAATTGAACAAATTCCTATACAAGGAGAAGTTCAAGATGCTTTCTCTAGGCACTCTCCTTCCATACCTACAGAGTCAGGACTGGCTTTGTTCTCTAGATCTCAAGGATGCGTACACACATATACTCATCCATCCATCCCACAGAAAATTCCTACGGTTTCTGTTCCAGGGAAAACATTTCCAATACAGAGTACTTCTCTTCGGTCTAGCCTCTGCTCCAAGGGTATTTACCAAATGCATGGCAATAGTAGCTGCATTTCTACGCACTCTGGGAATGTTTGTCTTCCCATACCTGGACGACTCGCTCATCCGAGCTCCATCTCAGTCCGAGGCTCAGACTTCCCTGGACCACACCAGACGCATACTGCAGTATCTGGGACTTGTCATCAATCTGCCAAAGTCTCAACTCACCCCTACTCAGTCCCTAGAATTCATAGGGGCCTGGCTAGATACCACCACTGCAAGGGCCTATCTTCCTCAGGTTCGTTGCCACCGTCTAGTGCACTTGGCCTCTCAAATTCAGTCCAGAAGCCACTTGACTGCCAGGGAGATGCTACAACTGCTAGGCCACATGGCATCCACAGTTCATGTGGTGCCTTATGCTCGCCTACATATGAGAGCAGCTCAATGGACTTTGTCCACCCAGTGGACCCAAGCATCAGGAGCTCTCTCAGACCAAATAGCAACCTCAAAACGTCTTTTTTGGTCTCTCCAATGGTGGATATCCACTCAAAATCTGTTGTTGGGGGCCCCCTTCCAACCTTTGTTACCCCAAGCAACTCTCACTACAGATGCCTCCCAAACAGGTTGGGGAGCTCATCTCCAAGACCTCTCCACTCAGGGGGTCTCCACAGGAGACCACCCTTCATATCAACCTTTTGGAGCTCCGAGCAATTTTCCTTGCTCTCAAGGTCTTTCATACCCTCCTCATCAACATGACAGTCCTTGTTCATACCGACAATCAAGTAGCCATGTTCTACATAAACAAACAAGGAGGGACTGGCTCTCTGTCGCTTTGCAACGAAGCTCTAAAATTGTGGGCCTTCACCAGAGAGCATCAAATCCATCTCCTGGCAGTGTACCTCCCAGGAATCCAAAACTCTTGGGCAGACAGACTCAGTCGAGATCTGCTTTCACACGAATGGTCCCTGCACATGGATCAGGTACTCAGAATCTTTCAGGAATGGGAAACCCCGGACATAGACCTGTTTGCAAGTCCGTGCAATGCCAAACTTCCCCGGTTCTGTTCCAGAATCCCGTGTCAGGGAGCTCAGGCCAAGGATGCCTTCCTCCTTCATTGGGGTCAGGCCTTCCTGTATGCCTTTCCACCCATTCCTTTGATTCCCAAGACTCTATTCAAACTTCAGAGGGATCAAGGATCTATGATCCTCATAGCTCCACGCTGGCCTCGCCAAGTGTGGTACCCTCTACTTCTGCATCTCTCCCAGGCACCCTCCCTGGATCTAGGAGCTGCTCCAGACCTTCTGTCTCAAGAGGAGGGGACTTTGTGGCACACAAACCCCAAGTCCCTTCACCTCAGAGCTTGGTTACTGAAGGCCTAGACCTTCAAGACTTCAATCTTTCTCAACAGGTGAAGGATGTCCTCCATGCATCTAGGAAACCTTCCACCAGGCGTTCTTATGCTTTTAAATGGAAAAGATTTTCCATTTGGTGTGCTGAAAAAGGTGTTAACCCTCTAGCACTACCTTTGAATTCTTTACTCGAATATCTCCTGCATCTTTCCAATGCAGGACTTAAAACCAATTCTGTAAGGGTCCATTTGAGTGCTATTGCAGCATCTCTTCAGCCTATCAATGGACAACCTGTTTCCTCTCATCCTCTTATTGCGAGATTCATGAGAGGCCTAACCTTAACTAAACCTCCCATTCGACCTCCTCCGGTGGCATGGGACTTAAACGTGGTTCTTGGTAAGCTTATGAAGCCATCCTTTGAACCCTTAGCCACTGCCTCCTTGAAATTTCTTTCCTGGAAAGTCATTTTCCTTATTGCAATCACTTCTGCTCGCCGCATCAGTGAACTGCAGGCTTTAGTGGCTAATCCACCTTATACAAGGTTCCATCATGATAAGGTAGTCTTTAGGACAAATCCCCACTTTATGCCTAAAGTGGTCTCACCTTTTCATCTTAATCAAGAGGTATATCTACCTGTCTTTTTTCCAGCTCCTCATGCATCTAGTGCAGAGAGGAACCTACATACGTTAGATTGTAAAAGAGCTCTTGCCTTTTACATCCACAGGACACAGCAACATAGAAAGTCTTCTCAACTTTTTGTTGCTTTTGATCCTTCTCATTTAGGACTTCCAGTCTGAAAAAGAACACTGTCCAATTGGATTGCTCAGTGTATTTCTTTTGCTTACCAGAGTAAGAACCTTTCTCTGGAAGGCCATGTCACAGCTCACAATGTGAGATCCATGGCCACATCTATGGCTCATCTTCATTCTGTATCCATCGATCAGATCTGTCGAGCAGCCACATGGGCCTCGGTTCATACCTTCACAGCCCATTGCTGCTTGGACAAGGACTCCCGCCGGGATGCCTTGTTTGGTCAGGCTGTCCTCAGACACCTGTTCTATTCTTAAACAACTCCTGCCCACCTTCCCTGAATGGATGCCTGAGATCCATAGGAAGATGAGGAATTCTTGCAGGGACATCTCCCCGGCATCTTAGCTAGGGAGTCCCCATATGTGAGGACTCATTCCTGCTTGTTCCTGGAGATAGCACAGTTACTTACCTGTAACAGGTGATCTCTGGGAACAGCAGGAATTAGTCCTCACAACCCACCCACCTCCCCTAGGAGTTGTATCTCTCTCTCTCTTTCCTTTCCTCTCTCTATTGTCTCAGCTTTAAACTCGAACTGAGGAGAGTTTGTCAGGAAGGTGGGAAGGCAGCGCGCATGCGCTGTGGGAGGCCCCAAAATCTTCCTTTCTGGGAAGCTGGGGAGCTTTCCCGCGCAGGCTCCGTCGGTTCCGACGTACCCATATGTGAGGACTAATTCCTGCTGTTCCCAGAGATCACCTGTTACAGGTAAGTAACTGTGCTTTACAGTAATCTATTTTAGAGATAAGGGATAAGAGAAGTGTAGTTATGGCTGACTCAGGGAGAGAAGAACAAATAGAACAAATTTGTCTTTAGGAATAGAAACCGCGACGGACAACATGGTTGATGTGCATATGGAAGGAAAGAAAGGAATCGAGAATGACTCAGATATTTTAATATCTGAAATGTTGGAATAAGGAAACCATTTATGGAAGGGGATGCAGATGGAGGTGTCACAGAACTAGAAAGCCATAGAGTGGAAGTCTTTGAAGGGTTGAGTTGTAAACAGTTGGTTTCAAACCAGGAAGCAACTAAAGTAAGGCAAGAATTTATGGAGGAAAGATCTGGAGAAATGGGGTGTATGTGAAAGAGCAGCAGGATGTCATCTGCTTAAAAATAGGCAGACACCCTGCTGCTGAATAAGTGTGGTGAGAGGAGCGAGAAAAACATTAAAGAGTAAGGGGGCCAGTATGAGCCATGAGGAACCCCACAGTAGAGAAGAAAAAGGGAAGATATAATTGATTGAAAAGAAACATAATAAGACCGGGCAGAAAAATACAAGTGAAACCAGTGCAATACGGTAGAGCACAAACCCACAGAGGGCAAAACGTGGCAGAAGGAGAGAGTGATTCACCAGATCAAAAGCAGAAGGTAGATACAAAGAGATTACCAGAGAAATAGCACTCTTTTCCCAGGAAACCCATGTCTCGTTAAGAATGGAAAGTAGAATGGTTTCTGTGCTATGTCCTGGTTTGAAGTCTGATTGACACGGATGGAGTGAATGCGTGTGCTGAAGACGTTCTAAAAGCTAGGAGAAAGGTTTTTAGAGGACTTTTAACAAAAAGAGAAGGTTGGAAATAGATCGAAAGCTGACTGGACTTGTGGGATCAAGTGTAGGGTTCTTCAAAATGGGGCGTATGAATGTGGTTTGCCAAGATGATGGAAATTTGCCAGAGGATAGACTATTGTTATAGAGAAAGAGAGAACAAGGGGCAGGAGAGCAAGAGATGGTTCAGAAACCCAGGAGGGAGGAATGGGATTGCAATCAGATAATGCTTTAGAAGAGGAGGTAAGAGCCTTAAGAAGTACAGGCATGGAGATAAGGTTGAAATGAGATAAAGTGTGAGGGTGAACCACTTCAGAATCAGAGGGACTATTTAGGGGCTCAGAGGATGTGAGGGAATCAGTTGCAAGAGAATGGGAGTGTGCCACTCACAGGAGGAAAACATGCTGGAGTTGTTGGACCTTGTCCGAAAAATATTGGACCAAGTGTTCAGCAGAAGGTACATCCCTAACAATGGCAAGGGGGGGGGGGGGGGGAAGAAGATGAGAAACCAAGGAATAGAGTTGTTTAGGTTTCTTTCTAGCTGTGGAGATACGATGAGCATAGAAATTTTGCTTGGCCTGCAAGATGACCTGATGGTATGAAGAGTGGACTGATTGATATAAGGATAGTGATGTCGATGTACGGGAACGATGCCATATGTCATTCAGCTCTTTGCAGAAACCAGGGGTGACGAGGGGAGAAATATGAACGAGCAAGAGTTGGCAGAGGTGCCAAGGATTCAAGAGTGCCATTCAAGACCAGGTTCCAAGTGGAGACCTATTCATCTGGTGTAAGGATGGTGAAATTTGATGGGAAAAGAGACTCAGATGGCAGAAAAGAAGATAGCAAGATTCTCAAAATATGATGGCGTGGTAGAGGGGACAGCCGTAAAGAGACTGGGAAAGTAAAAGAAGCTAGGAAAGGTGAAAAAAGACACTATGATGGTCCGTCCAAGGGAGAAGCAGATTATGAAGATATGTGAGAGTTAGCAGATGTAATAAGAAGATCCAAGGAATGTCTAGCAACATAAGTCGAAAAGGTGACATGCTGAATAAGTAAGAGGTCAGTAATAATGAGAAGAGCAGTGTGAATATTAAAATCACCTAAGTTGAGAAGATCGGGATAAGCAATAGCCTTTTCCGTGAGGGTAATGAAAAGTGAGTTCCAAAGATGAGTGGAAAGAGGAGGGGCGTTAATCGTTAGAATATGAAACAAGTAAAGGGAAGACATCTGGGGAAGAAGAGACTCTGGGCAACATTGCAGTGGGGGGGGGGGGGGGTATCTCCGTTATAGCCAGTGAATCCTGGAAAAGGGCAGCAATCCCACCTCCAGACCTGGACGAGAGGGACGTTGACAGAGCAAAGAAGCCAGGGGGGAGGCATTGATAAAGGACTGGAATACTAGATGACATTAGAAAGGAAAAGATGAGGAATATCAGTACCTGCGGAATTCGCTACATGGGCGTGCTCCTTCAGTGCACTCCTGCAGCATGGGAAGATGACACTGTGATCTTTATCCTGGTGGGAGGGCACTCACATGTCACGTGGTATGCGTGCTGATGTTGGCACATCCGGAAGCGATGGAAATGGCTTGATGTTGTACTGGTATGGCTCTGCAGGAGCGAGAAAGAGAGAGAATCAGATAATGGTACAGCAGCACTAGCAGATACAGGCAGGGCCAGACAGGAGATAAACAAATCAGTTACTGGAGTTTAAGGAGTTTTGTCTCTTGGCATCCAACCACCACCCAAACTCTTCTGCAGGTGACCTTGCCCTCTTTCCACTTGGTGCCATTTAGCAGACAGTTTCTATGATAAATTTGCCACCTGTGCCACTTTCACTAAGTCTTGAATGCCACACAACGTAACCACCTTCAGCCCTTCTCCGTTATGGGCCCTCAGTGACTTCCCATCCTTTGTGATGACCAGAGCAAAAGGAAAACATTCACTGATGTCTCACATTAGCCTCTTGGAGCTTCTTTGTGATATCTTTCATCTCCCACCATCTACGGAGGGTGGGAGTGCCAAGTCCTCAAATATGTCTATTTTATGAGAGTCCCAAAGCACCTCCTTCATGACTCGGGCCCTTGCCACCATTCACTCTAATATATATTACTAATATAGTGTTTTCATCAGTATACTCTAATATATATACTGATGAAAACAAGCTGTAATGTCCCTTGGCATATTGGATCTCTATGGACCCAGGGTTCTGTGTGTCCTCTCCAGTTCTACCTTCACCTCTGCTTTCCCCTCCGAAGGAGGCCCCAATACTGCCCGTACAATGCCAGCCACTACTTTAGCACAGTTTCCAAAGTCCGGTTCCTCAGGCACACCTCTAAATTGCAACTCCTTTTGAGAACAATTTTCTGTGTCCTCCAGTTTGTTCAATAATTCCAGATGTGACGACTTCAAGCCCGCCACCTGCTTTTCTAACTCAGCGATGTTCTTGGCCTGTTCATCCATGTGGGTCTGCAAATCCTCCACCCATCTGCCAAGCTCAATTCCACCCATAGCACAGCTCCTAGGCTTACAATCTCCCCACAGATGGAGCCTATTTTCGACTTTAAACCACCATTGGAACTCACTCGGGTTATCTGCTCCTCTGCCTCAGATTCCGATGCAATATCTCATTCCTGCCCATCTCCTGCACCTATATGCAGCCTGCTACCTTCACTGGTTGCTATTTTGGAAGCATTCTGGCATGCCTTCCCTATTTCCGGGTAAGCATACTCCTTGAGATCAACTGATCGTTTCTTTGCAGCCATACAGTCTGTGCTCGTCTGTGCAAAGCACCCCAACCATTTCTGCTATATACCATGGGACAACTTTAAACATGCTTCCTACTAAGAATATTTAGCAGGGTATACATCACTTCCTCCCACTGTCATACATGGATTCTTGACCTCTCTTGCTATCTGAAAAAATGGGCGTCTAATAAGAAACACAGCACAGAAGCCTGGTGATGGAGGTTCTGGGTCCTTTCTTGCTTATTGCCTGGTCCTCGTGGGCATAGGCCTTCCATTAAAGGCTACATGGGGCATTAAGTAGCCTCCTTTATTATGACCGGTGGGCCTGTATGTCCTTAGCTGTTTTCTAGAGCTCTTTAGCAGTCTGAACTGGTCTGAGGCTTGGCCCTGAATTTTCTAGGTATGGGTGGTGGTCCTGTTTGGAGCCACAGGAATTGCATCTAAGGGATTCATTGGTGAAGTACTTCAGTGTTGCCTGCTTCCTCAAGAGTGAAACAGTTCTGTTTGCCTTTGTGCCCTGTTGGGCCTTAGTGGCTCTCCGAGGTGAGGGCACTGAAAGGTCATTTCCTCAGGCCTTCTGCCATTTTTCATAGAGAAGGATCCTTCGCCTCTGTGGAAAATGCAGAGAGTGTTGCTCAGATAACATAGCAATTAC
Source organism: Ichthyophis bannanicus (assembly GCA_033557465.1). Lineage (NCBI taxonomy): Eukaryota > Metazoa > Chordata > Amphibia > Gymnophiona > Ichthyophiidae > Ichthyophis > Ichthyophis bannanicus. The sequence continues at coordinate 1,191,020,218 of CM066033.1, forward strand.
TAATTCCTTCCATTTTTCATATCTTCTTATGTCGTCCTCAGCAGTCCAAGTAACTGGAAGAGGCCAAATCATCCATAGACCTTTGGGTCAGTGTACATTCTGGCTGCTAAGCTTCTGCCAAAATGGGTCAGAGCTCAAGCCAGTAGGCGCATGTCTCTTGCTCAGAGTGTGCTTTGGTGTCTCCAGAGGATGTAAGGCAGCTTCCTAGTCTTCATTGAACATCTTTTGTGAAGCTTCCACAGAGTGCTCGTGGGGGTTGTTAAAGATATCACCTTTGGCAGAGTACTCTGATCTGAAAGTTGTCTTCCTCCCACTGTGGGTCCTGACTGCTTGGGTATGTCACAATCATCTGGACTGGTCTAAAAGGATGATAAGGAAGGATCAATTTTACACACTTGATAATTTACTATCAGCAGGAATGTAGTCTTCACATATTGGTATCGTCGGTACCGACGGAGCCCATGCGGGAATGCTCCCCAGCGTCCAATAGGAACGCTTTTGGGAGCATCCCACAGCACATGCGTGCTGCCTTCCCGCCTCTGTACCTCTCTCACTTCAGTTCTTCGTTTTCCGTCTTCCGCGGAGCCAACAGGACATGTGGTCGAGTCTGCCTTCATTCGACGCCTACCGGTACCACCGGTTCTTCTTCTTTCAATCCTCCATGCTATCAGCCAGGATCAGTTCCTATATTCTTTATATGGGAATGTTCCTGGAAGAAGTCACAAAAGACTTAGAACTCATTAGCCCTTGTGTTTCGGAGGAAAAAAGAGGGGACTACCTTATTCTCCAGGACCAAGCAGGAAGTCAGTCCTCACTTATGGGTGACATCGACGCCGATGGAGCCCCCATGCGGAGCATTTCCCCAGCTTTCAAAGAAAGCCTTTGGAAATACTGCATGCATGCGCAGTCCCCTTCCCGCCTAAAGGTGCCATCTTGCTCAGTCTTTCTTTTTCTGCGGAGCCCTTCGGACATCTGTCCTTGTCACCCGGAAAAGTTGACCTTTTTTTCTGCGATTATTTCGTTCTTTTTCTCCGGTTCGACGCCGGTTCCCCTTCCCGCCGGGTTCGGTACACTGGTATCGAGCCCGTCTTTTATTTTTCGGTTTTTGCCCTTCGTGGCTGGCGTTCGCGCCCTTTTTTTGCCTTTTCCCTGGAAAGCCGGTCCTTTCACCTCGCGAGGGCCCTTTTTTCCCCGATGGCTTCCAGTGGTTTCAAAAAGTGTGATCGGTGCAAGAAACTGATGTCTCTCAACGACACACACGACTGCTGCCTTCGGTGCCTAGGCCCAGATCATGATCCTAAGATCTGTGGCCCGTGTGGTAAGATGAGACACAAAGGAGAGCACCAAACTCGCAGAGGGTCCAAACAAAACAAAAGAGCGAGCAGGATGAGGGTCACTTGCACTTTATTAATGAACAACCCCGACGCGTTTCGGCGGATGCCTTCATCAGGGGGCTAAAAGGACTGCAAACCACATAAACAAATAAATGAAACTTCAATAAATACATGTTAAAACATTATGTGTTAAAAAATAATACTAATAATGTATATAAACATCAATATAATGACCACAAGTAAAAGAAAATTATACTCACACGTTGTACTCTAGTCATGCATTAAAGGAAGCGCATAAAAATGTGTGACCAATAGTACAATATAAAGCACTGTAAAAACAATAAATACGTTAAAAGATCAAAAATGCATATGAACTTCACATGAGCAACATATAAACCAACAATGGGAGAACAATAAAAAACAAGGAAAATGGGAGACCCAGACCAGACGTTTACTATGTAGATATGTCTATAGAATTTAAATAAGAACAATGTAACATTAAAAAATGATAAACACCAGTAAAACAATTAAGAATATTACGACCACATCATAAAACATAAATAAATAACTAAATGCATATAAAGGCTGTAAAAAATCATGTAATAACAAATCATATAGATAATAAATGCCAATGCATCAAAAATATAGCAAAGAGACAAATTTAACCATATTTAAAAATATGTCAAATTCTAAAACAAATAATTGCAAAATACATACAACATAAAATACTATGATACAAACATAGGTGTATAATATACATAATATACTCATGACAACAAAAAGAAAAAGAAAAATAATAAAATAATAAAATATTCAGTAATAAAGAATTCATGGAAAAAGATCCCTGGCACCTAAAACAAAAAATAAATAATTGAATAACCAAATAAAATCTTAGTGAACATAAATCAACTCATTTTAAGAAAAATATTTTAAAATCGCCTTGAAAAATGGCACATAGTAGTCATGTACTTAAAAATGAACATAAAAAGTCAATATTGTAAATAAATAAATAAATCTAACATGCTAACTGAACTTAGAAAAATGTGCCAAAGCAATTAAAAAACATGTTCCAAAACAACCTTGAGAATGACATATAATGGACGTGTGTTTCAAAAATGATATGAGGACTAAATGATAAATAAAATGGTTGCTAGATGTACCTAGCATGCTAACTAGACTCAAAAAGGTACCTGTGCATATAATTACAAGCCAGGAGATCACAAAGTAAGTCCCTCGAAAATAAAGATGGATAATAGACCATACTTACTACAAAAAGTGGAGTAAAAAGGCACAATGCCTTCAAAAAACCTTTAATCTTGACACAGCTTTTGAAAAACGTGCTGATTTTTGACGCGTTGTAATGTTAAAAAAACTGACCGACACCAAAAGGAAATCGAAGATAACCAGACATTTAAAAACGACGTAAAAAGAGGAATATGTGCAGGCTCAATCACGAATAAAAATCAAACATTAAAAATTGTATAACATAAATATTAAAAGAGTGAAAAAATGCGAGAAAACCATTGCTAAAGAAGTCACTCACCTCGGAGCCAGCATAGGAGAACGGCAGCCGCTTTTAAACACCGCTTTTAATTTTTGGCGCGTTTCTTTTAGAAAATTATACCAAAGTATAAATATACATCCACGAAGGTTGTTTTGGAACATGTTTTTTAATTGCTTTGGCACATTTTTCTAAGTTCAGTTAGCATGTTAGATTTATTTATTTATTTACAATATTGACTTTTTATGTTCATTTTTAAGTACATGACTACTATGTGCCATTTTTCAAGGCGATTTTAAAATATTTTTCTTAAAATGAGTTGATTTATGTTCACTAAGATTTTATTTGGTTATTCAATTATTTATTTTTTGTTTTAGGTGCCAGGGATCTTTTTCCATGAATTCTTTATTACTGAATATTTTATTATTTTTCTTTTTCTTTTTGTTGTCATGAGTATATTATGTATATTATACACCTATGTTTGTATCATAGTGTTTTATGTTGTATGTATTTTGCAATTATTTATGTTTTAGAATTTGACATATTTTTAAATATGGTTAAATTTGTCTCTTTGCTATATTTTTGATGCATTGGCATTTATTATCTATATGATTTGTTATTACATGATTTTTTACAGCCTTTATATGCATTTAGTTATTTATTTATGTTTTATGATGTGGTCGTAATATTCTTAATTGTTTTATTGGTGTTTATCATTTTTTAATGTTACATTGTTCTTATTTAAATTCTATAGACATATCTACATAGTAAACGTCTGGTCTGGGTCTCCCATTTTCCTTGTTTTTTATTGTTCTCCCATTGTTGGTTTATATGTTGCTCATGTGAAGTTCATATGCATTTTTGATCTTTTAACGTATTTATTGTTTTTACAGTGCTTTATATTGTACTATTGGTCACACATTTTTTATGCACTTCCTTTAATGCATGACTAGAGTACAACGTGTGAGTATAATTTTCTTTTACTTGTGGTCATTATATTGATGTTTATATACATTATTAGTATTATTTTTTAACACATAATGTTTTAACATGTATTTATTGATTTTTCATTTATTTGTTTATGTGGTTTGCAGTCCTTTTAGCCCCCTGATGAAGGCATCCGCCGAAACGCGTCGGGGCTGTTCATTAATAAAGTGCAAGTGACCCTCATCCTGCTCGCTCTTTTGTTTTGTTTCCATGTGGTAAGATGTCCACCAAGGCACGTCGAAGCCGTCAGAATCAGAAGGAGAGGATTTTCTTGGACTCTGCCTCCGGCCGGGCCCGGACCTCGTCTGAGGCCTCGACGTCTCGGGAGTCTGATCCCGAGCATCGCCGAGGGTTCTCGGACAGGGGGTCCCCCGATCGGGAACGTAAGAGGAAGAAACGGCTCGTGAGGGCGTCGTCGGAAGAGGTCCCTGGTTCGTCGAGGGCCAGGTCTAAGACCCCCGACCGCCGCCCCGGGCCCTTGGAACAGGAGAAGCCATCCAAAATGCCTCGTGTGGAGCCGGAGACCGTCGGACTCGTAAGTCCTGTAGTCCTCGTGGACTCTCCCCCGAGGGAGCCGATGTCGGGCCCGGCGCCCGAGTCGTTGGCTGCTGAGTCTCCTGAGCTTGGACTCAGGCTGACAGCCTTGGAGTGCAGACTGTCTGCCTTCATGGATCAACAGCAGGTACTGATGGCCAGCCTCGCTGGTGCATCTGCCCCGACCACCAGGACATCGACGTCGAAGTCATGCCGGAGACCGAGCCGATACCCAAGACCATGAAGGCTCGAAGTCGTCCTTGGTCATGGTCACCCTCGACCTCCCGCTCGGAACCGAGGGCATCGACGCCGGTGCCTTCAGCATTGGGGTGGATGCCACCGAGACCTGCGCGGTCGGAGCCCCCGACTCCTCTTCGAATGAGTCCGCGTGGGAGACGGAGGATGAGGAGTCCCCAGACACTATTCGGACTCGGTGCGTCCCTTCGGACTCGCCGCAGTCCGATCCCCGGAGTAGGTCCCCACTGGAGGAAACCAGGTTCTCGGAGTTCGTCAGGGACATGGCCAAGGCATTGGCGATTCCCGCGGACCCCGAGGAGGAGCCTCGAGCCGAGGAACTCGAGGCCCTCCAGTATGACTCTCCTCTGAAGGAGGCCTTTACTGTGCCGGTCCCTCCGATGCTGGAACGGCTCCTCTTCCGGATGTGGGAGGCAGCGGACTCGGCGCTGGTCTTGAGCAAGCGGGTCGATTCCATCTATCGACTCCGTAAGAGCCCTGGATTCCAGAAGGCGCAGTTGCCGCACCATTCCTTGGTGGTGGAATCGGCCATGCATCATCTGAAAAGCCAGAAGATGCACTCCGCAGTGCCTCCCAGCAGGGAGGCCCAGAACCTGGATGCTTTCGGCAGAAAGTGCTTCCAGGGCTCGATGCTTGCTTGCCGTGTCCAGTCCTACCAGCTATACATGGGCATGTACTTACGAAACCTGGCGAAAGAGATTGCCGGGTTCTCTGCTGGCCTCTCTGGGGAACCTTTGCAGAGGTTCCAGACTTTGTCCTCAGGAATCCGGGACTGCTCGAAGTTCATGTCCCGAGCGGCCTACGATGGCTTTGAGGCTTCAGCTCGTGTAGCCGGCATCGGGGCCTGACGCCAGGCATGGCTGAAGTCATCGGACCTCGAGCCCTGGGTGCAGGACAAGTTGGTCGATGTCCCTTGCCGAGGTGAAAACCTGTTTGGCAAACCCATGGCTGAGAAGGCAGCTGAGCTCAAAACTGAGCACCTGACTAGGACAAGGCTGTCCAGAAAAACTCTGCCCCTTCTCACAAAAAGAAGGGCTAGGGTAAAAAGCCTTTTTACCCTTGGAAGGTGCCTGCCTACAAACCTTTCCCTCAGTACCAGGCCTTCCCAGCTCGGTCAGCAGGCCAAGGGGCAGGGACATGGGCCCCATAGGCGAAGACCCCCAAGCCTCCGGCTCCTGCTCCGCAGGGAGGGGCATTTTGACTCCCACAGCATAGCCTTTCCACCTCTGCTGCCCCATTCCTGCACAGGAGGTCGTCTCGCCTTGTTTGCCCACAGGTGGCAACCGATTACAGGGGATGCTTGGGTATTGAGCATAGTGCACAGAGGCTATATGCTCCATTTCCAGCAGTTGCCCCCTGTCTACTTCCCAGGAGAGCCTCTAAGACATCCTTTACACACAGACCTCCTCCTTCAAGAACTTCAAGGTCTGCTTCTGGACAAGGCAGTGGAGTCTGTACCTCCTTGCCTGCAGGGGCTCGGTTTTTACTCCAGGTACTTCCTCATACCAAAGAGAACTGGTGGCCTAAGGCCTATTCTAGACCTCAGAAACCTCAACAAGTTCTTGGAGAAAGAAAAGTTCAAGATGCTTACTCTTGGAACACTTCTGCCCTACCTCCAGCAGGGAGATTGGCTATGCTCCTTAGATCTCAAGGATGCGTATACTCACATCCTCATTCATCCAGACCACAGAAAGTACCTCAGGTTCATTGTGGGAGGAAACCATTACCAGTACAGAGTACTACCTTTTGGCCTAACCTCCATCCCAAGGGTCTTTACCAAGTGCTTGGCTGTGGTGGCGGCCTACTTAAGGACTCAAGGTATTTTTGTCTTCCCCATCTGGACGACTGGCTCATCAGGGGTCAGACTTACCAGGAGGCCAGACAGGCCACCTTTCGAACTGTGTCACTCCTTCAACACCTAGACTTTGTCATAAACTTCGCAAAGTCCACTTTGCTCCCCTCCCAGAACCTTGAGTTTATAGGGGCGCGCCAGGACTCTCCACAAGCAAGGGCTTACTTGCCAGCAGACAGGGGGCAAAGGCTCATGGAGTTGGCCTCCCGTTTTCTCAGCATGCCAAGGGTTTCTGCCCGACTCTGTCTACAGCTCCTAGGCCACATGGCATCGACAGTACATGTGACCCCCAATGCCCACCTCCACATGAGGCCCGCACAGTGGTGCCTCAGAACTCAGTGGAAGCAGGCCACAGGGAGTCTAGCAGACAAAGTAAGGGTATCCAAACCCTTCCTGAATTCCCTGCAGTGGTGGCTACACCCACCCAACTTGCTTCTGGGGGAGTGCCTTTTCAGGTGCCTGTCCCCACAGTGGTGGTGACGACAAATGCCTCCTTGCAGGGCTGGGGTGCGCATTGTCTGGAAAAGTGCACTCAAGGTCTATGGTCTCCATGGGAGGCCACGCAACAGATCAACCTACTAGAGCTTCGAGCTATCCTGTTAGCCCTCAAGACCTTTGCTCACACTTTGTCAGTCTGGACCAGAACAGACTGGTGAGCCAATCAAGTGGCCATGTTCTATGTGAACAAACAGGGAGGCACTGGGTCCAGGCCCCTGTGTCAGGAGGCACAGGCCCTGTGTTCCTTTGCGCTCAAGCACAACATGTTCATCAAAGCTGTGTACCTCCCTGGCCAGGAGAACTTCCTGGCGGACAGGTTAAGCAGGATTCTGCAGCCCCACGAGTGGCAGCTGCACCCATTGGTGGTTCAAAAGATTTTCCTGAAATGGGGACTTCCATCCATGGACCTCTTTGCCAGTCCCCTGAATCACCAGCTCCCAAGGTTCTGTTCCAGGCAACCGCACCCCCTGAGGTTAGCAGCGGATGCCTTCCTGATTTCTTGGTCCCAGGGCCTCCTGTATGCGTTTCCTCCCACGCTTCTGGTGGCCCGAACATTGTTCAAGATTCTCAGGGACAAGGCCTCGGTATTTCTGGTAGCTCCCAGGTGGCCAAGGCAGCCCTGGTTTCCACTTCTGCTTCAATTAGCAGTAGACACACCACTATCTCTGGGGGTGCAGCCCGATCTTCTCTCTCAGGATCAGGGTTCCCTTCTGCACCCCAATCTCAAATCTCTCCATTTGATGGCCTGGAGGCTGCAAGGGTAGTGTTGGCTCCCTGGGGCTTGCCTCAGGAAGTGGAAGAGGTGGTCTTGGCCTCTAGAAATCAATCCACCAGGAAAACGTATGCCATGAAGTGGAGAAGGTTCTCCTTGTGGTGTCAGCAACGCAAGGAAGATCCTTCAGTATCTGCTTGCACTTGCCCAATCAGGGCCTTAAGTCCAGTTAGGGCCTTAAGTCCAATTCTTTTCGTGTCCCCCTCTCTGCTTTGGCAGCTCACCACTCTCTGGTGGAAGGACACTCTTTGTTGGTTCACCCCTTGGTGGCCAGATTTCTCAGAGGCTTGCTATTGCTCAAGCCTCTTCTCCTTCCACCGGCCCCTGAGTGGGAGTTGAATGTGGTCTTGCAGCAACTGACTCGCCCACCTTTTGAGCCGATGGCTACATGTCCTCTCCGCTTCCTTTCTTGGAAGACTCTCTTCCTAGTGGCCCTGACCTCGGCCAGGCGAGTGAGTGAGCTTCAAGCCCTGGTCTGTGACAGGCCATACACTCGCTTCTATAGGAACAGGGTAGTCCTTAGGACTCATCCTAAGTTCCTCCCAAAGGTTGTCTCCTCTTTCCATCTCAACCAGGAGGTGGTTCTTCCAACGTTCTTCCCTAGGCCCCATGCCAGCCGAGCTGAGACAGTCCTGCATACCTTGGACTGTAGGAGGGCCTTATCCTTCTACCTTGAGCGTACGCAGGGACATAGGAGGGCTACTCAGCTCTTCATATCTTTTGACCCTAATAACTTAGGGTTACCTGTCTCCAAGCGTACCTTGTCCATCTGGGTGGCTGACTGTATCACCTGAGCTTATAGGGCAGCTGACCTTCCCTGGCAGGGTCGGGTCAAGGCCCACCGTGTCAGGGCAATGGCTGCCTCAGTGGCTCATCTCCGCTCTGTACCGTTGGCAGACATCTGCAGGGCTGCAACTTGGTCCTCAAGCCAGACCTTTGCGGCCCATTACTGCCTGGAGAGGGAGTCCCGTAGGGACAGTGCTTTTGGTCAGGCAGTGCTCCGGAATCTCTTCGAGGTTTAGGCAACTCCTACCCTCCAGCCCTCTGGTTGGGCTACCGGTGGGGGTATGTTTCAGTGAAATCCTTTCTCTGATGCTGCGGCTAGAGGGGGCTCATTTTTTCAGCTCGAGGTCCCCGGTAGCCTGATGCTGGGGAGTCCCATAAGTGCGGACTGACTTCCTGCTTGGTCCTGGAGAAAGAGTAGTTACTCACCTGTAACAGGTGTTCTCCAGGAGCAGCAGGAATCAGTCCTCACAACCCTCCCTCCTCCCCTGGGAGTTGCAGTTGTACATAGTTCATTTTTAGCTATGTCATTTGACTGAGCAAGATGGCACCTTTAGGCAGGAAGGGGATCGCGCATGCGTGCAGTATTCCCAAAGGCTTTCAGTTTGTTCAATGTAAACCGCACTGATGCAGAATAGCGCGGTATATAAGAGAATGTAAATAAATAAATAAATAAATAAAGCTGGGGAAATGCTGTGCACGGGGGCTCCATCGGCATCGATTTCACCCATAAGTGAGGACTGATTCCTGCTGCTCCTGGAAAACACCTGTTACAGGTGAGTAACTACTCTTTCTGGTCAAGCGCGCCCAGAATGTCTCTAAATTCATGAACCGTGCTACCTTTGATTGCTTTGAATGTATTAGCAGAACCTCTGCTATATCCATAGGAGCACATCGTATTGCTTGTCTTCAAGCATCAGACTTAGAACAGTGGGTGCAAGAAAAGCTGGGAAACATTCCTTGTGCAGGAGAAAATCTCTCTGGCAGGACAAGGCTAATCAGCTTGAATCTGAAAATGTTTATTTATTTACATTCTCTTATATACCGCGCTATTCTGCATCAGTGCGGTTTACATTGAACAAACTGAAATTACATTGAACAGGCATTATAACTTGGAGATAACTATTTTTACAGGGAACATGGGCTATGGAGGGTTAAGTGACTTGCCCAAGACCACAAGGAGTTCCTGTGGTACTAGAAACCCCAGTCCTTCCAGCCCAAGGTTGCTGTCCTCTAGTGGGATTTGAACCCCCGACCTTCCGGCCTGAAGTACCTTGCCCCAACCACTAGGCCACTCCTCCACTCCTTGAATACTACCTTGAACAGACTATCAAAGTCTACAGCTAACCCAGCAAAGAAGAAAACATTCAAAAAACCCTTTTTCAGTAAGAAAAAGAGTATTTACCCATCTTACACCCATCAAAGCCACTGTCCGCTTCATGTTCCCCAGAAGGGGCAACAACAGAACAGACAGCAAAGAAAGCCGCAAGCTCAAAGAGCTCAACCGGCCCAACAGACCCAGCCTCCTCAGGGTCTTTGACTTCTGCCTAGAGAACTTAGTCATTCTGCCCCTGAAAGGTCCAGAACCCTTAACCATTCCAGGAAGACTGCTATTTTGCCAAAAAATGGCAACAAATGACATCAGAAAACTGGACTCTGTCCATTATACAACTGGGGTACAAGCTTCATTTTCTCAATTTGCCCCCACCTACAATAATAAAACAGTTCAATCCTCAGGCCCCTGCCACCAACCTCTTGTGGCAGGAAGTCACATCACTTCTCGCTCAAGGAGCAAGCGAAGAAGTACCCATACCCCAACAGGGGACAGGGTTTTGCTCCCCCTATTTTCTTATTCCAAAGAAGACAGGGGGACACAGGCCTATACTAGACCTCAGAGAATTAAACAAATATTTGTTCCAAGAAAAGTTCAAAATGATCTCCCTCGGGACACTCCTACCATACCTTCAAAGTCAGGACTGGCTATGTTCTCTAGATCTAAGAGATGCGTACACACATATTCTCATCCACTCAGATCACAGGAAGTTCCTTTGATTCCTGGTCCAAGGAAGACACTTCCAGTACAGAGTTCTTCCTTTCAGACTGGCCTCTGCTGCAAGAGTCTTCACAAAATGCATGGCAGTGATAGCAGCATTTACGAGGACTCTGGGAATATTCGTCTTCCCTTACTTAGAAGATTGGCTCATTCGAGCATCGACAGCTCCAGAGGCCAGCTTCACTCTTTCTTGAGCAATGAGAATTCTTCAATACTTGGGACTGGTCATAAACCTCCCAAAATCTCATCTCACACTATCTCAATCTCTCGAATTCATAGGGGCTCATCTAGACACACGGCAGTCAAGGGCTTTCCTGCCACAGCCACGCTGTCTACGAATAATACAACTGGCATCTCAAACATCTATGAAGGTATTCCTTACTGCTTGAGAGATGCTTCAACTTTTAGGACACATGATATCCACTGTCCATGTGGTTCCCTATGCTCAACTCCACATGCGAGCAGCCCAGTGGACCCTATCCTCTCAATGGTCACAGGCCTCGGGTCAGTTAATGGACAAGATCAGAAACACCACACGTCTGATTTCATCCCTGCAATGGTGACAATCTCTAGAAAACCACCTCGTAGGCTCTCCTTTCTAACAGCCACCCTAGCATCAGATGCATCCAAGATGGTTTGGGGGGCCCACTTGCACAATCTCTCCACTCAGGGTTTTTGGACCTCACAGGAGGTTTCCCTTCACATAAACCTCCTAGAGCTGAGAGCCATTTTCAATGCTATTCAAGTTTTTCAGACCCATCTCAGCAACAAAACAGTTCTGGTCCAAACTGACAATCAGGTAGCTATGTTCTATGTGAACAAGCAAGGCCGAACAGGCTCTCTGTTGCTATGCAGCGAAGCTTTGCGACTATGGGCCCTCGCCAGAGAGTTGCAAATTCTCCAGAACCAAGCAGGAAGTCAGTCCTCACATATGGGTGACGTCGGCGCCGACGGAGCCCTCGTGCGGAGCATTTCCCCAGCTTTCAAAGAAAGCCTTTGGGAATGCAGCGCGCATGCGCGGTCCCCTTTGTAGGCGGGTTCTTACCTACAAAAGCATCCTTAATAATTATCAAGATTGTCTGGGCACATGGGACCCGTGCACCAGAAGAAACTAAACAAAAGAAACTCAGATCACAGTTACTTGTCAGCAAAAATTCTGTTTTTATTTAGTACAAGCAAACTCCATAAGCACAGGAAAAAAGGTCTGTCTTAGAGATCTGAGGGCGAGCAACATTCTCCCTCCCATCGGGGAGAGAGAATGCCGCTGCCTCGAGCTCTGTAGCTTGCTCTCTTATATATCCTATACCCTCTATAGCAATTCCTGCACAAAGCCTTAGTTCCGTGTGCAAAAATCTGCTATACTTCTTATAAAAAGTTGTAAAGCCGTCTGCACAATTTTTGAGCCTTCTGCAAAAATCTGTCAGTGCTACTTGCAAAAATTAGAGTGCTGCTTGCAGAGGTTTGCTGAAGCTCTCCAGATGGGACCCCCTCCATCATGATTTTCAAGGCCTAAGGCTGGTGTTTCAAGGTCTCCAAAGTCTTCGCTTATCTGTGCTGTGAAGCGCATCTTTCCTGCATTCCTTGGGGCCCGCTTATGGTCTTCTACTTCCCGGCACTAATCGCATTCTTCTTCAGGGCTAGAGAATTTTCTGTTAATTATTTTTCTGTTATTAATTAATTAATTATTTTTCTGTTAATTATTTTCTGGCCTGGCCTGTATTTGCTTTTGGGCCTAACTCTGCATACTTCTATCCAGAGTAAAGTTTTTCCCAGACTGTATCAGGCCACAGACACTTTGTTGTGGCATTTCCTGGATAGCCCACATGTTCTGTCTTCTAGTGCCATTCATGCAGGGTGCCCGTGCAAACCACAGGCGTCAGGATTACAGTCACAGACAGCACATAAGGCAAACCTAAGCAGACCTATTCCTAAGCCAAAATATCCCAACACCTTCCTGCCCAAGGGTGCCATCTTGCTCGGTCTTCTTTTTTCCACGGAGCCCGACGGACGTGTGTCATTGTCACCCGGTAAAAAGTTGATTTTCCTGCGTAGATTTGTGGTTTTGCCCGGTTCGACGCCGGTTCCCCTTCCCGCCTGGGCCCGGTACACCGGTATCGAGCCGGGAGCTAAGTTTTTCGTTTTTTTGTCCTTCGTAACTAGCGTTACCACTTTTTTTCTGTTTTTCACTGGCAGTCCGGTCTTTTGACCTTGCAGGGGTCCTTTTTCCCCCGATGGCTGCCAGCGGGTTCAAGAAGTGTGATCGGTGTAAGAATCTGATGTCTCTCACCGACACACATGACTGCTGCCTCTGGTGCCTCAGGCCCGACCATGACCCGGTGGTCTGTCTCCCGTGCGGCAAGATGTCCTCTAAGGCACTGAGGAGCCGTCAACATCAGCGTGAAAGACTTTTTTCTGACTCCGCGTCCGGCTGGGCCCGGACTTCGTTAGAGGCCTCGATATCTCGGGAGTCCAACCCCGAGTACCGTCGAGGCTCCTCTGAAAGGGGGTCTCCTTCGAGGGAACACAGAAGGAAGAAGAAACCTGCGAGGGCGGCGTCGGTGGACGCTCTTGGCTCCTTGAGGACCAGGTTGCATAGCCCCGACCGCCGTCCCGGGTCCTCGGAGTCGGAGAGGCCTGCCAAGTTGCCTTGAGTGGAGCCGGAGTCCCCGAGTCACGTGAGTGCTGTTGTCCTCGTAGACTCCCCTCCGGGGGAGCCGACGTCGGGCCCGATGCCGTCGGGGCCCGAGTTGGGGGGCTGCTGAGTCTCCTGAGCCTTCGTCTCAGGTTGATGGCCTTGGAGAGCCGCTTGGCTGCCTTCATGAAGCAGCAGCGGTTTGACCGGTGCATCTGCCCCGACCACCGGGACCTCGACGTCCAAGTCGCCCCGGAGGCCGAGCCGATCCTAGAGTCGATGCGGTCTCGAGTCAATCCTCGGCCAAGGTCCCCTTCAGCCTCCCGTTCGGGGCCGAGGTGGTCGACGTCGGTGCCCTCGGCGTCAGGGTGGATGGCATTGGTGCCCACCCGGCCGGAGCCGCTTGATTCCTCCTCGGAGGGGTCAGAGTGGGAGACGGAGGACGAGGAGTCCCCAGATACTTTCCGGACCTGGTGCGTCCCATCGGACTCACCGGAGTCCGCACCTCTGAGACGGTCCCCACCAGAGGATACCCGGTTCTCGGACTTCGTGCGGGACATGGCCAAGGCCTTGGCCTTCCCCGTGGATCTCGAGGAGGAGCCACGAGCCGAAGAGCTCGAGGCCCTCCAGTATGACTCTCCACCTAAGGAGGCCTTTACTGTACCGGTTCCTCCGATGCTGCAACGGCTGCTCTTCCGCATGTCGGAGGCACCGGCCTCGGCGCCGGTTCTCAGCAGACGGGTCGATTCCATTTATTGAGTCAGTAAGAGCCCTGGGTTCCAGAAGGCACAGCTACTGCACCACTCCATGATTGTGGAATCTGCCATGCATCGTCTGAAGAGCCAGAAGATGCACTCCTCAGTGCCTCCCAGCCGGGAGGCCCGGAACCTTGATGCCCTCGATAGAAAGTGCTTCCAGGGCTCTATGCTGGTGTGCCGTGTCCAGACTTAGCAGCTGTATATGGGCATGTACCTTCGGGACCCGGCAAAGGAGATTGCCGGGTTCTCAGCTGGCCTCTCCGGGGAACCTTTGCAGAGGTTTAAGTCTTTGTCATCTGGATTCGAGAGTGCTCGAAGTTTATATCTCAAGCAGCCTATGATGGCTTCGAGGCTTCGGCCCGAGTAGCCGCGGCCGGCATCAGTGCACGCCGTCAGGCCTGGCTACAGTCATCGGACCTCGAGCCATGGGTACCGGACAAGTTGGTCGATGTCCCCTGCTGAGGTGAGAACCTTTTTGGCAAACCCATGGCTGAAAAGGCTGCAGAACTCGAGTCTGAGACTCTCACCAGGACAAGGCTGTCCAGAAAAACTTCTTCCCCTTCTCAGAAGAAGAAGGGCTCAGGGAAAAAGCCCTTTTACCCGAAGAAGGCTACTGCCTACAAATCCTACCCTCATTTTCAGGCCTCTTCAGCTCCCCATCAGGGTCAGCAGGCCAAGGGGCAGGGACATTGGCCCTGTAGGCAGAAAACCCCCAAGCCATCAGCTCCGGCTCCTGCACAGCAGGGATCGTGGTTTTGACTCCCATTGCATAGCCTCTCCTCCTCAGCTGGCTGCTCTCAGCACAGGAGGCCGGCTGACACTGTATGCCCACAGGTGGTCAGCCATAACAGGGGATACCTTGGTGCTGAGCATAGTCCAAAATGGCTATTTGCTCCACTTCAACCAGTTGCCCCCCCTCCTATTTTCCAGGGGAGCCTCCAAGACTCCCTCTTCACAGGAACCTTCTCCTTCAGGAGTTGGCAAGTCTTCTAAAGGAGCAGGCGGTGGAACCGGTGCCTCACCACCTGAGAGGCCAATGCTTCTATTCAAGGTACTTTCTGGTACCAAAAAGGACAGGAGGCCTCAGGCCCATCCTAGACTTGCGAAATCTCAACAAGTTCCTGGAGAGGGAAAAGTTCAAGATGCTTGCCCTTGGGATACTGCTGCCCTACCTCCAGCAGGGAGATTGGCTATGCTCCTTAGACCTAAAGGATGCTTATACTCACATCCTCATTCATCCAGACCACAGACAATATCTCATATTTCTAGTGGGAGGAAATCATTTTCAGTACAGGGTACTTCCCTTTGGCCTAACCTCCGCTCCCAGGGTTTTCACCAAGTGTCTGGCGGTGGTGGCGGCCTATCTCAGAAACCAAGGCTTCTTTGTCTTTCCATACCTGGACGACTGGCTCATCAGGGGGTCAGTCTCCACAGGAGACCAGACAAGCCACCCTTCGCACTGTATCTCTTCTCCAGCATCTAGGCTTTATCATAAACTTCGCAAAGTCCACTTTGCTCCCTTCACAGGATGTAGAGTTCATAGGGGCAAGACTGGATACCCTTCAGGCAAAGGCTTATTTGCCAGAGGACAGGGCCCACAGGCTGATAGCGTTGGCCAATCGGTTCCAGAGCGGTTATCTGGTCTCCGCCAGAAACTTCCTAAAGCTCTTGGGCCACATGGCATTCACGGCCCATGTAACTCCGAATGCCCGCCTGCACATGCGACCTGCTCAGTGTTGCCTCAGAGCTCAGTGGGCGCAAGCCACAGATGACTTGAAAGACAAGATAAGGGTGTCCAAACTGCTGACAGCCTCCCTACGGTGGTGGCTGCATCTCCCAAACCTGGTCCAGGGGGTGCCTTTTCAGGCGCCTCCCCACACACAGCTGCTGACAACCGATGCTTCCCTTCAGGGCTGGGGTGCACATTGCCAGGGAGCTTGCACTCAGTGCCTCTGGTCTCCTGGGGAGTCCACACAGCAGATCAATCTATTGGAATTGCGAGCTATCCGCTTAGCTCTACAGACTTTCTCTCATGTCCTCTCTCACCAGTCTGTCTTAGTTCAGACAGACAATCAAGTGGCAATGTTCTACGTGAACAAGCAAGGGGGCACAGGCTCCAAACTTTTGTGTCGGGAGGCACAGGCCCTGTGCTCTTTGGCAATCAAACACAACATGTTTCTCAAGGCAGTTTATCTGCCTGGCCACGAAAATTGCCTGGCAGACAGATTGAGCAGTATTCTACAGCCTCACGAATGGCATTTGAATCCTCTGGTGGTCCAAGAGAGCTTTCTAAGATGGGGTCTTCCAACCATCGATCTCTTTGCGAGTCCACTGAACTGTCAGCTAAACCAGGTTCTGTTCCAGACAACCGCATCCTCTGCGAATAGCAGCAGATGTATTTCTAATCTCTTGGTCTACGGGTCTACTGTATGCGTTTCCTCCCACGCCTCTAGTGGCCTGAACCTTGTTCAAGGTTCTTCAGGACAAGGCCTTGGTGATTTTGGTAGCCTCCAGATGGCCAAGGCAGCCGTGGTTTCCACTCCTTCTGCAGTTGGCGGTGGACACTCCACTCCCTCTGGGGGTTGTAAACGGGGCGCTGGGTGAGAATGTCCACAGTCTTGCCAAAGGCAAATATTAATATGACTTGCAAAGGATTGTGGGAAATGTAGTCCATTCATACCAGAATCAGCCGTTCACAATAAATTAGTTGTGCTTGCACGAGTGTAAAGCCAAGAAAAGATATTTTATTTATGGGGTTATTTCTCACAGATTTGCTTGGTAGCACAGAAAAGGATACTTGCTTTCAGTATTATACTTAGAAAAACAAAATCAGGAAAAACAACAACTGAACTTCTTAAGCAATCAAATCAAATCATAAAGACCTTGATGGAAACAGAAAGGTCTTTTCTGTGGGCTCCTGCTAATATCTTTTTAGCAGTGCTTCAAAAACAAACCAAAACCCACAAAGTAGTGAAAAACTGTTCTTTTTCAAGGCTAACTTCTGGTATTTTCACACACACCCAGAAGTGTCTCTTCAGAGCTCACAGGCAATTAGGCAAGGCTCAATTGCTAACAATTAACCAGTTGCAAACCTCTTGGCTGGTTTATTTTCTATACGTGGCTCAAATCCTGCTCAAAAGCTTTTCTGAGTAAAGAACAAGTTTATATTTCTTTGTGATGGTTGTATTTTGTAAAAGTATATTACCACAGAAGTTTAGACAGAGAGCAATCCATGTATTCACACTGTTCATTTACAATATCCCCTTCTTCAATTATCATAGAATCAATATCATGGATTGGCACAGAGGAATTTCTTAATGGAGCATTCTCAGAACAATACTTGTTTCCCTGCTGTCTTCCAAGTGAATAGCTAGGGCATAGATCAGTGTTCATACCTGAGCTTCCATTGCTGTTAGGGTTCCTCTCTAAATATCCTGGCCAGTATGTAGTCCAGTTTTTATGTCCAGCCTTCCAATCAAGATCCCTGGACACTGGGTCTCTCTTCACATACCTTCTTGCACTGGTCTTAGGGCCCCTTCCAAATGCAGCCGTCTCCCTCACAGGTCCCGTCCGGGGATTCCTGGCTCTGTAACCCCACTCCTCTGGTTTCCTCCAGTCCAATGGAGTATGCTTGCCTCTGGAATGTCTCCCAGCACACGTACTGCTATGGACTCCTTTAGACCTCCAAGATGCTTCTCTCTTCTTTCTTCCAAAGTGTTTCTTGCCCTCTCTGTCCGTGAGCTCTGGCTTCTGCTGCCTCTGCTCCTGCTGATGATGATCATGAAGATGATGATCCTTCTCATCCTGCTGTGTAGAATAAGCTTTACTTTTAACCTGTTTAGAGGGCTGCTCCACCCTAGCACAGCGCAGCTGTGCTGAATCAAGCCCTGCCCTTGGAGATGAGTGCTTGGGATTACCTCATAGCTCTCCTGATTGAACACACGTTTCCCCACTTCATCTCTTCTAGTGGCTGTTGGAAACCTGGTGCATTCTGGGACTGGTAGTCTTTTATGGAAACATTCTGTTTTATTATTTCTACCAGAAAAGACAGGTTGCTTGTTCAGAGCCAATTCACCTCTATTATAGCTCCTTCCTGAACTATGATAAGCTTCCTTATCACAGGGTGCATCATGACCTCTTGTCTCAGGTCCAGGGATCTCTCCTGCACCCCAACCTCAAATCCCTCAATCTGATGGCCTGGCTGCTGAAAGGGTAGTTCTAGCCCCATTACTTCTTCCTAAGGAGGTGGAAGAGGTGGTTTTGGCCTCTAGGAGGCAATCCACCCGGAAATCTTATGCCCTCAAGTGGCACCTGGTGTGCTCAGCGCCAGGAGGATCCTTTTTCGTGCCTGGTTCCAGTGGTGCTGCAGTACCTGCTCCACCTCTCGGACCTAGGCCTTAAATCCAACTCTGTTCGGGTCCACCTCAGTGCTCTATCGGCACACCACTCGCTAGTAGAGGGCCAGTCTCTGTCGGGCTACCCCTTGGTGTCCCGTTTCCTCAGAGGCCTGCGTCTGCTCAACCCTCCAATCTGTCCACCAGCCCCTGAGTAGGATTTAAATGTGGTCTTGCAACAACTTACTTGCCCACCGTTTGAGCCGATGGCTACCTGTCCTTTACGCTTCCTTTCCTGGAAGGCCTTGTTCTTGGTGGCTCTTACTTCGGCCAGGCGTGTGAGTGAACTACAAGCTCTGGTTTCTGATAGACCGTACACACGGTTCTATAAGAATAGGGTGGTCTTGCGGACTCACCCTAAGTTCCTTCCGAAGGTTGTCGCCTCCTCTCACCTCAATCAGGAGGGTGGTTCTTCCAACATTCTTCCCCAGGCCGCATGCCAGCCGGGCTGAAACAGTCCTGCATACCCTGGACGGTAGAAAGGCGTTTTCCTTTTACATAGACCGTACACAGTGGCATCGAAGGGCTGCTCAGCTCTTTGTATCTTTTGACCCTAATAAACTGGGGTTGCCTGTCTCCAAGTGTACGTTGTCCCTTTGGGTAGCGGATTGTATCGCCTGGGTGTACAGGGCAGCCGGCCTCTCCTTGCAGGGTCAGGGCGAAGGCCACGTCAGTAGCCCACCTCCGCTCTGTTCCGTTGGCAGACATCTGCCAGGCCGCTACCTGGTCTTCCAGCCAGACTTTTGCGGCTCACTACTGCCTCGAGAGGGAGTCCCGTAGGGACAGTGCTTTCGGACAGGCGGTACTCCGTAATCTCTTTGAGGTTTAGGCAACTCCTACCCTCCGGCCCTTGTGTTGGGCTACCATACGGGGGCGTTCTCAGAAAGGATTCTTTCACGGATGCTGATGCTCTAGAGGGAGCTTATTTTTCAGCTTGGGTTCCCGGTAGCCTTTAGCTGGGGAGTCCCATATGTGAGGACTGACTTCCTGCTTGGTCCTGGAGAAAGAGTGGTTACTCATCTGTAACAGGTGTTCTCCAGGAGCAGCAGGAATCAGTCCTCATGACCCTCCCTCCTCCCCTTGGAGTTGCAGTCATATGATTCATTTTGTTATTTTTGCTGTCTTTTAGCTATGTCATCAGACTGAGCAAGATGGCACCCTTGGGTGGGAAGGGAACTGCGCATGCGCGCTGCATTTGCAAAGGCTTTCTTTGAAAGCTGTGGAAATGCTCCGCATGAGGGCTCCATCGGCGCCGATGTCACCATTATGTGAGGACTGATTCCTGCTGCTCCTGGAGAACACCTGTTACAGGTGAGTAACCACTCTTTCACCTGTTTGCAGTATACCTTCCGGGCATTGAAAACTTATGGGCCAACAGACTCAGTCGAATACTGCTGCCACACGAGTGGTCCCTCCACTTATACCAACTTACTCGAATATTTCAAATCTGGGGAACACGAGGTATAGACCTCTTTGCAAGTCCACAGAATGCCAAACTTCCCTGATTCTGTTCCAGAATCCCGGCTCAGAACTGTCAGGCAAGAGATGCTTTCCTACTCCACTGGGGTCAGGACTTCCTCTATGCCTTCCCACCCATTCCCCTCATTCCCAAAACTTTATTCAAACTTCAGAGAGACAGAGGTCGTATGATACTCATAGCTCCACGTTGGTCACGACAAACCTGGTATCCTCTACTTCTGCGCCTCTCTCAAACCACTCTCTGGAGTTGGGGAATGCTCCAGATCTTCTGTCTCAGGAGGGATGGATGCTTACTGCATCCCAATCCCCAGTCCCTACATCTCAGGGCCTGATTACTGAAAGCCTAGAATTCCAGGATATTAACCTTTCTCAACAAGTAAAGGATATCCTTCTGGCTTCCAGAAAACCTTCCACAAGACGTTGCTACGTTTTTAAGTGAAAAAGGTTCTCTGGTGTTCACAAAAGGGACTTAACCCCCTTTTGGTACCTGTAGAGTCGCAACTAGAGTGTCTCCTCCAATTATCATCTTCTGGTCTAACGACCAATTCAGTGAGAGTCCATCCTAGTTCTGTTGCTGCTTTTCATAAACATTTCAAGGACAACCTATTTCCTCTCATCCACTTGTATCAAGATTTATGAGAGGCCTACTCTTAACAAAACCTCCCATTAAACCACCACCGTTGGCATGGGATCTGAATCTTGTTCTTGGTCAGCTTATGAAACTGCCCTTTGAACCTTTAGCCACTTCAGACCTAAAGTTTCTTTCATGGAAAGTTATTTTCCTAATTGCCATCACTTCTGCAAGACGCATTAATGAACTACAGGTGTTAGTAGCTGACCCTTCTTATACAAGGTTCCACCATGATAAAGTAGTCCTACTATTACTACTATTTAGCACTTATATAGCGCCACGCACGCAGCGCTGTACCGACATCCTCAGGACTCATCCTCACTTTATGACAAAGGTGTCTTCGCCTTTCCATTTAAACCAGTCAGTTTATCTTCCTATATTCTTCCCTAGGCCTCATGCCTCTAGCGCGGAAAGGAGTCTTCACACATTGGATTGTGAAAGAGCCTTAGCCTTATCTTCAGGAACAAGCAGGAATGTAGTCTTCACATATGGGTATCGTCGGTTCCGGCGGAGCCTGCGCGGGAACGCTCCCCAGCGTCCAATAGGAAAGCTTTTGGGAGCATCCCACAGCGCCTGCGTGCTGCCTTCCCGCCTTTCCCAACTGTCCCTCTCCAGTTCTTTGTTTTCCGCGGAGCCGACAGGTCACACATCCTGTCACCGCAGAAAAAAATCCCTTCTATTCTTCTTTTTTGTGGTCGCGTCTGCCTTCCCTTGACACTACACTGATACAGCCGGTCGTTCTTCTTTTCATCAAAAAAAAAAAAACTTCCTTCTGGAATCTTTCCAGTAATTTTCTCATCAGGTGCCATGCGCCATTTTGGGCACTAGGCCCAACTTTTCCTTCAGAATGGAAAAACCCGCTTCGGGTTTCAAAAAGTGTTCTAAGTGTGGCGGTACCATCTCCGTCACCGACACCCATGAGTGGTGCCTCAAATGTTTAGGTCCTGATCACTCTATTTCTAAGTGTGTTGCCTGTGGGATGATGTCGAAAAGGGGCCAGCAGATCCGAGCTGCTAAACCTAGCACCCTTTTTCCCTGCGATGCGGCCCTCTTCCAGGGCTTCGTCTTCCTCCCATGGATCTCAGGTAACTAAACATAAATCTAGTCGGTCCTCAAAGGGTAGATCTCTTTCTAGACAGCGAGATGCCTCTGGCGTTGCCCTTGAGGGACTTTCACCGGCAAAATTGCCCCGGCATGAGGCTTCGGCTTCCAAAGCATTAACGGGGCTCCAGGATGTTCTCGAGGCTTCAACCTCGGCAGAACTACTGGTGCCATGTTCTGGGGTACCGGCCGCTTCATCCGGTACTGATACCCAAGCATCGGCAGTGTCGATAGACCAGAGATTCTTGGCTATTGAACGCAGTCTGGCGGCTCTTCTCACGGCCTCGATGCCCCTGAAACCGCTTCGGGCAATTCAACCGGTACCAGCACCAACTCTGGTGCCAGCACCGACTGCATCGACATCGGCAGGTATTCTACTGGGACCGAGTCATGCGTATCCATTTGGTATCGACAGGTCGGTACTGGACCACTCCGATGCCGACTTCGATCAGTACCGGTACTGTGCCTTGCACAATCACCCGGATTGCAGATACTTCGAATCCTCGGATGAGTCTGAAGACTCTGAAAGCTCTGCCGATACCAGAGTACTTCTTCCTGAGGATGATTCTTCTCCTCAGCGTAGGATGTCTCCACCAGAGGATATGTCCTTTCAGGATTTTATCCGAGATGTGGCTCGAGGTCTTTCCATCACAGTGGCTCCTGAAAAAGAGCCTAGGGCAAAGGAATTAGAAATCCTGCAATACCCTAAAGCTCCCAAGGAGGCAGCTACCTTACCTATTCATGAGATCTTGCATGATCTCATGTTAAGGATGTGGGAAACACCTCTTAACCACATCTTCTCACTCTCAAAGACTCGACACCATGTATTGAGTTCCTCCTTGTCCTGGGTTTCAGAAGACTCAGTTACCACACCATTCCATGGTGGTGGAATCAGCTATGAGAAGGATAAAGAGTGCAAAAAGGCATGCATCTAAGCCTCCAGGACGTGAGTGTAGGACTCTTAATGCCTTTGGATGTCAAACCTTCCAGGCTTCCATGCTTTCTGCTAGGATCAGTTCCTATATCTTATATATGGAAATGTTCCTTAAAGAGGTCACAGGAGATTTAGAGCTTATGAGCCCTCTCCTTCCTGATGATAAGAGGCAAGATTACCTTGCCCTTGTCAAACATGCTCAGGATGTTTCCAAGTTTGTGAATCGTGCAGCTTTTGACTGCTTTGCGTGCATAAGCAGAACCTCTGCTATTGCCATAGGTACACGTAGGATTGCCGGCCTCCAGGCATCTGACTTAGAAATTTGGGTATAGGATAAAATAGGGAATATTCCTTGCAAAGGAGGGAATCTCTTTGGCAAGAATTGGCAGGAAAAAGCTAATGAGATAGATGCTGACAATATCACTTTGGATAGATTGTCTAAATCTACAGCTGATCCTGCGAGGAAAAAATCCTCTAAGAAACCATTCTTCAGCAAGAAGAAGAGGTTTTATCCCTCCTATACCCAACAGGGGCAAAGAAAGGCAAAAGCAGGTAAGCCTCAACCGGCTCAGCAGATTCAGCCTCCACAGGGGCTTTGATTCCTATCTAGAGAACTTTGCCTTCCTGGCCCTGAACGGGCCAGAACCCTCCACCATCCCAGGAAGGTTATGTCATTTTGCCCCCAGATGGGGTCAAATAACAGCAGAAAATTGGGCTCTGTCTATTGTAAGAGAGGGGTACAAGCTTCATTTTCTCAGCATGCCCCCTCCTACAATGGTAAGACAGTTCAATTCTCAGACCTCTCTCAACGACCAGTTAGGTCAAGAGGTCACTGTGCTTCTTGCCCAAGGGGCAATAGAAGATCCATTCCCCAACGGGGTTCAGGGATTTCCCCCCCCCCCCACCCCCATTTCCTTATTCCAAAGAAAACAGGAGGACACAGACCCATCTTAGACCTCAGAGAATTGAACAAATTCCTGTTCAAGGAGAAATTCAAAATGATTTCTCTAGTAACTCTGCTGCCATACCTTCAGAGTCAGGATTGGCTTTGTTCTCTAGATCTCAAGGAATCATACACTCATGTTCTCATCCATCCAACTCACCGAAAGTTCCTTCGCTTTCTGTGTCACGGGAAGCACTACCAATACAGGGTTCTTCCTTTTGGCCTGACCTCTGCACCAAGGGGGTTCACAAAATGCATGGCTGTGGTGGCAGCATTTCTCCGCACCCTAGGAATATTCGTCTTCCCTTACTTAGATGACATGCTCATTCGAGCCCCTTCACAGCCAGAGGCCAGGGTTGCTCTCTCTCGCACAATGCGCATCCTTCAGTATTTGGGACTTGTCATAAGCTTCCCAAATTCCACCCTTGCTCACACTCAGTCTCTAGAGTTTATAGGAGCTCTGCTGGATACCAGACAGACAAGGGCCTACCTTCCACAGCCCCGCTGCCTTCGCATTGTGCAGTTAGCTTCCCAAGCAGTGTTAAAACCTCACCTCACTGCTCGGGAAATGTTACAGTTGCTAGGCCACATGGCATCCACTGTGCATGTGGTGCCTTATGCTTACCTCCATATGAGAGCAGCCCAGTGGACTTTATCCACTCAGTGGACTCAGGTGTCAGGTTGCCTGTCAGACAAAATAGCAAACTCAATTCGCCTTATTTTGTCCCTCCAATGGTGGCAGTCACCCCAAAACCTTTTAGTGGGGTCTCCTTTTCAGCAACCCCCACCCCAAGCCACTCTAACAACAGATGCTTAACAGGTGGGTTGGGGAGCCCACCTGCAAGGCCTCTCTACCCAGGGTACCTGGACTCCACAGGAGGCCTATCTTCACATCAATCTCCTGGAAGTCGGAGCAATCTTCCTTGCTCTTCGAGTATTCCACACCCAGCTCAGCTACAAGACAGTCCTAGTTCAAACGGACAATCAAGTAGCCATGTTCTATGTGAACAAGCAGGGCGGAACAAGCTCTCTGTCGCTCTGCAACGAAGTTTTGCGACTATGGGCCCTCGCCAGAGAGCATCAGATTCATCTCCTTGCGGTGTATCTTCCAGGCATTCAAAACTCTTGGGCAGACAGACTCAGTCGAGTTCTGCTTCCACACGAATGGTCTCTCCATGCAGGCCAGGTGGCCAAAAGTTTTCAAATTTGGGGAACCCCGGACATAGACTTCTTTGCATGTCCACTGAATGCCACACTTCCCCGGTTCTGTTCCAGAATTCCAGCTCAGGGTTGTCAGATCAGGGATGCGTTCCTCCTCCATTGGGGCCAGAACTTCCTGTATGCCTTTCCACCCATTCCCAAAACCTTGTTCAATCTTCAGAGAGACAGAGGTCGTATGATTCTCATAGCTCTACATTGGCCACGGCAAATGTGGTACCCTCTGCTCCCTCCTCTCTCTCAAGCTCCGCCTCTGGAGTTAGGGTCTGCTCCAAATCTCCTTTCTCAGGAGGACAGGATGCTGTGGCATCCCAATCCCCATTCTCTGCATCTCAGGGCCTGGTTGCTGAAAGCCTAGAACTTCACGGTCTTAACCTTTCTCTGCAGGTAAAGGATATCCTTTATGCTTCCAGGAAGCCTTCCACAAGATGCTCTTATGCATTTAAGTGGAAAAGGTTTGCCATATGGTGCTCGCAGAAGGGTCTTAACCCTCTGGCGATACCTCTGGAATCATTGGAGTATCTCTTTCATTTATCAATTGCAGGGCTTAAGAACAATTCAGTGAGAGTTCATTTGAGTGCTATTGCAGCTTCTTTCAAACCTCTAAATGGACAACCTATTTCCTCTTATCCTCTTATAGAGAGATTTATGAGAGGCCTTCTTTTAACTAAGCCTCCCATTAAGCCACCACTGGTGGTATGGGATTTAAATCTGGTTCTTGGGCAGCTCATGAAGCTCCCTTTGAACCATTAGCTACTACCTCTTTGAAATTCCTTTCCTGGAAGATCATCTTTCTTATTGCAATCACATCAGCACGTTGCATCAGTGAATTGCAAGCGTTGGTGGCTGATCCTCCTTATACAAGGTTCCATCATGATAAGGTAGGACTCATCCACATTTTATGCCAAAGGTGGTTTCGCCCTTTCATTTGAACCAAGCGGTTTATCTTCCTGTATTCTTTCCAAGGCCTCACGCCTCAAATGCAAAAAGGAACCTTCATACTTTGGACTGTAAAAGAGCTTTGGCCTTTTACTTGCAAAGGACACAGCAAACATAGAAAGTCCTCTCAACTCTTTGTTGCTTTTGATCGTAGTCATTTGGGACTTCCAGTCTCCAAAAGTACACTGTCCAGCTGGATTGCACAGTGTATATCTTTTGCCTAATCGTGTAAGAACCTTCCTCTTGAAGGCCATGTCACAGCTCATAATGTGAGAGCCATGGCAGCCTCTATGGCTCATCTTCACTCTGTGTCTATCGACGACATCTGTCGAGCAGCTACTTGGTCTTCGGTTCATACCTTCACAGCCCATTACTGCTTAGACAAGGACTCCCGCCGGGATGCCTTGTTTGTTCAGGCTGTTCTCCAACACCTGTTCCATACTTAATCAACTCCTACCCACCATCCCTGGTAGGATGCCAGAGATCCATGGGGGGAAGTGGAGCCCTTTCACAGGGGCACACGACGTCTGGGGCTTTCTCCCTGGCATCTGCAGCTAGGGAGTCCCCATATGTGAAGACTACATTCATCAGGGGTTATCAGGGCACACTGATGGGTGTGTGGTGTTCATAGACTTCACAGTGCTAATAGAGTGAAATTGAAGTCACTAATATCATAAAAAAACTTCTAGAGCGTCTTTGCCTGGATCTTTCTCTTCTGAGCTCCACCCCATGCCCTTGTCCGTGTGCTCCCTGTGAAGTCTATGAACACCACACACCCATCAGTGTGCCCTGATAACCCCTGATGAAGTGATATACGAAACACGGTCCTGTGTTGGGTTTAGGCCACTTAATTTGTAATAATAAAGGTGTTGGGTGTTGAACCTGCCGCTTCCTGGTTTTGTTTTCAGCTCAAGTAAGTCACTGGGAGACTATTCCACGGATCCACTACTCTTTCCGTAAAGAAATATTTCCGCATATCACTCCTGAATCTATCTCCCTTCACCCTCATCCCATGTCCCCTCGTAGCAGAACTTGCTTTCAATTGAAAGAGGCTCTCTCCCTGAACATTTATGCCACGGAGGTATGTAAACATCTCAATCATATCACCTCTATCCCGCCTTTCCTCTAAGGTGTACATATTAATATCCCTCAGTCTGTCCTCATATACTTTCTAATGAAGACCACTAATCATTTTAGTAGCCACCCTCTGCACTGACTCCATCCTGTTCACATCCTTTTGAAGGTGCGGTCCTCCAGAATTGCACACTATACTTCAAATGAGGTCGCCCCAAAGACTTATACAGAGGCATTATCACCTCCTCCAAGATGCTTCTCTCTTCTTTCTGCTAGCCATTCCTCTCCGTATGCACCCAAGCATCCTTCTAGCTTTTGCCGTCGCCTTTTCTACCTGTTTAGCTACTTTAAGATCATCAGACACAACCACGCCTAGGTCCCGCTCTTCTTTAGTGGACAAAAGTACTTCACCCCCTATACTATATTGCTCCCTTGGATTGCTGCATCCCAAATGCATGAGCTTACATTTTTTAACATTAAATCCCAGCTGCCAAATTCTAGACCATCCTGGATCCTAGACAGGCATCTATATTTGGAAAAACTCAGAGAAGCTAGCAAAGTAGTCAGGAAAGCAAAGATTCAAAAAGAGGAGGAAATAGCCAGTGCAATAAAATGGGGGGA
This sequence comes from Ichthyophis bannanicus, assembly GCA_033557465.1. NCBI lineage: Eukaryota > Metazoa > Chordata > Amphibia > Gymnophiona > Ichthyophiidae > Ichthyophis > Ichthyophis bannanicus. Next base: position 1,191,047,511 of record CM066033.1, read on the forward strand.
TAAGACATTTTTCAGATATGTTGGTGAGAAGAGGAAGGGCAAAAGTGGTATTGTGAAACTCAAGGGTGAAGGAGAGGAATATGTAGAAGCTGATGAGGATAAAGCGGAATTGCTTAACAAATATTTCTGTTCTGTGTTCACAGATGAAGAACCTGGAGCAGGACCTCAGAAAACACCCACAAACAGGAACAGAAGTGAGGGGCATCTTGAACAATTTTCATAAGACTGTGTTTGTGAGAAACTAGCTCAACTTAAAGTAGACAAAGCGATGCGACCGGATGGGGTGCACCCTAGAAAACTGAGGGAACTTGGGGACGTTCTAGCAGCTCCACTGACTGACCCTTTCAATGCCTCGGAGTCGGGAGTTGGTGCCAAAGGACCTGGAGAGAGGGCTCTATATGGTGCCTTTACACAAAAAGCGGAAGTAAGGATGTGGTTGAAAAGTACAGGCCGGTGAGTTTAACTTCGCTGGTGAGTAAATTATTGGAAAGGTTGCTGAAAGAGAAAATAGTGAGGTTTCTGGAGTCCAGCGGATTACAGGATCCGAGGCAGCATGTATTCACCAGAGGCAGGTCTTGTCAGACAAATGTGATTGATTTCTTTGACTGGGTGGCCCAGGGAGGTTGGACCAAGGGAGAGCCCTAGATGTGGTATATTTAGATTTCAGTAAAGCCTTTGACACCGTTCCTCACAGGCGACTTATAAATAAACTGAGCACCCTAGGGATGGAACCTAAAGTTACTGTTTTGATTAGAAATTGGTTGGGTGGGAGGCGACAGAGTACAGGTAAATGGAGCTCACTCTGAGGAGAAGGAAGTTACCAGTGGTGTGTCCCAGGGATCTGTCCTTTGTCCAATTCTTTAACATCTTTGTTAGTGATATAGCGGAAGGGCTGTCAGGTAAGGTTTGCCTCTTTGCGAATGTTACCAAAATCTGCAATAGAGTAGACACCAGGAAGGTGTAGATAACATGAGGAGGGATTGAGCTAAGCTTGAAGAATGGTCTAGAATTTGGCAGCTGGGATTTAATGTTAAAAAATGTAAGGTCATGCATTTGTGCTGCAGCCATCCAAGGGAGCAATATAGTATGGAGGTGAAGTACTTGGTCCACTAAGAAGAGCGGGACCTAGTGTGGATGTGTCTAATGATCTTAAAGTAGCTAAACAGGTAAGAAAAGGCGACAGCAAAGCTAGAAGGATGCTTGGGTGCATAGGGAGAGGAATGGCCAGCAGAAAAAAGGAGATGATAGTTAACCTCTGTATAAAGTCTTTTGGTGCGACCGCTCATTTGGAGTATTGTTGTGCAATTCTGGGAGACCCGCACCTTCAAAAAGGGATATAAATAGGATGGAGTCAGTACAGAGGGTTGTGTTGCCTACTAAAATGGTTAGTGGTCTTCATTATAAAGCATATGAGGACAGACTTAAGAATCTTAATATGTACACCTTATAGGAAAGGGGCGGGATAGAGGGTTTTGATATGATTGAGATGTTTAAATACCTCCCCGTGGCATAAATGCACAGGGTGAGAGCTTCTTTGTCGATTGAAAGCAAGTTCTCTGCTACGAGTGGATATGGGGAGGAGGGTGAAAGGCGATAGATTCAGGAGTGAATATGCAGAAATATTTCTTTCCTGCTCCTATCTCCAGTCTAGTCCCGGACCTCTGGGGTTGTCTACCTTAAACAAGCAGCTTGGAGACTGAGGAACCACCTTCTTTTTCTGATGTCACCAGTATATGATGCTGGGATCCCCGCCTTCCCCCTCCCCAGTTACCTCAGTCTCCAAGCAGCCCTTGAAGGGAGTCAGCCCGGGGGTCCGGGTTTCTCTGGAGGAACGATTAGGAATCTTTTTGGGATAAGTTTTTCTTAAAAAAAAAATAAATAAAAAATAAAGGAAAAAAGGGGGCACTCATGTTTATTGTACACAGAGCCTTTAGTTATAATGGCACTCTGTACCTTTAAATTTTGCTAGAGTTTTCTCCCCCCCCCTCCCGGTTAAGCCTTTTTGGTTACTGCGGGAGGGTGAGGGACAGCTGCTTTGGAAGGGCTGCAGTGGCTCTGGGGCTGTTGCCGTTCGGACTGGTGGCAGAACCGAAGTCCTCAGAGTGTGTGGAGCCGGCGCTTTGCAGATGCTCTGCCGGCCAGCGCGCCCGGCTCCCGGCAACAGTGGTTGGGACCGCGAATTAAGGCATTTCCTCTCTTGTTTTTTCAACGCCCGGAGCGTCCCGAGGCAGCATCCGGTGAGGCTCCGGGGATGGAGTGCAGTGGGCGATGGTCAATTTGCGAGGGCCCGATAGCGGTGAGTAGCTTCCGCGAGAGGCTCGTTTCTGTGCTTCTGCTTTTTTAGGGGCGCGATTTCGGCGTGTGAGTCCTACCACGCCGTGGCCGGGCTTCATGGCAGCGACACGGTGCGAAATCGTGTGTTTCGGGGGGGGGGGGTGGGTGTGTGGTGTGTGTGGTGGCGTAGTACTTTTCCCTTCGGGGTCTTTTCTGTGATGCGTATCGGTTTGTTGTGGAGGGACTATATTTAGGATAGCTTTGCTCATTTAAAAAAAAACAAAAATAGGGCCGTGACGTCAATATTTATGAGTCACAACGGGAAGGGGCCCAACGGGGGGTTCAGGCCTGTGAAGGGGGCCAGTCTAAGGGTACCAGGGCCTTCCGTGCCTGGGCTCTCTTGTCTACCTGATGTGCTCGGGTGCCGCGGCAGAAAGAGTGGTGGATCTGGTGGAGTAGTCTCTCCAGTGGAGGTTGTAGAGATGAAGACAGTCATCTGAAATTCAAAAAAGCATGGGACAAACACAGAGGATCCTCTAAAGGAAAAAAGGGACTGTTGTTGATATGG